>JAWNPU010000089.1:0-382500 GCA_035047325.1 Drosophila vallismaia
TGTAATAGCTACTTTAGGCTCTAAGCGGTATGAGGGTTTTCAGACCTTTTGATTGGTTCTCCCTTCTCTTTTCATGGGAAATCGTATGGAATGTTGGGGTGGTTTTTAGTTAATAAGTCCCTGTTTTATTGAACCCAATACATTCAAACACGAGTACCTGTCTTCTGTTTTCAAGGATAAATAGGTTTATGTTAAGAAGCAAATCTTCAGTGTTAATCTACTAACATCCAGAACCGCTCAGCTTATATTCATCAACAAAAAAAAAAAAAAAAAATTATTATTAATAATAATAAATAAAATGAGTGAACTTGACATTATATTCTACAAAAATCAGCCGAAAGAAGTCATAAATATTGATTCATCCGATGATGAAGACCTTCTATTAATATGTGGCTCTAAGACCCAATCATTTTTATTTAATGATTTGAATGACGAAATTAACGGCTTCTCTCAAACATCATTGTTTGAGTATGATTCCCAAGGACCAGATATTCCAGAGCATGAATTACAGTCCTATAGCCAGGATATGTGTAATTATTATTTATCCGGTGAAATTACCTGCTTATCTCAGGATTCTCTGAGTTATGTACCTGAAACCCCAGAGCAGATACCTTATAATAACAATGAAGAAAATGAAATTACTTTTCCCGACGACGATGAAATATTTTTGGAAATAAGTGAAGAAAAAAATAATTTTCTTGAATTAATGCATGACGATGATGATAAAATATTACTTGAATGTATAAATAGTTTTAATTAAACTAAATAAATGTTTAATATTATAATAAATAATTTCATGTGAAAACAAAGATATATTTCTGTCTTTTAATTTCATTTGCTTGAATTTATTTGTAATTTTATACACTCCTTTAGTATAGTAGGATGATCCATTAAAAAATGCATATATCAATCTTCCCGTAACCAGTACTTTTTCACTTCAGAGCAAAAATAGCAGCTGTAATATGATGATCGGGCTTTGGTAATGCTGAAGTTGTGAACTTTTAGAATGTGTCGCTTTAATCCATTACGGTATCTGAATGTAGGGTTTTGTATGCAGAGTTCACAAACAAATGATTTCATTTCAAAAATTCAAAATAGACTATCATACAGAAATAATTATTACATCTTATATAGGTTGTGAAAAGTATTTACTATATGTCAATAATTTACCTAGATACATGAGAACACAAAAATGAATCATACAGTCATCTCTTTCCATTTTATTAACAATTATGTAAAGAAATAAGCATAGATCCTTAATGAATATTTGAATATATATATATTGATATATATATATATATATATATACTTTAAAACTAGTTTTACAGCCATCTCGTCCTAACAATCGAAATATATAGGGGTTAACATTTTTGAAAAGTATAAAAGAGTAGAAATGCAAAAGAAGTTCATCAGTTCCATCAGCACCCTTTTTGAACGAATAAAGGAAAGAATTAACTAAATTAAATGGTATGGATTAAAATTTATATACTAAAAATAAAAATAGGTTTGCTTATCGGTCTGTATTCCAAAGTCTTTCTTAGATACTCTTAATGAACAAAAGCCTGTTATTGGTTACACAAAGATCGATGACCTATGTACTGATTTCGAGTATAAGATCATTGGCTGTAAGACAAAGAAGACTACATATGGAACTAAGATTGCTCTTTATTTAAATGACAAGGACAACGAAACACTCTGGATATTTTTACCCAAGAGTTATGTAAATAAATTTTCAACTAAAACACCCTTCAAGAAGTTAAGGGAAAATGGTATAACGGATATAATATATAAAGGGAAAGAGATGACTAGATATAGCTCTTCAGTATTACAATTTATATCAAAAGAATGATAATATAAAAGATAGAATTATTGAAATTAACCATCAGTCTTACATCTTCAAAAACGTTAAAAACAACTCGAGAATCTAAAATGTACTCGCAACAAATAAAATTATTTTTGCTTCAATTTGAAGACATGCTCTTCGAGGAACATCTTAAAAAACTTGAATATTTGAAAGCAACCCTTGAAGATCTTGAGACAAAGGAAGTCTCATACTCAAAATATGGATTTCATTACAAAATATGTCCCTGGAGTGATGACGATGCAACAGAAGGACCCGACACTTGCAATTGTCACAAACTTCCAATATATTATACATAAAAGAAGCTACTGATATAATGATAAAATACTATACCTTAAATAAAACTATGTATTAGGTTTCTTGAAAATAAAAAAAAACAATATGAAAAAATAAATAAAATAAAAATTCACTTTTATATTAATTATATTTAAATGGTTTCTATTTTTAAATTATATTCGTATGAAATATTAATCTATTTATATAGCTTATAAAGAAAAATTTATTTAAAACATTTACTAAACCATTTTGAAATTAACTTATCATTAAAGGAATAATCTTTTAACTTAAAATTTTTAGTGAAACTCTTTAATGTTTTTTGTTTGCTTTTGTAAAGACCTAAAAGCATACAATACTGTCCACAGGTATTTGAAAAGTAACCTTGTAATTGTTGCTTATTATAAGTATATTTTTTTGCGTTTCTTTTTAGAAATGTCACAAATTCTTTTTTCTGAGGGTATTGTCCGTAAGAGTCAAAAAATTCTGCAGATTTTTTGTTATGGTAATAAAAGGCAACCCAATGCATTCCTGGTTGGTTTGAGTTATCGGTATTAGCTATAAT
Source organism: Drosophila vallismaia (assembly GCA_035047325.1). NCBI lineage: Eukaryota > Metazoa > Arthropoda > Insecta > Diptera > Drosophilidae > Drosophila > Drosophila vallismaia. The sequence continues at coordinate 2,700 of JAWNPU010000089.1, forward strand.
TAATGCAGGATATTCCAGAATTACTTTAGGTAGTTTATCAGCAGAAAAAACACCTTTGAATATTTTTTTAGTTTGACGATTTTTAGAAAGCAAATTAGTGATTTGTAATGTATTCATTTTTATAAAACTACACGAATATTGCGGTGCTTATCAATATCAATCATTGAATCATATTCGCAATACACAATACAAGTAACAGCTTCCTCTAGAGGTTCCGAGAATCTGCCTTCAATTCGTATTGTACCTTGCGAAATCAAGTTAGAGCAAACACTTGAATTAGAATGATCCGCTGTTAAGTCAAAAGCTAAAATGAAACTATTTTTGTCAAACATATCCTTGGAAACTTGTAGACCGCGATCATAATGCTTGATTCCACATGCTCTAAATAGAAAATTATATCCTCTGGAACTTTGTACATTGTTTTGGTTTGAGAAATCGAATTCGAGGGCTTGAGAAGGAACCTGTACACCATTGACTAATAGATTGAATCGTTGAATTTTAAAGCTTTCAAAATTAAATGGGTCTAATCCACGATTTCCTGAATAGGCTCGGTTTTTAACCATACAAAAGGCTAAAAAATTTGGTATTTGTCCAATAACAGCATTATCGATTGACAGTGTATTATTTCCTGGATATATTGTAAATGATTTTACTTCAACTTTATTGTATGCATTTTTGGTTTGTAATACGTGATGATGCGCTAATAAGATGCTAGGATTAACTATTATATGGTTCATGAAAAGCTGAGCCTCTAGTATCTTCAAATTGGATTCTGTTTCGGTTTCCAACAAATAAAATGCTGTTTTTTCAATATTAAAATTAATTCGCAAATCGACATTATTTACAAGCAATTTTGATTGATTGAAAATATCTCCATGAACTTTTCCAAATAATTCAACTTTATTACTATTTTGGAATATATTTTTAAGAGTTTGGCATCCATCACTTTTAAATGGTGTGTGTTTACCGTAATTCGGGAAATATCCCTGAGTTGCTAGATGACTTTCACTAGCATCACAACCATAATTTAAAATAGTTTGTAAATACGATCTATAATGGTAGTTGTTATCGCTTTGTGACACCAAAGTGTTATTTAAGTAAACAGATGAACTTCTAAATATAGAGTGCAAAATATTATTTGCTACGCCGACAGAGTTTCCTTCAATATTACTATTATCAATTTTTTTAAGCTGTACAACAAGTTTAAGATATACACTCGAAAGGTCTCGATATGTTTCACCATTTCCTAAACAAACAAATTCAATTGATGAAGCACTATCCAAAGAAGCAATAGGGTTGTAAGAAACTTCTTCAGTTCTCAAAATACAGCTTTGGGTTGGATGTGGTTCAAACAGATCCAATTCGCTTTTCATACATTCAATATGATTACTCATTTCGAATTTGAAAATATGTCACTAATTTTTAATTTCCGGTAAGTTTTTTTTCTAGGTTTTTTTAAATGCGTTTTTTTCCGTCCATGCTTGGATGTTAAATGAGAACGCCTCTTTCTTGGTCTCCTCCTTTTATTTCCTTTTCCTTGTCCATTTTGCAATTTTGTTATTTTATCTATTGCTTTATCCGAAAGGTTTTGTAATGCAATTTTACTTTGTTCTTGAATAATATTTCTTAAGGGTTTTCGTCCTAAATCACTTATAACAGCCTTTCCAGTTTCAGTTGCTTGTTGTTTAAGCGCATTTATTCCCGAAAGAAAAATAGGTTTTATATAATTAAAAAGACCACTAAAAAAATTTCCAATTCCTCGCCCTTGCTGAATAATTCTAGGTGAAACATATAGATTACCCATATGACTTAAGCCTCCTCCGCACTGATTTAAATAATATTGATGATAAGATTTCATCATGATGGTTGCTGTAGATCTAAACAAATGTTTTATGTTATACCAATATTTATAGCATTTTACGTTTTCTAAAATGGAGTGTTAGAAAAATTGGGATCGATGATGCTTCAAAGGGTATTTTATATCCGCTTGAGTCCGTAATTAATATTGAAATTTCATTAGGATTCCAAATTTCAATGGGATAATATTCGACAGTTCTAAATTGAAGCAATTTTTCTTTGCCATTCGTAAATATCACTCTAAGGCAATGAGGTCTTTTGTTTCCGACACATCTAGGCTTAATAATGTCTGTGTAAACAAAGATTAACCCATTTTCAAAGGCATCTGAATTCCATGACTCTGACTTGTATCGGAATGTTTCAGAATTAAGTAAGCTAATAAATTTTATTGAATTAGAACTTGATTCCTCGGATTCATTCTCTTTAACATCAATTTTTGTCTTTCCTGGCCATTTTCTTATACAGTTGTTTAAATATATATCCGTTATTCCAACCTCCCATTCATCGGACATTTGTTCTGGAATGTTTATAATGTTGGTAAAAGCACACTTTACATTATCAGGAAACACATTTAATGAGTCATTGCTGAGTAATGTAACAAAAAATTCCGATTGTGACAACATTTTAGAATCTGTAATTAAGAATATGAGATCAGTTTATTTTATTTTTGCCAATTTGAATATTTTTTTCTTTTTTATTGGTTCGATGCAATTTTTCTAATTCGTTTATATACTTTAAGTTTCTAAGAGGATAAGGAGTATCTCTAAGTTTTTTAACCCTATTACGGAGTTTGCGTTGCTTTTCATCAATAGGTCCTTTGTAAACTGCTGGTTTTTTTAAAACCTTGTCATCTATAAAATAAGTTTCTGAAATGGATCGTTTATTATCTCTTGATGGCTTAATTGATTGTTTAGATTTTAGATCTTCATCTTCGCTTAATAAATCTGGCAATTCATTTTTAGTTGATGATGATTCATCAAATTTTTCTTTAAACGTGCTAGGAGTAGAATGTTTCCAATCATTCATGAGATTTGTTTGAGTTTCAACATTTTGATGTAATGTAATATGTGATTTTGATTGAGATTGATGTGCAGCAGATTTATTTCTTTTTTATTTTGATATGCACATAATTCTTGTCGAATTGTAATCCATTTATTAAAATCACTAATTTTTTTATTATTTAAAATAGGTAAAAATTTTAAATTTATCAGATCATTTCCTCGATCATTAACTAAAAGTTTATTGTATGCATTTGGATGCATTAAAATTACTTTGTTTAATTGATGCTTACTTTTAATCATGATTTAATAGTTTACCAAAAATACCAGAAAGCAATGAATTAATTAAAATTGGTAAAAATCCTCCCTTTTGAATAAGAACTTTTCTCTTGGAATTTATGGAATGTTTTGGGCTTGAAATGTGTCGCAATACATTTTTATACTTTTTTAACGAGTTCAGCAGGTTCTTAGATATTTTATGGGTTCCTTTTAAAGTATTTATTACTATCTCAGACAATGTTTTTACTAACTCGCTGTCACTATTGCAAATAATTGCTTTTCGAAGTTTGTTATTTGCTTTTTGAGCACATACAATAAATGTTTGTTCGCTTTCAACCGCTTTATGCTCTTATTGCAAACCATTTTCATCTGAATAACAAATTGAATATAATGGGTTAAAAATCTCACTTCTGAATCTTAATAGGTCATTTATTCCTTGAGTGAGATCAATTAGCAAATAACCATGAGGCTCATTAGTAACTTCCTTATATATTCTAAAAAGCTCTTGAGGATTTTCAGGATAAATCTGCCTAGCCAAACATTGAAATTGTAATTTATCTCTTGGATTTTTAAATGCTACAATGTATTTAGTGTTTAGTGATATATCGCGAGTGTGTGAAGATTTATGAAATATGTTTTGTGTAACCAAAATTACAGATAAATTTCTGTGATGAGATCCTTTTGTAAAAAGTTCGCATACATTTTTATTAAATTCTCCCATCATTAAATCATCTAAAATCAATAGTATTGGTTCATTAGCTTCATTTTCGATAGACTCTGGAACTCCATGATAGTACTCAATGCTGCTAAAATTAGGTTTTGCTTGTTCTTTTCCATAACACCATATTATTCTTTCAATTAAAGTATCTATTAGATCTTTCCGATCATTTAATAGGTTTTTTAAAAATGTTGTTTTACCCGATCCCGACGGGCCACAAATTAGCATTGTAAAAAGGTGAATAAATTGCATAAACATATTGTTAATTTTATTACAAAAATTACAAAAAGCTTAAATAAATTATTTAAAGCACATCTAAGCTTTACTTTCTTATGAATTTTACAATTAGTGTAAAAGTTTGGATAACACGCTAGACTTTTTCCAATGTCTATATCGATAATATTGTTCGATAGAAATTTTGATAAAAATTCCTTTTTTACTTCACCTCGTACAATAACATTAGTAAACTTGTTAAGTGGTGAAAGTATGTCGTTTAAGCAATTATAAGGTATATCACCCTCCATCCATTCCAATCCATTAATGTGTTGTCGATGTGTATTGTGTTGTTGTAAAGTTTCATAATCCAATTCCTTTATGTTGTATGGGGGCTTGAAGTGAAAAAAAGTTTGATATTACAGCTCCTCCAGGCATAAAAGCTAATTCTTTAACAAAAATTTGTTTGCTATTTCCAACAACATATTGAAAATCTACTATGACAGAAGAACTCCTATCAAATTTACTCATTTTAGGTTGAGCTAGATATGAGAACTAAAATTGTGCTTAACACCACAGGTCTTTTATACATTAGTTTCAGTATATACTATACTATATACTATAAATAAACTTATATACTTATATATATATATATATATATATATATATATTTTTTGTATATAAGCCGAATGTTTATATAGCCTCTCAGTCCTTTATATACGAAACATTTCAATACCCAATTTTAGTATGCTAAAAACAATCAAGTCCAATGGATACACTCCAAGCTAAAAGAGATAAGACTACAAGAAAAAAGCAGGATCATGAAGTTATATTTGGTTTTGAATATTTTGTGTCATCAAACTTAAAGATCAAGTGTGGATTTTCAACATCTAAAAAATTTACCCCAATGATCTGGATGCAGCAGTCCAAAAACAATTTTGTTGGCATTGATAAAGAGGAATGGATGCAGCTTCTTACGTATAAGGAATTTATACAGCTGAAGCTTAAGCAGTGTGACTTTTTAATTGCTGACACAATTTTGGATCATCCGATTTTATCAACTATTAAATGTAGTTTTAGATTTAGAAAATCAGATAAGCAGTATGTTCTGGTTCTAAATCAATTTGGTAATAAAATTGAATTCGATAGTGAGTCTTGGAGATCGTTAATACGTTTAGGAATATTTTTTACAACATTTTTATGCTGGAATACAATATTAAAACAACAAATAACATATTTATACTATAATCATATAATTCCTAAGTGTGCTTCTTTACAAAGATTCGATATTCAATTATCTGATTTAGAAGGTAACTATGAAAAAAATGTTCAAATCGATTTAACCAGATTATGCTTTGAAATTTCCAAAAAAATGACTAAAGAAATAAAAGAGGATGTACATCAATATAAGAAATTATTAATCTATAAGCACTCTACCGTTAATAATAAAAAATAATAATAAATAAAAAATGAGCAAGAAACAAGTTGTTGATGAAATTCATAAAGCTCGTAGAAAAAATTTTGTACGTAGAAAATTTGTACAAAAAGGTTATCATGATACTTGGCAAATAGATTTGGTTGAAATGATTCCATTTTCTAACCAGAATGGATGCTATAAATATTTACTGACTGTTATAGATACATTTTCAAAGTATGCTTTTGCTAAGCCTGTTAAATCCAAAACGGCAATGGATATTGTAACTGCTATGAAATCGATACTAGACGATTCGAAGTATATACCTAAAAATATACAATCAGATCAAGGCAAAGAGTTTTTTAATCACCTTTTCAAAGATCTGATGAAGAAAAATTCGATAAATCATTATCACACTTTCACACATCTTAAAGCCTCGATCTGTGAACGATTTAACCGAACTTTAAAAAATAAAATGTGGAAAATGTTTAGCTTTAATGGAAATTATAAATGGGTTAATCATTTAAAAATGCTTGTAGACCAATACAATCATTCTTATCACCGAACTATTAAAATACGTCCGGTAGATGTTTGTGAAAAAAATGAGGAGTTTATTTTAAAAACTGTTTATAACATTGTTAAGGTATTCCCAAAGCATAAATATTTAGTGGGCGATCATGTCAGAATAAGCACACAACAAGGTATATTTGTGAAGGGTTATGAACCTGATTGGACACCTGAAATATTTAAAATTTCTAAAATTAAGGCAACATATCCAGTTACTTACGAACTCAACGATTATAAAGGTGAATCTATAAAGGGCTCATTTTATGAAGCTGAAATACAAAAAGTTCAAGACAAAAGCGCATTCCTAGTAGAAAAAATAATAAGAAGAAAAAAAGATCAGGTATTTGTAAAATGGTTGGGATTTGATGATTCACATAACTCATGGATAAAGGAAAAAAATTTTATAAAATAATTATGCATTAGAATCTTTTATTTTTATTTTTATTTTATTTTATATTTTAATATTATTTACAATATTTGTTAATATTTTTTAAACACTTAAACTTAAATTAATTCAAGTTGTATTTATTCTTTCTCTTAATAAATAATGACCATATGCTAAAGTATTAATATTATCAGGTAATATAAATCGTTTATCATCCTTATAATAAAGGCTTATTTTATTAATTACTTCTGTATACAATTGATGACCTCTACTTCTTATATATCTTTGTTGACCATAATATGTTTTCTTATGTTTAATACATTCTATATAATCAAAGTGACAAAGTTTTTTAACTACCGATAACTTAACACCTTTAACTTTCTTTATATTAATATCTTCATATTCAGAGTGTTCTACTAAAATTGAATAAGCTTTAGCTTTTATACCAGCAAAGGAGGTCATAATTTTGCCGGCATTTTCATCCTTGAACAATCCTAATTCCTTATTATTTGCCTGCATTATATTAAATAGATTTTCTCTACCATAATTAGATGTATCGAACCGACTTGAGTTTTCTTTTATGACTTTATAAATATCTTCTTCACATGAAACTATAAATGAATCAGTATCCATATATATTATTTTTGCCGAGGGACATTTTACTAAAAGAAAATTATAATAATAATCATACATCAACCATTTTGATAATTCCAAAACTGTAAACCCTATGTAAATGGGTTTGTCATAAAGAATTCTAGTTCTAGTAGATTCAATTGCTGCTAGATTTTTACTAAAAACTTCTAAGCTATGAAAATTGTGCATTGCAATGCGTTGTCTGAACCCAGGAGAGTTTTGTTTAGAAATGTACTCAGTAACTAGAGCCACATCACGACGTTTCTCTACGTTTTCCATAGTTTTTCCATAAACTGCGTTATTCATCAGTTTAAAAAAATTTTTTCGAATTCGTTTTTAGCTAATTTCCTGTGTTTAGTATTTAAATCTATATAAGGTTTTAACCAGCATGATTGACTAAATGATAGAACTCTATGAACTTTCTTTAAAATTAACCCATTTTGCAAACATAATTGGAGTTGATGTAAATGAATTATATAATTTTCTTTAGATGTTAGATCAGCAATTAGTTTAGCCTGCTTTCCTCCGGGAGGAATCTTATTTTCGGGGCAAAATGGTAAGCTATTATGTTTATCATGTATACTATCAGGATAATCTAAATCGACTTCTAGTATATATCCTGTTTCACCTTCAACATCGATATTATTAATGTCAAACGCGTTTATTTCATTTTGACTTAAAAATTTAAAGTTTGAATATGGGAGTTTTTGGCTCATAGCCCAGCCATATAAATTATTTGCGTCTATATATGATAAATAATTGTTTGGAATTTTGCAATTAAAATTTTTTCATATACTTATTATTTGCATTAGAAATTCTTTGAGTACATTGAGTTAAGGCACCACGTATTCCTCTTTTTAAAAAATTGTACATATTGGGATCACTAATTAATTCTAATTCTACTTTTGTATACTTTAGCATTGCATCCCATGAAATATATGGTGCCGAAACATAATTTACTGGGTCTAATTTATATATTTTAGAACAAATAGTTCTAAAGTTTTCAAAGACATCAGCTAAAATTAAAACATCACTCTCCAAATAGAGTTTGAGATAGTCCTTCATAGTACTACAATTAAATGAATTCCATATTTCCTGGGCAAAATTATATTGGCTAATACTACACTCTTCATCGTTTAATGAATTATAAAAATATTCTCTAGGGGGAAGCATAGTTTCATTAAATTTATTAAAACTATCTAAGTAATCGTAAGGAAATACTCCTTTTCTCCTCATTTGCTTAAACTTTTCGCCACTAAATTTCGATTGCAATAATTTAAAATCCTTATCATCCATATTGGCGGCTAATTTTTCTAAACTAGAATTTAAAAATCTATTCGAGTCTATATATTTAATAACATAATTTCCCTTTCCTTTAGTAAAAATTTTTTGCGTTAATGCAATATATAATTCTTTTGTACAGGGTAAAGGCTTCAAATCACCACGTAACTCATTTATAAATAAATGAATATCATATTTCGATAAATTATGAAAAACTACTGGAAAAGTTGGGTACTTTAATCTATAATTATTTTTACAACCTACATGTATGGGTTCAACATAATTACCAGTAAACTGATTAAAATATTTCTCTCGTTCATTGTATTCGATGTTCTTCTCGCATGCAATACAGTTCCCCTGCTCCTGATAATATTCGTCGCAAACATCGAATTCATATATCGGCTTCTTCGGGTTCCTCCAGTCTTTCTCGTAAAGCTTTGAAGTTTGGTTTTTTAAAGCTTCACAAAATTTGTTCATGCAATCCGAACCTTTAAGTGAAAAATAAAATAAAAATATAAGTTAGAAGTGTTACTTGAAATTTTTAAAATTTTATTTAATTACCTTCATATGTCCATAGTTTATTCAATTCAGGATGGTACTTATGGACGACATAAAATGAAGCAGCACATGCCGTGTGTTTTTGTATCTTCGTTGTCGAAGAAACATTTGGATTATCAATAGGTGCTTCAAAATTTTCCAGCACAGCTTCTATATCCGCATAAATGACTACAGGAGGTGATAACTTCCTGGAAAACGCTTTAAATTGCGTTTTTGTATTTGGTTCGGGGTATAGCGCTGCAACTTGTCCACACTCCTTAATACTATGAGTTGTATTTGTTGTGCAATAAAATTGTAGGCAATTTCTGCAAAAGTATCTTCCCGAGTTAGATTTATTTATTTGCGACTTACATAATGATTTCATGCTTGTTATATAAGCATAATGCATAAAATCGCCGCTTTCATTTATTAGACCCAGCATGTCTATATGATGTTCTTTTATTTGCTTTGTTCTAATAGTGGGTCCAACTATCCGATCTTCAAATATTTCATAAATATTTATGCTAAATTTTTCAATATTTTTCTCAAAAATCTTTATTCCTTTCCTGGTAATAGGAAATTCAACACCCGAAAAATTAAGTCGATGATTTTTATAGGTTATTATGTTCTGACTTATAGACAAAACCTTATAGAAATGGGTTTTGTTAAGCTTTTCACGACAAGATTTTTTATTAGATGTGGAAGTAAAATTTTGATCAATATGATCCATATATGCTATATGGGCTAAAATACACCACTTAAAACAATAAATGTCATTATTTCTAACATTTATGAGTGCGTTTCTAGCTTTAATTTTTGATGGTGCTTCGACATATCCTGCACCAGGAAGATGTTCCAGTTTTATTATTTCAACTCCGAAATAATTAAAACTCTTTATAGCCCAACCAGAATCTTTTTCTTGGAACTCTTCTGTTTGTACGACTAATTTGTCTATTGATTCATTTAATATGTCAGGAATTTCATTATACTCATTCTCGTATATTGAACAATACGGAATCGAAAAATTCTTTTGGCATTCAATAAATCTGTTCTCTTCATCAGTCGGTTTTACATATGTGCCAAAGATCGTTAGGGTCATTTTATATGAACGGAAATCACTCAACCCATATTGTAAGATTGTTAAAAGATTAATCTTACATGAATTATAAAATTCTTTTAAATCAATATCTGGATTGCCAAGTACTTGAAATTGTTTAACTGGCAGGAAAGTGTCTTCCCGTAACGTTGAAATTAGATTATTTTCTTGAAGTAATTTCTGCATTTCTTTTTTATGAATTGCAGATATTATATGAGCTATTTAAAAATTTGCATTATATTTTTCCTTGCTCACTAAGCAAACATGGTTATTGGGCTCACCAGGCGTCTCTGTAACGCTATAAAAAGGGAAATTTTTTCGAGAGATTCTATGTCCAATGAAGAAAGTTTATTTTACGCGTATTTTACATTTACTAGCGATCGTGCGCTACCAAAGTTTATTCTACATTTGACTCACATGTATTTTACATATATCTTACATTTTATATTCATTTGACATGCATTTTTACATCAACGCTATAATTTTAACCATAAAAATTATGGTAAAAACGCCAAATTTGGCCAACAGGGGGCGCTAGTAAATTTCAGGGGCGCTCGACGTTGGACTGACATAGAATCTCTCGAGAAAATTTCCTTTTTATAGCGTTAAAATGGTATATTTTGTTAAATTTCCCCACTTGACTATAATTTTGTTACCTAAAAAATCCTCTGAACAAAATTAAAAACCTTTTACTATTTGACCTGAACTGATCCTCGGTTTTTTATCCCTTACCTGCTGTAACCTCTAAAATATATGTAATTTTTATAACAAATAATTAAATCAATATATATGTTGTTGCATATCATTTAAATTTATTTTTAAATCAGCATCTATTGCAATGGATAAAAAAATATTAAATGCTATCATTTAAAATTTTAACTTATTAAAACCCAATCCAAGCAATTCAAGGTAATTACATCCCCTACCAAAAAAGAAATGTTACAAGGAAAGTGAAATCTTTGTCAACAAAACCGGTTACCATTCTACCTGATCCGATCCTTTTTTATCACTTCGCTGAAGTAGGAATATTTATTGGGTAAAGGGTCGGGGTGGGTTTTGGGGTGTAACTAATTTTCGTGTTTTTCTTTTCCGGGATTGTGTGTTAGGGGATGGGTAGTCCTATATATTTTGATACTTATGAGGTCCCACACGCTCATACACATTCTTACAAGTGTATGATGCAAGAAAAAAGGTGATATGCCTATGTAATAGCTACTGTGATCTAATAGCTCCAAAGATAATTATCAAGATTCCATACTGTATGCACTACTGTATGCAGTATGCACTATTTCCTTGCTTTTTAACGCTATCACAAAACTCGGGTACTATTCAGAGAGATGGAAAAAATTTGTCATAGTAATGATACTATAGGCAGGCAAGGACCACTCAGTCACCTCATCGTACAGGCCTATCAGCCAGTTGTCTTGTCTCTCAAAACTATTTGAAAAATGTCTGATGACCCGAATAATGCCCTACTTGAGGACACTCAATCTTATTCCAGCGCATCAGTTCGGTTTTCGAGAGAAACATGGAACTATTGAACAAGTCAATCGAATAACATCAGAAATACGATCTGTTTTTGAAAAACGGGAATATTGCACTGGAATATTTCTGGATGTCTCTCAGGCTTTTGACAAGGTCTGGCTAGATGGATTATTGTTCAAAAATAAAACAATGCTTCCCCAAAACACCGAAAAACTCCTGAAGTCGTATCTCTACAACAGAGCCTTTGCTGTGGGATACAACTCTGACATGTCCGACGACCACGCTATAAACGCTGGTTTTCCCCAAGGTAACGTACTTGGACCAACGCTGTACGTCCTTTATACAGCAGTCACCCCTCTGTCTGGACTACAGGGTCCCACTCTACAACTCCGTACTAAATCCAATTTGGACGTACGGCTTCGGGGAACTTTGGGGACGTGCCAGCAGTAGTAACATCGAGATCATACAAAGGGCTCAATAAAAGATACTGAGAACAATCACTGGAGCACCCTGGTATATCCGAAATGAAAATATACAAAGAGACCTTAATATCAGATTCGTCAATGATGAAATAATCGTTTAAAAACAAAAGTACATGAGCAAATTAACGTGACACCCTAACCACCTTGCGAGAAGCTAACATGGGTTTGCGACCGATCCCGACTTCGCCACAACGACCTTCCGACTCAGCGCTGATCATTAGGTCTTTTTTTCCAGCCACAGTTAAAAGGACTGTTGAAAATTGCTTAAAATTAAGATTTGAAAACTTATTGTTAGTCTCATAATTCCTGAGAAAATCCAATACATTTTTGGTAAAATTTAAATTTTTTGTATATTTGTCGCAAACTTGTTTTTCTGCGGTGAGGGTGATTTATGATCTTTGAATTGCGTCCATCTTCCAAAATCCCTATAGTAGTTAATCCATTTGATCGCGAGTAAAGGCTACTTAGGGCTGTATTTGGCTACATAATTTAAAAGTGCTGTTTGATGGTCCGGTGACCATTTGTGGTTGCTAATAATACAAACGACGGGGAGCTTCCTTGTTAAGACGTGTACGCTACTCTTGGCGCTAGTCCTGGTCCTCAATGAAGCAGCGAGTGATTGTTTCTTTCACAGATGTTGCAGGTATGCGATGTTGAGCTCCTCATAGCGGTGTAATTTTGTGCCAAAAAGTAAATGAAAGCGTGTAGACGTTTTAGATCCCACGCAGCGAGTTGGGTGCCCTGAATTGGGGTATTAGCTCCAATTTACTGACCCTGCAGGCAAGAAATTCCAAAATGTCTTGTTCGTCTAGCGATCCGTCCAGTGCCGCCATGGTATCGGTGTGCAACTGCCGAGAGAGTCTGCGAGGATTGGGTCCCACTCTGTGGGTATGTTGAAAGCCTTCATTGACCTAGGCTAATCCAGATCCTGTTGGAATCTTGTCGTGGACCGCGATACTTTTTTTGACATGTTCGCTCAATCCTTTGCCAAAACTGCTTGAACACATTATGGACGATCATTATGAACCAAGTCGAATTTTTTAAGATGTTCGACGAAACACGCGTTAATTTTTGGTGACCATTTTTCCACAAACCTGAATCTCGAACCAATTCTCCCATCAAATATTACATGAGTATTATCGTTTGCTTCAACACCTAGGCGACTAATCTGGAATTAATCAATGATTTTTCCACAGCCTAGTTTTTTAACGCGGGAGCTAGATACATCGGCTTAAGTTTAGTTCCTCAACCAAAAATCGTGCGTTTAAGCTACTTGGTCGTCATTTTTGAACTGGTTTGCTGGGTTCGTAGTAAATTGTTATTGAGTCGCTTTTCATTGAGAACTTTTCTTACACTTTGATTTACCTTTTACTTTTTCATTGTTATTTAACATTCTTTCTGATAATTTATGTATTTTGGCATCATATACGTCTGACTTGAATTGCTTTATAATATCGTTTTTAAGCATCCGGAAGCGTATTTTTATCGCATTTACTTATTATGAATATTGAGGCGGCTTCGTTTACCGGTATATTTCCGAAAAAATAGTTTTTACAAATATTATCCCAGAATATAATTGGTACCATATCTTCAACCAGACTTCCACATCTAAAATATTGTCACCACTAAACAATGGGAGCAAATTAATGTCACGGTAGCTTACTAAAAACTTATGTGAGGCAAGACCCTTGCTCACTACAGGTGGTATCACTTATGTCGGACATCACTGCATGAGTAGATGTACCTACTCTTTGCTGTTGGTTTTCCCTTCTTTTGTTACCGTGTGCGCGTCATTCCACTTTCTCATTGTCACTGCATTCCTTGTGCTCCGAGTTGTGGCCATTTTCTTTATAGTCATCAATATCATTTACGATCAATATAACGATTAATTATATATTATAATATTATAAATACAATTTGAAAGTTAGATAAATACGCAATCAAAATTTTAGGATAAAGATTGTAGTTAAGCACAGATTAAATTTTTTGAGTGATTGACCATCTTCATCGTAGTTTTTTTTGTCACGTCGCGATCCGTCAAACCACCGTCGTCGTTAGTCGTAAACTCCTTCCATTTTCATTAACCTGGTAGTGTGTAGAGTAGAGCAGCCAGTGTTGCCCGTCCATTCCAACAAATATGTAGAAAATTTAATTGTTAAAAGTAAAATTTCAAAAATTTTCAATTATTTGACCGTCAGTGAACAAAACAGAAAAGAAATAGTCGAGTTTCTCGGCTATATGATACCCGGTACTTCTTTTGTGTCCTCTGCTTCCCTATTCTCTATCAGTAATAGTCTGTGATATCCAAACTATCAAATCTATCGTATATCTGTCCGGGACGTGCCTAGAACAATTCGGAGGTTGATGCAGATCTATTTACTTCAAGGGGTCGAAAATGCTTTCATCTCTGTGTTGCATACATATTTATAAAAACAATAGACCCTTTTTTCTTTACGAGTACTGGGTGTACAAATAAATTTTCAAATCCCACATCATACCAAAAGCTTAGGTACTTTGATTGTAGGTACAGTATAAAAAAACAACTTTTTTAACTACAGGAATGTACAGTGTGGCACTCTGCAATGTAAGGAAGGGGAGCGACAGCCGGTAAATGATGGCATTGACTCACTCAAAAAATTTAATCTGTGCTTAACTACAATCTTTATCCTAAAATTTCAAAAATTTTCAATTATTTGACCGTCAGTGAACAAAACAGAAAAGAAATAGTCGAGTTTCTCGGCTATATGATACCCGGTACTTCTTTTGTGTCCTCTGCTTCCCTATTCTCTATCAGTAATAGTCTGTGATATCCAAACTATCAAATCTATCGTATATCTGTCCGGGACGTGCCTAGACCCATTCGGAGGTTGATGCAGATCTATTTACTTCAAGGGGTCGAAAATGCTTTCATCTCTGTGTTGCATACATATTTATAAAAACAATAGACCCTTTTTTCTTTACGAGTACTGGGTGTACAAATAAATTTTCAAATCCCACATCATACCAAAAGCTTAGGTACTTTGATTGTAGGTACAGTATAAAAAAACAACTTTTTTAACTACAGGAATGTACAGTGTGGCACTCTGCAATGTAAGGAAGGGGAGCGACAGCCGGTAAATGATGGCATTGACCAACTTTATTCACGAACAATAATTTCCATCAAAGGACAAGAATTCGAATGCAAGTATGTAAACAGTCTTAATATATATAATGATAAATATTATCTCAAATTACCTGAAATTTTTCAGGGCAACAAGCGGGCAAGTGGGATCTAATAGTTACCCACAGCATGGTCTAGTGATGGATGGAACGCCATGTGGTGATAATTTAATTTGCCTGAACCAAACATGTGTCAGTATATTTCCGTATGTAGATCAAACAAAGTGCCCAACAAATAATCGCGGTCATGAGTGCTCAGAGCGTGGCGTAAGTAAATTTTTATCTGATAGATACACATTATTTAACCTTTATGGGAATAAGTTGTTTACCCAAGTTTAATCTTCTGAAGGTGTTTTTTTTTATCAAACTTAGGCATAAATATTTAAACAGTCTTTTAAAAAAATGCCAATATTATTTAATTATCAAAAAATTTTCTAATTGTATATATTCACAATTTATAAATTTTTTTTTTAAATTTGTAATTGTCAATTCTTAGGAATTTTATTAAACAACTTAATTAGTAATTTACAATTTTAATACAAATAAATGTGCGCAGTACTATAAAAAGTATTTGAAAATGGTTTCATTTAACTTTTCATAATATTTTAACTTTTATTGACTGACAAGGTAAACTTTTCCGCAGTTAATAATAAGAAAAACAGAAGATATAAAATACATAGGGATGAAATATAATAAAAAATCACTTTATATTGATCAAAATAATATTTCATCTCGTTAAGATTTTAAAAATGATGAAACTATTTTATTTTAAAATACAACAAATACCCTGGTACATTTTCAATCTCACACAATACACAATACTATATGGGAAAACGTATCACCGCCACCACATTTGGTATTTTTTTAACAGGTCTGTACCAATACAAACCGTTGTTTCTGCGATATGGGATGGGGTGGAACAGATTGCAACTCCGTAGTATTACTGACCACGGCCCCACCAACGGAAGCGTTACCCACCCCAGAAAACACAATTAAAATGGAAAAAAAAGAAACTCCTTATGGTAAGAAATAACTGTGCTGTTAGGGTTAATTAAAGAAAAATTTTGAATATCCTAACTTAATGACATGAGCTAATTAAGAAAACTAAGTATTTGAATTAAAAAAGAGTAAAACCGGGGCCATTTTACATAGACAATATTTTATATATTATTTTTTTAAGTAAATAATCAGACAATAATCATATTTATTTCGTTTTATGCCCTTGCAGAGGGTACTATTATTTTTTTCAAAAGTATGCAAGACGTCCCCGAACCCAAAATAATGCATGTATTCTTGATCAGATTTATGTCCGTCTATTCGTCTACTATACTTTATGCAGCCCTCGTGTTTGTCTTTTCTTTCTTTAAAATGCTTACAGCAGGATGTTTCGATTGGTCACTTTTACGAGTATGCAGTCGTCGGGCAATAAACCTTTAAAAGCCAATAAATTAAACCGCTAAAAAAAATCACACTGCAAGGGTATTTTAGCTTCGGCTCCGGCCGTAGATAGCCCCTGGATTATAAGCGAATAAAACACTTTTTCTAAGCTATAACCATTTCGAAACCGCAAACGTAAATATTAAAAAAAAGTCTGAGTTTTGGTTTGCAGTCATACTTGTACTATACCTATCTTAAATATTTTAGCTTTTTTCAAAATTTAACTTTTTCGTATAAATATAAGTACTGCTCTGAATGCAAAACGCAAAATATGGTATATGATACATTTAGTATTTTGGCAATATTGTTTTAAATATTTTAAAATAAATTTTTCTTTTTGCGAGTCATATTTTCTAGCATTAGTTATGAACAACCTTTTTTTTCCAAGTTATTATTATATATATTCATTATTTTTTTCAAGAGAAATAATAATATAAGAATACATATAAGAATACCAATGCAAAAGGTTACAGTAAGCTTTTTGACACGAAGCTTGCGATAGAATTTTCCATTTTGAAATTTTTTTTTTTTATTATTTTATTATTTATTTAAAAAAGTTTAAAATTCGGTAACGCTTATGTGTTAATACTCTTGCAGATATTTTAAATTGACCTTATCAGATAACATCTCAAAAAGTTCCGCCTATTTAAATCTTTATTATTGTATTTGTATACAAATATTAATATTTATAATCGTCAATACATGGTCCTTACCGGTATCGTTCCGATATTCAGATTGGACAGAATGTATAATTTAGGATTTATTTCTACTGCATATTTTCAATTATTTTAAGTTTCGCCTTAAAATGCATGTAGCCTGATAATATGCTTCCTTTAAATAAACATCTGTTATATTCTGTACACTTTAAGACCAATTTTACAAAAGCACATGGCACAGAAAATACCGCGAAAAAAGTTAATAGAAAAGTTTAGTTAAGAATAAAAACATTGTTGAAAGATTTTAAATTACATTCAAAGTTTATATTTCCCAGTTTTAGGCATAGAAGAATGTTAATTTCAATTAATAATACGAAGACAAATTTATCTTTACTCGAAAAGTCTAAATCTACCCTGATCGAAAATAGTTGTTGAGAATTAAATTTAGAAGGTACGCGGTCATGTATTAACAATAGTGCATACCATGATAAAAAGAAACTGAAGTAAAAAGTTTTATAATACATTTCTGGATTCTTTTAAGAAGTAGTATGCGGACTTCAAATTTCTCAGTTACCTTACAAAGTAGCTTAAAATGTTTGATTGTTTATAGTTCTTCCAATATCTGAATTTTTTGGGTCGTTATATATTTCCAATATATACAGCATATTTTGAATAAAAATATCTTTGCATTTAATTTTTATAACATTCTTTTGCAGGTTTTAAGAAATCCTCAAAAATCTTTTTTTAACTGATTATATTTTATATCAGAGTACGAACACCATTCATTGGCATATACGGTATACCTATATTAGTGTGAGTTAAACAAATCAAAAAAAGGCGGAGATTATTATGTTTCGTTAGTTTATACTTCACTTTTCTGGCAGGTTCTGAGAAAATAAAGCCTTTGTTGGGTTATTAATTTTTTTTAAGTGGAAGATTATCCGAAAACAAAAAAGATTTTTTTTAAGACCATTCAATTTTTCCCTAAAAAACACTAGTTTTTTATCATACCTTGCTGAGGGTATGATAAGTATAAGTATAAGTATAATTACTTTTGGTCATAAGAGTGCAACGGAATAAAGAAGACATCTCCATTCCTTTAAAGTACATATATCTCTTATTAATTAGAAGGGGTTTCAAGAGCTTCCGATTCCCAAGTATATTATGGTTACCTTTCCCTCGCTGCATCCAGTTCTCGATCCAGCTAATCGCCCCCCGCAGCAGTCCTCCAGCTCCCTTTATTCCTGATAAGGCCCGGTAGATTATATGACGATTATGATGTGGAGGTTGACTGACCATCTGTTGGCTTGGACTAGGCAACAGTAAAAATATATAGATAAAGACAGTGTTTGCCGGAGTAGTACAGGATTTTATCGTGCGATTGCAATGCGTTTTATGTAAAAACTCATATATGTTATGTAAACTTGCCATCGACAATTGACCTTATCAGCTACAAACTGCATAGAACCTTAAGCTTCAATAATCGGTCGACTAGCCGAACTGGCGTTAACGATCATGCTGCCGCGACAAGTAAGATGATATCAGATTCCATTTTCTGATAATCCACGTAGAGCACTGAACTCGGGTTCCCACTGCATTAGTATTAGAACATGCAATTGCAGCCAATGATTACTTCACTTCCTTACTTTTCTCCTTGTGTCAAATTATTAGATGCCCATCGCACTCGTTAACTTATATGCTCTTGATCACTTCACTTCCACAGTTGATATGTCTGTCTTTTTCGACGGCCATCTAATGTATGGCCACATACTTGCATACATGGTAATTGATCGGTTCGTTATTTTATAAGCTCCATGTTTTTGCAAATAAAAACTTGATGCTTGCTTAGAGACACTTATGAATTTCGGGGCCATGTAGAAAATTGTTTATGGATCAAACAGTTACCATAGTATCAAAAGCCATATTTTTGGGGGTTTTTTTTAAATAGAAACTTGAGATTTTCTTCAAAATCCAACTTATAATGAACTAGTCTGATTCTAAAGTTACAATTTTCATAGGCCAACTATATCCCATATGGCATATCTCTTACCAATAAAAGACGAAGCCGCAATACCAATTTCAATAAAAAAAGGAAAAAAGGAAGTATAAACTTCGGTTCCGTACAAACTTTGCTTCCCTTTCTTGTTTATAGGCATTTAAAATACAAAATTTTATGAGAAACAACCGGAACCAGAAACATTCTTATCGTTTACATTAATTAAACTAATTATAATTACTAACTAATTATAATAATTAAACTATTAATTTGAACTAAGCCGAAATCATAAGGTACAGCTATAACTTGGCATGAATATACCTATATGTATATCCCTTAAATCCGTAATATATTACGGATTTACAATTAACTCCATACTTAGGTTCCTCTTTGTTTTTATGATAATTAAATTCAATTGCTCTTTATGATGGCGCTATCGATTTGATTATGATGATTGATATTTTTAATCCAGCATACGATATTTTTATTTGATGGTCTACTTGATATGCAAATATAAATTTCTTCAGTTTTTCTATCCATTGTTTTCAGAACTTTAAGTTCAGAATCCTTTACTAATGGCTCGGGATGAACGCATCCCTTTTAGTGAAGCCACATTTCTTCAAGATTCTTTAGTAGCGTAGCGTTGTAGAAACATTTGACTTGGCGCACAGTATAAGATTTTTGATGAATGTATTATATCGTGTTCTTGTACTGATCATTCAAGCACAACTGACTTAACTGAATGTTGCGCCATGCAATATATATATATTTAGTATATATGTATGTATATATAAGTGTAAAGAAGAGTGCCTATAAGAGTGCATTGCGTATTAGCAATATGTACATATATTTCTAAC
This sequence comes from Drosophila vallismaia, assembly GCA_035047325.1. Lineage (NCBI taxonomy): Eukaryota > Metazoa > Arthropoda > Insecta > Diptera > Drosophilidae > Drosophila > Drosophila vallismaia. The sequence goes on from JAWNPU010000089.1 coordinate 22,750, forward strand.
ACTCCTTCTCAACGCAACTCTAAAAATTTTGATCTACCACATATCTAACATACATGTGAATTTCATATGCTTAACTTTACACAGATTTTTGGTTAGGATATCAGGTATCATATTTTCAGTAGGTTTGAAATTCCGAGCGCTTAGCTAGACATTGTGCACTTTGATTATCGCTGTTGATTTGTATTGCGTAGCTGTTGGCAAAACCCATTTCACGCATGGCCTTTCGTATGTACGTTGATTCTTTTGCAGCCATCGATAGTGCGACGTATTCCGCCTCATGCTGCTCAAAGTTACCAAACCCGATCTCCGAAAATGTTGCCCCGGCTGCGATGAAGGTCCAGCCACTGAAAGATTTTTAGCCCGTGGTGTCTCCAGCCCAATCAGCATCGACGAAGCTATATACAGTGCTTCTCAAGTACCTCAGTATTCGTTTGGCAGCTGCCTCGTGCTTCTGATGTGGATCGGCATTCTGCTGTGCAAGTCTTACAACTATATCCGGCCGTGTTGTTATACCAGATACTTTACAGGGCCTATCATCTTACAGATGGCAAAGCGCTGCGCATAGCCTTTAGCCATTAAACGGGACTTGAATTTATCCACCTCGCCAATTTTGTCACGCTTAACGGCAAACACCCATCTGCTACCAATAGCATTCTCTCCTTTTGGTAGGTTAATCAACGTCCATGTTTTGTTGGCTTGTAGACTTGCTATCTCCTTCTGCATCGATGCCTGCCAAAAGTTGTCATGATGAGAATTCAAGGCTGCATCCACAGTCCCAGGAACTGCAGTTGTCATGACATTTAGTATGTTACACTGCTTGCGTTCGGGTTACCCAGTGTGAATAAGCTTTGATCGTCCAGGTACTCTCTTCCTGCAATCATCAGCTGTGTTGAAGTAAAAATATCCTTCTCCAATTGTAGCTTCTTAATGTCGCTGTTAATCGTGATTCACACCGTCCAGTGACACATCTTCAATATTCCATCACTACCGTGACTTCAGTACTGAGCCCTGATTTCTCATGCTGTCATCTGTAGTTGAATCTTCCAGAAGTATAACATCTCGTGCCTCCTTGTTTTTGCGTCGAACAAACGATTTACCTTTGCTGTTGCAGAATGGCCAATTAACACTCGCTCATCACTTTTAGGTTGACACTTCTTGCTGTGCGTCTTGTTAAGCACGATAGCTTTACTACCAATTACTCGGAGATGACTTACGCCTTAGTCTTTTTAAAGTCTTTGAACTTATCAAAAATTTCATTTCGTGTCTTCAAAAACACACGTAAACGTAGCGGGATTTATCGTCAATGAAAGTTGCAAAGTAACAAGCACAGCCCACAAATGTCTTTATGGATGAGATCTAATACGTCCTTTGCCCGATTATAAGACTGCTTAGGAAATTGCTTTATACTTATTTTGCATTTTGCGCATAATTTTGCATGTCAACACATTGTTTGGATGTTAATCCATGAACCATATGATTTTTTTTTCATTTTCTTTATACTGGCAAAATTTAAATGGGCAAAACGATAGTGCCATTAATGAGTCCGTTTTATCAGCTTGTGCGCTGAAACATTTTTGTTCACTTGTTTCAAACAAAAACAAATCGTTTTGCTTCTTGGCAACACAAACAACATCGCCCGTGCGATTTTCTTTGCGTGCCCAGTCATTTGAGACTTTTAGTGATTTTTCCTTTGTTCACCACTTTTGTCACGGAAAAAAATTCCATTGAATGGCTTCAACCAGAAGTACATCGGTCAAATCAATTGTAATATATTTCCACTGTAAGCGTACTGTTCCGATACCGATCGCTTCAATATAATTTTTCCCGGCCAACACAACTCTTTCTATGTGCTATTTAATGTTTATAAAAAGCGGTTTATTACTACACAAATGTGCAGTCGCACCACTGTCTAATCACCAATATTTTTCGAAAAATTGTAGTTGTGGTTCGCAGCAGCAAACACAGAATATGAATTCTTATTATAACTCTCTTCCTTGTTTTTCTTGAAAGATTAACAGTTGGCAGCGATGCGCCTTTGACGACCACAAGACTAGCACACTGGTTTCTTAATATTTTTGTTTTGTGAGACTATACTTTTCTCACGTCGCGACGAGAACATTTTCTGCATTCCACTTTGTTCTGTATCTATATTTCGGCGCTCACTCTCTTCCAGTAATTTAATGTAATGTAATGTAATTTAATGTAATGTAATGTAATTTAATGTAATGTAGTCAACGTTGCTAAGGAATCACGGGATTCAATGGCAACAACAAAATAGTCAAAAAATTCAAACTAGACAATATCAATATGCACAGACACTCATCAGCCAAAGTAAAATTAATTTCAGACAGTTTTTCAAGTATATCTGAAAATTATGCTATGTGCGATGCCATATTTTCTGAGTCTGTCAACTTTATATACAACAGTAGTCTCAGCAGGTGAACACGCCGCGCGGGACCTGCGGGCATATGGATTTCTTTCAGTTTTTCCCATGCACTTGCAGCAGTTACGCAATTCTTCACATTGTTTATTTGTGATGCCTTAAGGTAGAGCATAATGCTCGCGAGAGCCTTCTCATCTTTGGCATCAAAATCCAATTTCTGATCGGGACTATCAGTTTCAAGTTTTACTTTTCGTCCACACACATAGCCCCATAACTCGGCAGGTACTTGTGGACTTGTGGAACTTGTGGGACAGAGTGATTTTCTGCATTCTGACAACGAATAATAAATGCAAAAAGCATTCAATGGTAAATCTGCAGGTCTATTGCTGATAAGAAAGCAGAAGAGAAAAAATATGAGCAAATAACGGATGGTGTAAAACTGAGTCATGTCGCTGGTTTTTGTTTTTATTTTTTATTTTTTGCTATATATTTTATATTATATTTAGCTATATACTCCTAATTGTAAAAAACAGAAAAAGGTGTTCAATAAAAAAAAAGTTTTTGTCATTTACATTATTTGTTTAATATTTATGTCAGCTCAAACATGAAAACGTTGATCGTGGAATCACTTTTGCTCCCCACTGTATAATTACGCTTTTCATTTAAACGACCCGCGGGGCAATATTGTTGGCGTTCAATTTCTCTATCGAGTTCATTGTTTAGCTCACTGTAATAAACGATAAAGTCCAAAATATTTGCTATTAACTTTCTTTACTAATTCGATATAATAACTTCGCGCACAATTGTAAATAATAAGCTCCTTGGGTCCAAATCCTGATGAATTTATTATATCGTGATTTTGTACTGATCGTTCAATCACAACGGACTTAACTATATGTTACGACATGCAAGGCGCTACATAACATCGTGTGGCGAGTGAAATTAATAGAATATAGTTATTTTTCATTTTAAATATGTATTTGAACTTTTAATTGCTTAAATGAAAAACAAAACATAAATTTTTAGTTTCAATAAAAGATTTTTATTTTTAAATATTCCAAAAGTTGGTCTATTATTGTATTATAGAGTGAATATTTATAATGAAAATACTTACATTATTTTGTCGAATTTTGTCCAATCAGAATGCGAAAATATTTGAGAACTTCATTTTGTATTATAATTATATATTTATGATTAGATAGAGTTTCTCATTTTTTCCAAAAAAGTATTCATTTAAGATGTCTGGAAAAATTAATGAGTAAGCAAAACAGATTTTCGGAAAAGACATTGATCAAAGTTTGAAGTGCACCTCTCGAAATTGTGTTAGGTATAGGTAAGATGGAATACATCGAGTAGAGAGATCGATTTATGACAAACAATTATACGAGAATGATCGTAGTTGGCTTCATGTCAATTATAAAAGATGCTGATTGTTTTTGCGACACCTCAATAAGAGTAGAACACAAAAACGATTTTATGAGTGTTGCTCAGAAACGGAACAAAGAAAATATAGAAATTTAAATTTTAGTGTCGATCAAAATTAATTGATAGCAACGGCAGAGAGCATTGTGTGATCTGGCAAAACAAGGGATCCTACAAAAATGATAAGCGAAATGTTTAATGCTTTCTTTTGTGTGCTATATGATGTGAATCTGATCGATGATCCCTAATCACCAGTTTGGTTTCAGACGCTTCCATGGAACACCTGAGCAATGCCACCGGCTTATTGAGAGCATACTTGAGGCTGTTATGCTGGATGTCAAACAGGCATTTGACAGAGTCTGGCACCCTGGACTCCTTTTCAAAATTAAATCCCACCTTCCAAGTTCCCATCGCCTTCCTTAAGTCGTGCACAGAGGAAAGAGAATTCCGAGTGAGGTGCGGATCATCAATCAGCACGCCTAGGCCTATACGAACAGGAGTACCTCAAAGCAGTGTTCTTGGACCCATCTTGTACACACTCTACACAGTGGACCTTCCTATCACCCCCTCCCGGAACCTCACAGTACCCACATATGCCTTCCTAGCCTCCGCCACAGATCCCCAGGAAGCATCAGCCATCCACCAGAGATAACTGGATGCTCTCGATCCATGGCTGAAACGATGGAACATCATGGTCAACGCGGAGAAATCCTCCTTCACAACCTTCGCACTACGCAGGGGGGAATGTCCCATGTCACACTCAACGGGGAAACCATCCCAATGAATAACACTCCCAAATATCTAGGGCTGACCCTGGACCGCAGGCTCACATGGCACCCTCACCTGATCAACAAGCGCAATCAGGCCGACCTACGACTCAAGTAACTGCACTGGCTCCTGGGGAGAAGGTCCAAGCTCAAAGAAAAACTCAAACTGCATATGTACAAAGTAGTCCTGAAGCCAATCTGAACCTATGGAATACAATTGTGGGGCACGGCAAGCAGTTCAAACCGCATCAGAATCCAGCGGTTTCAAAATAAATGTCTAACAACAGTTTCTTGCGCCCATCCGTACCACGAAAAATCTATCATTCATAAAGGGCTTGGTATTCCTTGGGTGGCAGAGGAGATCACCCGTCTCAGCAAAAGATAAAAAAAAGACTAGACAACCACCCTAACCACCTGGCCATCAACCTCCTATACAATAGCCAATCCCATAGACGACTGAAGAGGAAACACCCGCTTAACCTTTCCCATCAATAGACACCTTAGTCAACCTCCTTAAAAATACATTCCATGTACCTCCCTTATGTCAATGTCACCCCCAAACCATTTAATCATTGTCCACTCGGACAGATTTTAAATTAAAAATAAGAGCGTTACAACAAAAAAAAAGTTTTTTTTTACTTTACTTTTACTTTATAAAAAACAAGTGCAACTATTAATATGAAAAACAAAGATTCGTCTTGTAAATTATCTTCAAAAAACTTTTCGATCGATGGTAAAATTTTTATTGCGTGGTTGGCATAAACTATATGCAAGCGTTACTCAAATTAAATTTAAAATAAAATTCTGTCGATTTGTCTTTTAACTTTGAAATTTTTTCTTTTAATACAAAATGTTGCTTAAATCTAGAATTTTATTTATTAATTCATAAATTGTAATTTTTCGTTTTTTTTTGTGTACCACGCCGTCGAATTATTTTATGTCCAAAAAGTAGAATAGGGTTCAATTCACACCAATTTTAAAATTCACATCTTAAATATTTCGACTTTTATTGAATTAGGTAAGTCCCTGTAGATTCCTGTAATCTTATAGTCGTACTCTGTTGATGGCTTATCATTGATTCATGTTGCTCCAGCAATACAATATAATTTCTGGCACAACCAAAAAAAGTCAATCTCTAAAGGATTAACTAGAACAGATGGTAGATAAACTGATTGGGGGGTTGTTGCTGCGGCTTTTACTCTAGTAAATTAGATGCTTGAGAAGAAATGAGGTCAGAATAAATTTCTCTTTGATTCAAGTTAATTTTTTGTTAAATGAAATACGAATGTAGGCACCTAAAACTGCCGACAAACGGAAATAACCATTACATAGCTAGTAAATTATTTGTTAAAGATAAGAAAGATAACAGTAAAATATAATGCAATAGCAAGATACAGACCTGTTTTTTAAACAACAACATGTTACTAATGCTGACCTATTGGCTGCATTCTATTGGGTTGCCCAAAAAGTAATTGCGGATTTTTTAAAAGAAAGTAAATGCATTTTTAATAAAACTTAGAATGAAATTTAATCAAATATATAATTGCCATTTTGTTCGATAACCTTTTGCCATCTTCCTGGCAAATTTAGTATTCCACGATCATAGAACTTCTGGCCTTTATCTGCAAAAAACTGAACCAAGTTCGATTTTATAGCCTCATCATTGCCGAAAGTTTTACCATTTAAGGAGTTCTGCAAAGATCGAAATAAATGGTAGTCTGATGGTGCAAGGTCAGGGCTATATGATGGATGCATCAAAAGTTCCCAGCCAAGCTCACTCAGTTTTTGGTGAGTGACCAAAGATGTGAGCGGTCTAGCGTTGTCCTGGTGGAATATGACACCTTTACGATTGACCAATTCTAGTCGCTTCTCCTTGATGGCTGTAGTCAATTTGTCCAATTGTTGACAGTAAACATCCGAATTAATCGTTTGGTTCCTTGGAAGCAGCTCAAAATATACGACACCCTTCCAATCCCACCAAACAGACAGCATAACCTTCTTTTGGTGGATATCAGCCTTTGAAGTGGTTTGAGCTGGTTCACCATGCTTGTACCATGATCGTTTTCGACTAACGTTGTTGTAAACAATCCATTTTTCATCTCCAGTTATGATTCGTTTTAAAAACGGATCGAATTCATTGCGTTTAAGGTGCATATCACATATCAATACATGTGGTACCCAAATATCAAGCTTTTTCACCAGTCCAAGACTTTTTATGTGATAATTAACGGTTGGTTTTGGTATATTTAACTTCTCTCCTATCTCACGCTCAGTTACATGACGATCCAATTCGATTAATGCTTTGATTTGGTCATCATCAACTTCATTTGGCCGACCTGAACGTGGCTCATCTTTAAGTGAAAAATCTCCAGAACGGAATTTGCGAAACCAATTTTGACACTGTCTTCCTTTTAAGGCTTCATCACCATACACATCTCGTAACTTTTTAGCAACCTGCTCCGCGTTTTTTCCTTTACGGAAATAATAAAGTAAAATATGACGAAAATGCTCCTTTGTGGGCTCCATATTAAAATTGACGCCAAACAAACAAATGTAAACAAAATTTCGTGCCCTTTTTTTCTAAAGCAAGCTAAAAGTAACAGCTGATAACTGACAGAAGAAAGAATGCAATTACAGAGTCACAAGCCGTTGAAAAAATTTGTCAACGCCGACTATATGAAAAATCCGCAATTACTTTTTGTGCAACCCAATATAACAAGTCGCCAAGTTTCTGACAGTCCCGGACTCTGACTAATGACACCCAATTACCTTGCATCTTAGCGATCTAGACATTTAATTTTAATTTCTCAGTTTATTAAATTTTCTCGAATGACATATAAGACAGACCATTATAACAAATTAAATCAGTTACAAAATTAGGCACAAAATTAAGCACCTTCGTGGCACTTCGTCCTCAGCTGATCAATGATCAAACTTTTAAGCTCGAAGTCTGGAAGGACAATATTTTCACCATTTCTCCTCATTAACCCTGGTCCATATAATCTAACCGCCTTAGGTAAATATAAACTCCTACTGTCTTGTGCCACATGCCGGTTACACCGTGGACACTCTTCAACTCATTCCTTGCATCCACGTGCAAGTGAATTTCACAGGTTCAATTTCATCTTGGTACCTGTGTCGGAAAACAGTCCTTTCAAACAGGATCCAGTTTCGTTTTGGCGATATATTATATTATATTATGTTGTAAATTAATGATATCTGCTGCCTAATATTCTTCCGGCAGTTGATGGATCCCGGGCAGCCAGTTGTATTGTTAAAAGCCTTGTGGTAGGTTGCAGAGTTGCTCAATTGTTAATTAATTTATTGTTAAGATTTCAGAGTGCTCATGATATAGATATTTTTCATTTTCTATTTATATATTTATTTTATTTAATTAAACCTTATTAAACCAATTAAACCTTGTTTATTTATATATTGAATCTTAATGCTAATACTAGTAACTAATTCCAATTCCAATGTTGTTTGGTGTCATAAAACTCATAGACATTTTCGTCAGCTGTAAAATTCACTATCTTATTAAAATAAAATCCCACTATTACTTCGCAGTACAACTTTCCCATATTATTACTTATTATTATTACCTATTACCTAGAACTTATATTACCTATACACTTCTGGACAACTTGCCTCCCTATAGCTTGCTTAACACACATATTAATAAATGCTACGTCTGCTCTTGTGTCCACTGGGTAGTTAACTTCGCCATAAATAATGTTTGTTTTCCTACGAATCGCTCAGCAATTATTCTTACATTCCGAACTCTTTGTTGGCGTGAAATATATATATTCTCGTTAGATTACTTTCCTTTTACGTTTCGACGACCCGCAGTTAAAACAGTATTCTTGCTTTTTCGATCAACTTTCTGTATACTCAGCCGCTATTTTTGCAATACCACTTTCGTGCTTAACTGTTAAACTATCTCATATATGTTACTCCTCTTTTATATCTTTTTACGTCAAACACCGATCAATACTAACTTTACACCATATAACATCAACTACCATATATTGCGCAGAACTGCTTCTCTTCAATGTTACCAATGGCAATATTCTTCATATTTAGCAAATATTTATAAAACGATTCTGAAACGATTTATATGAGTTGATACTTTATTAAAGTAACTTATAAGCTTCTTGAAAGCGTATACCGATATTTTTTCATGCTTTTTGTTATCGACATTCAACCCTAACAACTGCAACAGCTGATTAACTTTTATTTTCACTTCTTCAAGATTTTTTTGCTGTCATGATTCATTCCTCTTCTCATCTTCGCTATTTTTACTGTTATTGCATAACTGTTGACTGCAGAATTTTTTGATTTGGAATTGCAAATAACTGCACCATTTTATACCGCTTTCACTAGTTTTTCGCATTAAGATAGGACTGAGGTTCGTCCGTGGTGCCAAACCCCTCATTAAGTCTTGACAATTTCTACTTTTAATATGTTGGAAACACATAAGTGCGATGCAATTTTACATATATGAAGATTGATAAGAATGGTTACCAATGTTAGATACGATTATTTTATTTGTTAGTTATATAGCGTGGTTATGTACGTCTTTTTAGGATTGCCAGTCTATGTTGCAGAGCTTGTAGGTCGAAAGTCTATGCATCTATTGGCCTGGAGATATTTCCAAATGGATTAAGATATGAGCGTATCTATTCGTATGTGGTGGTCATGGTGCCAAACGTAGTTGGGCCTATATTGGCGTTGCGGGCACCCTCCGGGTAATTTCATTATACCATTTTTTAATGTTAACAGTTAGTAGAAGTTCATTGCTTACAACCTGAAGATCCATTGGGAACTAGGACACCGTTCCTTTTTTTATTAATAATCACCTTGTATTCGTATCGAATGCTACCGTAGAGTACACATTTGGATATTAAAAAATGGTACTGTTCAACCGTTAGGGAAAGCGATCTCTATGGGCTATGATTGGTACGATTATTGCTTATAGATTGTATAATGTCCAGCAAATCAAGTCCCATATCGGAATTGAAATAATGACTTCTGGTAGATCCGGAGATACAAGTGGTATTGTTATCCATGAAAAATTAATGCGTTCGCCTTAATATTTGTCGCCTTGCTGACCTGTATGGCCATTCATTTTTTCGAAGATCTATGCCGCTTATTCGAAACCATTCTTCACCATATTGATGGTGAAGTCAACAACGAAACTTTGATTTTGGAGCATCCAAAAAAAGAAGCACTCATTGCCTTCACCTTGTCACTGTCCTTTGTGTGACTGGAATCTTCTTTAAATAATGTTCAACGGTGGTGTTCAACATATGGTCATTTCTTGAATCAAGCTCCGCATAGAAATGTTGAAAAGTATCCAGAAGATATCTGCATACTTCCCTGTTTCTTAGCTCTTAAAACTTGTTTGAATCTTTGATTAATTCAGCCGACAGAACCTTTATGTTTTCTAGTATCGGCCTAAACCACAATAGACGAGCATTGTGCATTCTATGACTACCATTCGGTGGAACTTTCCTGCTGAGCTGCGTCATTTTCATGAACTGTGCTATATCTAGTTGAAGTAGCACAATACTCGCTTACTCTTGTTGGGATTCAGAACTGATTCTAATGGTGAGCTGGGCTCCGATGATATTAGAGTAAAAACTTGGGAAGTAAAACTTGCTTGGAATTCTGCTCTCACCGTATTTGGCTTCTCACGTTTTAAGAATTCTCCGGCTGTATCAGTGTGTTATGTGACAAATTTTTATATTGCCTTCCCACAGGCCAGCAAAGTTGGCACTAATGTAATAAATATTAATTCAGCAGGCTTTTCTTGTGTGTTAAATTTTATTTATTAATAAATTGTGAGTGTCTATTTACCACATTTTTTCATTTTATGATTGGTTCTTTATCTGGATTTTATGAAATTAATTTTAGTTTTGGAAAAGCAAGAGTAGGACCTTTGCCCTACGGCTCGATTCACGGGGATAGACAAAACTTTCTAGTCAGTCTATTGTAAAATATGTTGTTAAATTTTAAGCATGTTAATAGATACTGGCTTTTTACATCAGCATTAATAAAATTATCTAGAAAAAAGATATCCATAGACAGCATAAGACAGAATAGTTCTACGGATTGTAAGGTAAGGTAATAATGAAAAATCGTATATAAGAAGAAGACAGGTAAAATTTGGGTAAATTGGAAAAAATATGTTTCAAATCGAATAGGACAACAATTTCACTAACCTGAATTAAGCTTTGTAATGAAATCCCCTAGGGAAAGTATGCAATATGCTTGCACTTCAACCTCTTAAATTTAAAGAAATTTGTAGAACTTAATTTTTGGATATGCTTGCACTTCAACCTCTTAAATTTAAAGAAATTTGTAGAACTTAGTTTTTGGATATTGTCCAAGTTTAATACCCTTTTTTTAAAGTTGTTGTGGCAAGTCATTAATGAAAATGGTAAAAAGTAACGGACCTCAATGGTTCTTCCAATGAGCCTTCCATTGGAAGTTATTACTTGACAAAATAAATTGTTTTTCAGTTACAAATTTAGGGCATGTTGGAATGATAAATTTGAATAGAATTGGGATCCGATCAGAACGATTGTAAGTCAAACAACGACGCCCGAGAAGAGAACGAGAGTCGCGAAAAGGGTTAGGGTGAGAATACAGTCCCCCTTTGACTACGAAGTTTAGAAAAATATCAAAAATGCTCTCTAACCAAACAGTCACAGGCGCTGGCAAAACAGAAGGTGCACTGGTGCTGATCCCAAGTTCGCCGTCTTCCACAGGTGCTGCTGAGCAAGTCCAGTAAAAATTTTTTGCCTATCTTCCCATATGCCCTCTAGACATCGTTGTCAAAGTACTGGATAAAGTTCGATCTAGAAGATTTCAGGCGGTCATCGGCGAGGAGAGAGGATTATCTCCGAAGCATTACGGACTATGGACGCCGTAAGACGGGTAAAAGAGCTGTGGACATCGTAAGACGGGTGAAAGGGTTGGCAACAAGCGACATCGCATGTGCACGATGGCAGAAAGACGCCAATACGTAATCTTTGGTGACAACCCTAGACAACCCTAGTGAGAAAAGTTATCTTCAGCTTGCCGAAGATGCAATTGCAAATCTTTACAAAACTGCAATAGCTTGGAAAACAAAAACGTTTTCCATAAAATGACTTGTTTTCATATCGGTCGTTTGTATGGCAGCTATATGACCCGATTTCACAAATCGGGTATGGCTATGTCAAATTAATAAATGTTTAATTCGGTTACGATAGCTTGGAGAACAAAAAAATGTTCCATACAAAGACTTGAAATCTGATTGATCGGTTGTATGCCAGCTATATGATATAGTGATTCGATCCGACCGATTTTTAAACTTGATCTGCGAAACACAAAAATAATGATCTGGTAAAAATTTCAGAATGCTAGCTTTAAAACTACTGTCTATTTTTTGCATAGAAACAGACGAACAGACGGGCGTGGCTATATCGACTCGGCTGTTGATGTTGATCAAGAATACAGGGTGCGTTATGAAAGTAATGCGCATGGTTTCATTGTCACGTAACTACCTGTCGTAGCACGCTCGGACCTGTCTGAAAATTTGGGGCGGAGTCTCTCCTTTCCAACGCGCTCGGTCTCAGTTCGCTCTGAGCAATAGAAGTGGTACGACCTGTCGTAGAGCGAAGTCATTTTTTCTGTTGTGTCACGGTGCAATGGAGCGTTCGCTGGAACAGCGGCACGCCATAAAGTTTTGTGTGCGACTTGGCAAAAATGCATCGGAAACTTATCAAATGCTTCGAGAGGCCTTTAAGGAGGAGTGCATTTCGTGATCTCAGTGTGGAAGGTGGCACAAGGGCTTCAAGGAGGGTCGAGAGGAGGTCACCGACGATCCACGTTCCGGACGTCCAACAACAGCACGAATTGATGAAAACGTTCGCCGTGTGCGAGAAACTTTGAGTTCAGATCGTCGGTTAAGCATCCGGGCAATCGCTGACATCCTAAACTTGTCAACATTTGCGGTACATGGAATAGTGACGGAGGATTTGCAAATGCGAAAGGTCTGTGCGAAGCTTGTGCCGAAGGTGTTGACGGAGGAGCAGAAAAACGTTCGAGTTTTGCGCTGTGAAAAATTGTTGGAATCGATTAGAAATGATCCAGGTTTTTTAAATTTTACTGTGACTGGGGATGAATCCTGGATGTTCGAGTACGATCCAGAATCCAAGCGACAGAGTTCCGAGTGGCACACAAAATTTTCTCCCAGACCCAAGAAGGCGCGCATGGGCAAATCTCGTATCAAAACAATGCTGATTGTCTTCTTTGACGTCCGAGGAATCGTCCATTTTGAGTTTGTACCGCAATGACAAACTGTCAACGGAGCCTTTTACCAAGAGGTACTCAAGAGACTGAAACGCCGAGTCGTACGCGTCAGGCCAGACATCAAAGACGTTTTCATGCTCCACCACGATAACGCCCCCAGCCACACGGCCTTCGTCGTCACCAACTTCTTGACCCAGAAAAAGATCTCAGTTGTGCCCCAGCCTCCTTACAGCCCTGACTTAGCTCCGTGCGACTTTTTTTGTTCCCCCTACTGAAGAGAGAGCACAAGGGAAAACACTGGGAGTCGGTGGAGAACATCCAAGCTCGCGTAACAAGGTTCCTGAAAGGCATTTGTCGAGGAGTTTCAGGGTGCTTTCCAGGCCTGGCATACACGTCAGGCAGGAGGGGACTATTTTGAAGAATTTTAATAATTTGTACTGATTGGATCAACAAATATATTTTTCTTAGAAAATGCGCATTACTTTCATAACGCACCCTGTATATATACTTTGTGGGCTTGGAGATGCTTCCTTTAATGCGTTACACATTTCTGGACAAAATTATAATACCCTCTGCAAGGGTATAAAAAATGTTTTTGATACAATGGAATGGACCAAAACCATGGAGGCGCTGAAGTAATTGAGGATATCGGTTTATCTCTACAATATGGTAGATCGGTTCTTAGGCAAGAGGATACCTCTATTCGACCCCAACGAAGGACGGATAAATCGTGTTGCCTCCGCAGGAGCGGCCCTGGGCTTTATGCTATGCTTCCCTTCTAGTATAATGTACCAACGTACCAATATACCAACGTTAACGGTCATCGGCGAGGAGAGAGGATTATCTCCGAAGCATTACGGACTATGGACGCCGTAAGACGGGTAAAAGAGCTGTGGACATCGTAAGACGGGTGAAAGGGTTGGCAACAAGCGACATCGCATGTGCACGATGGCAGAAAGACGCCAATACGTAATCTTTGGTGACAACCCTAGACAACCCTAGTGAGAAAAGTTATCTTCAGCTTGCCGAAGATGCAATTGCAAATCTTTACAAAACTGCAATAGCTTGGAAAACAAAAACGTTTTCCATAAAATGACTTGTTTTCATATCGGTCGTTTGTATGGCAGCTATATGACCCGATTTCACAAATCGGGTATGGCTATGTCAAATTAATAAATGTTTAATTCGGTTACGATAGCTTGGAGAACAAAAAAATGTTCCATACAAAGACTTGAAATCTGATTGATCGGTTGTATGCCAGCTATATGATATAGTGATTCGATCCGACCGATTTTTAAACTTGATCTGCGAAACACAAAAATAATGATCTGGTAAAATTTTCAGAATGCTAGCTTTAAAACTACTGTCTATTTTTTGCATAGAAACAGACGAACAGACGGGCGTGGCTATATCGACTCGGCTGTTGATGTTGATCAAGAATACAGGGTGCGTTATGAAAGTAATGCGCATGGTTTCATTGTCACGTAACTACCTGTCGTAGCACGCTCGGACCTGTCTGAAAATTTGGGGCGGAGTCTCTCCTTTCCAACGCGCTCGGTCTCAGTTCGCTCTGAGCAATAGAAGTGGTACGACCTGTCGTAGAGCGAAGTCATTTTTTCTGTTGTGTCACGGTGCAATGGAGCGTTCGCTGGAACAGCGGCACGCCATAAAGTTTTGTGTGCGACTTGGCAAAAATGCATCGGAAACTTATCAAATGCTTCGAGAGGCCTTTAAGGAGGAGTGCATTTCGTGATCTCAGTGTGGAAGGTGGCACAAGGGCTTCAAGGAGGGTCGAGAGGAGGTCACCGACGATCCACGTTCCGGACGTCCAACAACAGCACGAATTGATGAAAACGTTCGCCGTGTGCGAGAAACTTTGAGTTCAGATCGTCGGTTAAGCATCCGGGCAATCGCTGACATCCTAAACTTGTCAACATTTGCGGTACATGGAATAGTGACGGAGGATTTGCAAATGCGAAAGGTCTGTGCGAAGCTTGTGCCGAAGGTGTTGACGGAGGAGCAGAAAAACGTTCGAGTTTTGCGCTGTGAAAAATTGTTGGAATCGATTAGAAATGATCCAGGTTTTTTAAATTTTACTGTGACTGGGGATGAATCCTGGATGTTCGAGTACGATCCAGAATCCAAGCGACAGAGTTCCGAGTGGCACACAAAATTTTCTCCCAGACCCAAGAAGGCGCGCATGGGCAAATCTCGTATCAAAACAATGCTGATTGTCTTCTTTGACGTCCGAGGAATCGTCCATTTTGAGTTTGTACCGCAATGACAAACTGTCAACGGAGCCTTTTACCAAGAGGTACTCAAGAGACTGAAACGCCGAGTCGTACGCGTCAGGCCAGACATCAAAGACGTTTTCATGCTCCACCACGATAACGCCCCCAGCCACACGGCCTTCGTCGTCACCAACTTCTTGACCCAGAAAAAGATCTCAGTTGTGCCCCAGCCTCCTTACAGCCCTGACTTAGCTCCGTGCGACTTTTTTTTGTTCCCCCTACTGAAGAGAGAGCACAAGGGAAAACACTGGGAGTCGGTGGAGAACATCCAAGCTCGCGTAACAAGGTTCCTGAAAGGCATTTGTCGAGGAGTTTCAGGGTGCTTTCCAGGCCTGGCATACACGTCAGGCAGGAGGGGACTATTTTGAAGAATTTTAATAATTTGTACTGATTGGATCAACAAATATATTTTTCTTAGAAAATGCGCATTACTTTCATAACGCACCCTGTATATATACTTTGTGGGCTTGGAGATGCTTCCTTTAATGCGTTACACATTTCTGGACAAAATTATAATACCCTCTGCAAGGGTATAAAAAATGTTTTTGATACAATGGAATGGACCAAAACCATGGAGGCGCTGAAGTAATTGAGGATATCGGTTTATCTCTACAATATGGTAGATCGGTTCTTAGGCAAGAGGATACCTCTATTCGACCCCAACGAAGGACGGATAAATCGTGTTGCCTCCGCAGGAGCGGCCCTGGGCTTTGTGCTATGCTTCCCTTCTAGTATAATGTACCAACGTACCAATATACCAACGTTAACGTTAACAACCATCCCTGGTACTTGAAGAAAAACTATAAGTGAGGTGAAAGCCCAAACCAGCGCTGCAGTCACAAGCGTCGAGACATCGCCGTCAACTGCCGGCTGCAACTGGCCCCAGTAACCCAGTAAGGGCCGAGCCAAAAATTTATCCAACATTGATTTGATTAAGTGAATGAAATAAAATTAGGTGAGACATAAGTTCCGAAACCTACACCTGGGAAATTTGTATCGCAAATTTTCAGTAAACTATCATGACATTGAATTCATCCGATTGTTAAGTGGTGACGATTCTTTAGATCTTGAAGTCTGGCTGAAGGACATCGGAAATATCAATTATAATCTGGGGGGATCTTCAAACATGTAATGTTCGTAATGAGTGAACCTGGTATCAAAAAAGCTGGCGAATGCTTAAAAATGCGCTTTTAAAGAAATTCAAGTGAGATGTAAATTAAGTAACTTAACTTATTATCAGAAATTTAGTAACTTGTTATAAGAAAATCAAATTAATAGCAATGTAACATAAGTGTCTGTAATACAAGGTGCGTTCCAAAGTAAACGGGACTTTTTGAATCTAGCGCCCTCTAGTGGTGTCATCCATATGTCGACTAGTGCGTTAGAATCTGCTATCCTTCATTGACTTCCAGTAAGTAATTTCACAACATTCCATCTATTTGAAGTGAAGTTATTGCGTTTTAAGTGTCAGTACTTTTTTGTCATCGGTGTGAAAATGAGCTTCGAGCAAAGAGCCAACATTAAATTTTGTTTTAAAATTGGTAAAACTTTCACTGAAACGTTTCAATTGATGAAACAAGTTCATGGCGATGATTGCTTATCCCGTAGCAGAGTGCGCGAGTGGTTTCAACGTTTTCGAAGTGGTCGTGAGGAAATAAATGACGATGAACATGTGGGCCAACCAAAATCCGTGATCACCGAAAATTCCATCGAAACTGTGCGTGAATACATAAAAAATCAGCCGAAATCATCATTGAAATTCATGGAACTATTTTCAATTCTATAATTGAACATCTCCAAAACATCGATTTATCGCATTTTGACCGAACATTTGGGCTTACAAAAGGTGTGTGCACGGTTTGTTCCGCACAAATTGACTGACGACCAAAAATTGCTCAGAATTCAACATTCGAAGGACATCATTAAAGAGGTAAAAAAAGACCCAAAATTTCTTTTACAAGATTTTGACTGGTGACGAAACGTGGTGTTTTCAATATGATCCCGAAACGAAACGCCAGAGTGCTGAATGGAAACCGCCGGACGAGCCGAAACCCAAAAAATCGCGCCTGGAGAAGTCAAAAGTGAAGACAATGCTGATTTGTTTTTATGATTCCAAGGGTATTGTCCACAAAGAATTTGTTCCACCCGGACAAAACGTTAATGCGGTAGTCTACCTTGGAGTTTTGAAGCGTTTGGTGCGTCGTATTCGACATGTTCGGCCCGAATATCGCGAAGATGCAAGTTGGCGTTTGTTGCACGATAATGCGCCGTCTCATCGATCGACGCTTGTGACCGATTATTTGACCAAAAATCACATTTTAACGATCAACCACTCCCCGTATTCACCTGATATGGCACCGTGCGACTTCTACCTTTTCAGAAAAATGCATTTGCCGATGAAAGGAAAGGTTATGCAGACGTGGAGGCCATTCAAAAGGCTTGCACCGGCATACTGGCGGCCATACCGGGCAACGAGCTAAAACACTCGTTCGACAAACTTTTGGACCGTGCAAAAAGCTGTATTGAAGCAGGAGGACACTATTTTGAATAAAATTAATTGATTTTGCCGATAAAACTATTTGTTCTGTCTATTTTTTAAAAGTCCTGTTTACTTTGGAACGCACCTTGGATCAATAGTGCAAATGTAAACAAAAAAAAATTTTTTAAACGAAAAATTGCTAAACAATATATAAAATTATAGCAAAACTAAAGTGCAACAAAAAAGTAAGAAAAAAAAAATGGAAAAAATTTGAAAACTATTCTCTCGGATCTATTATGATTTTAGAGATGGTCACCATTTCAAAGAAAACTTTATTCTCGTTTCGCCACACATCCTAAAAGCGAAAATGGTCTATGAGTATTGCAAAAACGTGGACATAAACATTAATCAAGATGGTATTTCAATAACAACCACTTAAAATGACGTCACCAATAATGGACTAAGTAAGTACTCTGTTCTTATTGGCGTACGCCGAGAAGAAGTAGTGGGTCTGGTGCCTGACAGCATCCCATCTTGGTGATATCTGCTGCTCTGGTCGTTGCTCCATCGGCCCACAAGGTTAATAGTCGGCGTCCTGGTTCCGTCTTTTTTTCGCGCAGCATAACGGACAGCCCACCTCCTACACAACTGAAGAAAGGGGCTGCCCTTTCTCAGACGGCTTGGATTGAGAGACGCGAGAGAATAAAATGTAAAAAGGATAACTAAAGAAAGAGTGCGTTTTATTCCGCTGAAGGGTATGTAAGAAATTATAATTTAATTGAAAATTAAGTGCAAAGTAAAGTATGGAAATCGATGTCATGATACTGCGAACATATGTGCAACTACAGCAGCTAGGAATAGACAATTACAATTTCTAGTCCGTCTATTGGGAATATAACGTGTGTTAGTAGATATTGGCTATCTACATCACCATTCATACGGTAATGAAATAAAAAGACATCTAGCACCTTTCTACCGTTTGTTTGAGAAGGCAAGTTAATTAGTAAGAGTCTTGTAAGGTGAGAAGGATGGTACAGATTTGTATTCGAGTTGTGTACTCTGAGTGCGAATATCAAGAAGTTCTTTTGTATATATTCGATGTGGCCTTTATGAACCCTTTACTCTCCGAACCCAAGACGCATGAGTAGTAATCCAGTATATAACGGACTAAAGATATATATGTAAGATGCAAGATATGAAAATTGTTGCCAGCCCTGGCACTTCAGAGGAGTTGCCAGCCCTGGAGAAGAATGGGCAGCCCTAGCACGAGAGAGTAGGCAGCAGTCGAGAGCAGTCCAGTCGCGGTCGTTAAATTAATCGTATTATATAACCATAGAACCTACATTTAATACAAATAAACATCATTATAATAACCAATCTTACATATATTAGCTTATAGTTGTATAAAGGCCACTGAGATCCTTCGACATTCTCATTTCCGATCATATGGGTAGTAGGACTACCGATGTAGCTAATACAAGGCGTGAGTGTACATATTAAAAATAGATGGAAATCCACATGAGAAGGTCTGATGAAAACCCCAAGAAATTAAGTTTACTCAAATGGAGTGAGTGATTAACAAAGTCAGTGTAGACTACATCTGTTTGAAAGCCATTTCGGAAGAGATCTGTAATATAAGGACATCAGCTCCAAAAGGTGGTGGAGGGAAGGTTTAAAACCATCCATGCAATTATTATTCAACTGCATAGGGTGTTGTAAATGTGAAAATGATCGATCACTTTTAGGAAATGTTTGAAGTTTCCAGAAATAGGGGAAAAAATTTTGGACGAGGTTTGCACAATGGGATAGCTCAGTTCCATCCACTCCATCGGGACTGGGTTTACCTTCAGAAGATCCGATAATAAACTGCTTTCGGAGAAAGATGGTCTGAAAATAATATTAGCTGATTGAATATTATACATATAAGACTGATCCCAATTCGTAGGAAGTCAATACGTTGATTAAAATAATGTTGTGAATAGATCGGCAATTGCCTTATCAGTGGTCGCCGATAAGTTCTTAACGAAATCAAGGGCGGAGAAGCTATTCGTACATGTTTAAGCGTAAATTGTTCACAAAATTATAAAACTAATTCGGGCCCAGTGTAAATTCGTCAGTGGTAAATATAATCCTAATAATATTCAGCATTTTCCGCGGTGAAGCTTGACCGAGCTACTAAATATCTTTAAAACTTATATTGCATCCAGTTTTTTTTATCTTTTCCCAAAAATCTCTTTTGAATATGTTTTAAGTTTGTTAGACGCCCTTTTAAGGAAGGCGGCTCATTTGATGCCGACGGATATGGCACACATTAGTCAAAAAACATGATTAATGTTTTATAGTATATTTTGAAAACCGTGCTTACATCGGTGAATTCCCAAAGATCGGACTAATCAAATGGAAGAATTTAAGTACTTGGTCTATGTAAAAAGCATAACGGAAGCAGCGAGTTTTAAAAGCCACATGGGGAGACTTAAGGTCTATACAAGTAAATATTTTGATGGAAAACTCAAGAAAATTGTAAATCAAAAGAAGAAGGTAGCTTCACCTCTTTGGAAGCGAAAAGTGGTGTCTAAAAGTCTAAAAGTGGTGCACCTATCTGAAAAGACATCACATTACTGTGATGACAGTAATATAAAAAATAAAATAAAGAACAATCGAAATAATTCTTAGAGAGCTTACTACGTATTCCCTTAGTATTAAAAATAAAAGATATTGCAAGTCTTTTGAAGAAGAGACCAACTTGAGAGTTTAACTCCCACAGGCTTGGTAATTTTTTTTTAGCTATACTCGGTTGATGTTCTTGTACGAATATCCTCCCCGTCTAGCCGGCGATCAAACCGTGTCAAACATCGGCAGAGGTACACGTATCTTGAAGGACGACGTGAGCCTCATTCAAGAATATTGAAACTTACGAATACCATACACATTTAACACGCCCTTCAATTGGGCTTGGATGTAAGCCGTAATATAAACTTCAGAGACAACCAATGTGAGTAGTGATGATGTTATTGGCATACATCAATGTTTCTACGATAACACGATCATCCATTTTGCCGATATCAAGTTGAGTTAATAATGATTTTTAAAGGAGGGCAGAAGACTTTGGAAGCATAACTTGGTAAGGGAAAACTTAACGTATATCGTCTGAACCCGTTCTAGTCTATTAGTGCGAATGCTGCAGCCTCGAACGTACAAATGATTCTGTTTGAATGAGTACCATGAGGACCATTTGAATATCCTTCCGTAGCAGGTATATCACAAATTTTGATTTCATCAGCATGTAATATAATATAAAGAAGGTATAGTGAAAGCAGGCGTTGTCATTAATTAAAATAATAAATATAAATGGTCTCAACCTTGACGTAGGCTACAAAAGACAATGAACGGACTTAAGATGGTGCCTCCTAGAGCTACATGGCATGGCCGATCTGCTAGATATGGTTCGAAACGTCTGGGAATAAAGAGCTATTTTGGAACAGAAATCAGTTCCATTTTCGCAAAAAGCCTGAGATAGTGACTTTCCCAGTAAAACCTAAGGGTTTTTAACTTCGAGGAAATTGGCTATGAATTTATAATGGTTCACCTGTCAACTCGGTCTACCCGACTCGCTGCTCACTTAACGCATTTACCGTGCCGTGTCGAACCAAAAATCGATCCTTTTGCTTAGTGTTGGGTGGTTTCTGCAGAATCCGGAAATTAGTTTCAGACTGCAATCTTCATTTAAGCATTTCTCTGGAACCATTCTCTGAACTGTGGAGTTTTACAACCTTTTAGGTGAATTTATTATTTATTCTGACATTCTTTTAATTTCTTTATAAACGAAATCTGCAACCGGTTGCTATCCTATCAAAAATCCTTTTTTCCTTTCAAAATTCTTTTATCAGTTTAATTGATTTCTTCGTTCACTGGAATATTGTTTAAAATTTAATCAGTCGAAGTTTTAAAATTTGTTGAATCTAAAAACACGATTGCATTTTGTTTTATGATAAAGAAAATATCTAATTAGACAGCTCTGATTTCGAAAGAGAATCGGTTTATAAGCCATAAATAAATTTCACATAAATTCATTTAATTTATAAAAAATATTGATTAAATAAATATTTTATGTATTTTGACTTATATTTTATAAAGAATAGATTGATTAATTTCGTTGTGAAATTTACTATAATAATAGTTACACATAAAAAAATTTGTTCACTTGGACACCACGGTACGTACGCAGTGAAAGTATCCACAGAGACCTCCACAACTCCCCCGTTCTGACCTTATTTCACCTCTTCAACGCTATTACGAAAATTGGATACTATCCCAAAAGGTGGAAAAAGGCGGTCATAGTAATAATTCCAAAGCCACGCTTAGATAAATCCCAACCCTCATCCTTCACACCAGTCTTCTAACGTGTCTCGCGAAACTGTTTGAAAAGGTATTTTTAAAGCAACTAACACCCTACCTAAAAAGACGGACAATTTGGCTTTCGCAAAAATCATGGAACGATCAAACAGGTCAATCGCATCACAAAAGATGCTTGTTGCACAAGTATTTGATCGAGTCTGGCTGAAAGGACTAATGCACAAGATAATGAAACTGCTCCCCAGAACACACACAAAATGCTCGAATCTTATCTCTTCAAAAGAGTGTTTTCAACCAGGTGTAACAATTCGACTTCACATGACCGCGTTATCAATTCTGGAGTAGGTAGTGTGCTGTGCCCTGTTCTTTATACCCTATACATAGCAGACATGCCTACAAACTATCAGCTCACAACCTTTAAATTTGCTGACAACACCGCAATACTAAGCCGATCTAGATGACCAGCAAAGGCAATAGAACAACTAGCCTGCCATCTGAAAATAGATAAACGAGACCAAAAACAGACATATAAGCTTTACATTGAACAGACAAACCTGCACACCCTGTACCCTGAAAAATACATTCGTCCCACAAGCAGACGCAGTAACGTATCTCGGCGTTCACCTAGATAGACGCCTCACCTGGCGGCAACACATAGAATTCAAGAGGAGTCACATGAAGCTTAAAGCAGCCAATCTTCACTGGCTTATAAACTACAACTCTCCCCTAAGTCTGAATTTTTTTTTTATTTAACAACAATTTAACAATTTAACAATGATCTGATAAATATAAATAAAACTACAATATAACTATTCTAGGAAGTATTCTAGGATTTTTAATTTATTAACATTAAGAGGGAGTTCAGGGGATAGAGTCTGTGATAAGAGGTTATACTTTTTACAAATTGTGCGAAAGGGGTCGTGTTCAGCGTAGTTGGATCTGCAAATAGGTAACCATAGGGGTCGGAAGGACCTAGTTTTTCTATTGGGGATGAAAATATATAGTTGATTTAGATGGTGTTTAGAATCAACCATGCCATGGATAAGCATATGTAGAAACATGACCCCAGACAGGTTCGGCGCTTCTTTAATGGAGGTAATTTTAACAATTTAAGCCTGCAACAATACGGCGGGAGACGATTATCAGGATCCCAGTTAAAGTTTTTTAGTGCAAAGAACAGACTCAATACTATTCTGGTGGGAGGAGTATTTAAGACTCCAAACGCACGAGCAGTATTCAAGGATAGGACGAACTAGGGTGATATACAGGGATTTGGTGGTGAAAGGATCGTTAAATTCTATAGACCACCGCTTACTAAAGGCTAACATTCCTCTTACTTTATTCACTATCACAGAAATGTGATCATTAAACTTAAGTTTATGATCAAACAGAACTCCAAGATCATTGATTGTGGAAACACGATCAAGGACGTGATTTCCGAGAGAGTAAGATACAATAAGCGGTACACTGCGATGGAATGTCATAAGTTTGCATTTAGAGCAGTTTTCGAACAGATTATTAAGTACCAAGTAAGATTAATTAAGTACCATAAATAGAGTTCGTCAAGGTCTAGTTGCAGATGCCTATGAAGGAAATGTCCCGAGAAGGAATGGCATAACTTGACATCATCAGCATACATAAGCGTGGACTAATCACAAAAAATATAAACAACAATGGTCCTAGATGACTACCCTGAGGGACACCCGATGAGACATGGATGACCTTCGACTTGGTAGATTTAAATAGGACACGCTGAGTTCGATTTGAATGGTAGGAAGCAACCCACATGAGGATATTTGGTGGACACCAATAAGCGAGAGTTTGCGTAGCAAGAGTTGATGATTAACTGAATCAAATGCTTTGCTAAAGTCAGTATAAATTACATCAGTTTGCAAGCGATATTAGAAACCTCGGTTGATTATTGACGAAAATTCAAGTAGATTAATTGTAGTCAAGCGAAGCTTGACAAAACGATGCTGTGCTGGAAAGATTATGCTCTTTCATGCATGTTGCAGCTGCGATGTAATGAGTTTCTCAAGAAGCTTTGGAATCGTAGAAAGCTTAGCAATGCCGCGGTAGTTCTTAATGGAAGCCTTAAAGCCTTTTTATGAATTGGTATAAGGTAAAATTCATTCCATACTTTAGGTAAGGAACTTTGCTCCAAGGATAGGTTAAATAGTATAGTAAGAGGTAAGGCGAGAAGATCGGAACACCTTCTGAGGATGCATCTAGGTACGTTGTCTGGGCCTGGTGAAAATTAGATTTTGATTGATGAGAGAGTCGTAAACACATCATGACAGTGGAATTTAGAAAGGAATATGTTATTTATGTAGCGTAAATTATATGGATAGTTAAAGGAGGGATCAAATGAGTTAGATAAGTAGGTTGATTGAAAAAATGACGCAAAAAGATTAGCAATGCCGAGATGCGAAGAATCGGAAGTATTATTATATGAGAGGGAAGGGGGTAAAAGATTGGATTTTCGTTTAGAGTTTACAAAAGAGTGAAAAAAAGCTTGGGTCATTGCGAAAATTGAGTTTTCATTTTGAAACATAATTTTTATATAGTTGGTTGTTAAGGTCATCAAACTGATTGCGGATTAGAAGGTACAATATTTAGAAAGATTTAGCAAGGTTGGAGACTTTAATGCCTTTTTGTAAGCTCTGGATTTCCTATTTTTAAGGAGAGAGAGGTGCTTATTTAACCATGGAGGTTTATACTTTGATGGAGTCAATGTTTCAGGGACAGATTTATTTATGGCGATACTCACTTTCATAATTATTATATCATAAAATTCTTTACTTCAAAAAGCGATTTTATTTTTTTTTTTTTGACATTCGTATTTTGTATTTAAAATCTGTCCGAGTGGAAAATCATTAAATGGTTTGGGGGTGACCTTGACTTAAGGGAGGTACTTGGAATGTATATCTAATGGGATTGACTTAGGTGTCTATTGGTGGGGGAGGTCAAGCGGGTGTTTCCTTTTCGGTCGTCTTAGGGATTGGCTGTTATCTAGGAGCTTGATAACCCGGTGGTTAGGGTGGTTGTCCAGTCTTTTTGTATATCTTTCGCTGAGTCGGGTGATCCCCTCTGCTACCCAAGGAATTCCAAGCTCTGGATTCTGATGCGGTTAGAATGGCTATCCGTGCCCAAACTGTATCCCATAGGTCCAGATTGGCTTCAGCACTACTTTGTAAATAAGCAGTTTGAGTTTTTCTTTCAGCTTGGACCTTCTCCCCAGGAGCCAGTGCAGTTGCTTAAGTCGTTGGCCTGGTTGCGCTTGTTGATCAAGTGTGGACGCCATGTGAGCCTGCGGTCCAGGGTTATTCCCTAGATATTTGGGATTGTTATTCATAGGGATGATTTCCCCGTTGAGTGTGACGGGAGGGCATTCCCCCTTGCGTAGTGCGAAGATTGTGTGGGAGGATTTCTCTGCGTTGACCACGATGTTCCATCGTTTCAGCCATGGATCTAGAACATCCAGTTGTCTCTGTATGATGGCTGATGCTTCCTGGGGATCTGTGGCGGAGGCTCGGAAGGCGGTGTCATCTGCATATGTGGCTACTGTGAGGTTCCGAGGGGGGGTGATGGGAAGGTCCGCTGTGTAGAGTGTGTATAAGATGGGTCCAAGAGCACTGCCTTGAGGTACTCCTGCTCTTATAGACCTAGGCGTGCTGATTGATGATCCACATCTCACTCGGAATTCTCTTTCCTCTGTGTACGACTTGAGGAAGGCGAAGTAAGAACTTGGAAGGTGGGATTTAATTTTGAAAAGGAGTCCAGGGTGCCAGACTCTGTCAAACGCCTGTTTAACATCCAGCATAACGGCGCAGCAGTACTTCTTCTTTTCGAAGGCCTCAAGTATACTCTCAACAAGCCGGTGGCATTGCTTAGGTGTTCATGGAAGCGTCTAAAGCCAATCTGGTGATCAGAGATCAGTCCGGCCTCGTCGAGTACTGGCAGTACTCTACGCAAAAATACTCTTTCAAGTATTTTAGACAGGATTGCCAGCAAACTAATCGGACGATACGAGGCTAGATTGGCTTCAGGTTTTCCAGGCTTCAGAAGGACAATTACTTCAGCACGCTTCCACACTATCGGAAAGTACCCTAGACGGAGGCAGCTGTTAAAGATGTTAGCCAGCCTTTGGGAACAGATTAGGGGCATCATTTTCAGTGCTGTTGCATCGATTCGGTCAGGACCGGGTGACTTGGCATTTTTTAAGGACGCGATCTCCTGCGCAATCTCCTCTGGTTCGACGGGCTGTATTATCGGACCAGGAGCACTTGGTGGCAGCACGGTCTTCGCCAGTACATCTGTCAAAAGGTGAGAAAGCACAATGTAAATAGTCAGCAAAGGTTTCTGCTCTTTCGACCTTATACCGACACCAGGAACCGTCCACTTTGCGTACGGTTGATATCTTCTTCGCAGGTCTTTTAGTGTGCCTCGTGACATTCCACAGATTGTGCTGCGGGTCTCCAGGTTCCAGCTCCTCAAGGAATCTATGAAACGAGTCTTGCCGTAGGATGGATAGCTTGTCCTTCAGTTCCTTGGTGGCATTAGGTGCTGTCTTGCCCCTGGGGTTGCGCGAGGAAAACCAGACTCCTCTGAGGCGCCTTTTTTCGGCCACGAGGGCCGCGATTTCAGGAGACCACAAGTGCAAGTCTCTTTCAGGTGTTCTCGGGGTAGACGGAGGAGGTGGGTTCGCAAACTCAGCAGCATTGTGCATCTCTTTGGTTAGTTTTTTGATGGCCGCATCTATGTTGCTTGGTGTGGAAAGAGGGGGAAATGGGTACAGGGAGGAAAGCATCCATAACGTAAACTTGGGGGCATTTGTGTGTTTCCCGGTGAGACTGGGATATTTAGGAGCAAGTTTACTGCGCTATGGTCGGGTAGCAGTTTATCAAAGCTTGAGCATGTTATCTTAGAGTGTCCTATGCCCTTGGAGACGGCGAAGTCCAGAAGATCCGGCTGCTTTGAAGGATTGGTAGGCCAGTGTGTGGGTTCTTCAGTGGAATGGCAGTCCAGACTCTTCCGCTGCAGGTACTTATAGAAGTTTATCCCTTTGGGTTTGTTTGTGCGGGACCCCCACCAGGAGTGTTTGGCGTTAAAGTCTCCGGCTGCTATAAAGCGAGGTCCAAGCGACTCGAAGAAGTCCTGAAGGTGGGTCTCGGTTATCGAGTGTCTGGATGGGAAGTAAACCACACCAATAGTGATATCAGCCTGGGGGACGGCCTGTGTGCGTCTGTGGTCACGGCGCACTATGCCCATTCCTTCTGAAACGCGGAAAGTTCCGTGTACTGAATGCCACTCCTGATGAGCATAGCTGCACCTCCGCGTGCTCTGCCAGATGGATGGTTGGCATGTAACAGTTCGTGTCCGCTAATGTTAAAGTAGGATCTGGGACAAAAGTGGGATTCCGAAACTAGAAGAACATCTATATTGTCTGTTTTCATGAGACTTCGGCTTTGCTCTTCTGCAAGCCGTTTGCGTTCCAAAAAACTATATTAAGCCTTATTTGCATTACTTTCTGTTGAAGAAGGGAGCTATGAACTGCGTCATCTGCGAGAACATCTGCGAGATCAACTTTTGCATCATTCTCTCAAACATTCCGTCCATGCGGGCAAACATCGTTCTAAGCTGCTTGGGTTTTGGGGCTTCGGGAGTGGTTTGAGGGGTTTGTTGGGGATTCGTTGGCTGTGTCGCTAGTAGCGCTGGGTGTGTTTGAACCCTTGGCATCTGAAACATTGTGGAACTTCGTTGAACTTCAGTGGGGTCTCTACGGTGACGACTGCCCTGCAAATCCTCTTTATTTTGAAAACCTCTGTGTTGTTCTTCGCTGGTTCTAGATTAACAAAAAAGATCCCCAGTGGTTGTTTGGATTTCCTGCCAATGGGATTGTGCAGATCCCTCACAGTATGGCCGTATATGTGGAGTTCTTCTTTAATTTCAGTCTGGTCCGTTGAGTGGTGAAGTCCCTTGATGACCGCACTGTACGCTCTCTCGTCCTTTGGTTGGAAGGTGCGGTGCCTTTTGTTATGTGCCACGAGATGCTGGCGTAGGACTGTGTAGGACTCTCTGTCTGGCATCATTACGCGTACATTATTATTTCTCTCCGTTTTGAATGAGAAGTCCTTTTTGGTACCCACGAGAGTCGTTATCATCTTGACAATCTCGGTAATGTCGGTCACGTCTGGGATGTAGATCGGGGAAGGCTTGAGGGGCGTCGAGATTGGGTTCGGTTTCACTGCTGTTTTAGATGCCACTGCCTCTGATGCAGTGTCGGGTTCGTCATGTTCGTCGTCATCTTCTTTGCTTGAGAGGAGGGCAAAGGGGTTGTTTGCCAGTTTGCGCAGAGCTGCGCTGGTGCTAGGCATGACGTCTGGCTCCTCTCCTTGCGGGCTTCCGCTTGATCCCGCTGGCCTCCGCTGAGTAAGAAGAACTCCAGCTTGTGTCTTTGCTCGAGCTACATTTCCTTGCTTTGAGGGCCTTCTTGCAGGGCATTGTTTTGCCGAGCTTGATGGCACGCGGCGGGGCCTTTCAGTCCATACTCTAGGTTGGCGTTCAATTAACGTTTATGCAAATAATTAGTCACAGCAGCATCGGCAGCAAAGGGGCAACGGACACAGTGGGCCCCCGCTCTTGGCAGCCCGACCCAGCCCGTAAAATGCACAGTCCACCAAGTCCCAAGTGCGGGCAGGTCGTAAAAAAAAAAAATTGGAATAACAAAACACAACATTCCGAAAAATAATTCAACTTAACACCATAAACAAAGTTTAAATTACAGAGCGATTCACCGACGTGCATAAAGTTTAACGAGTTGAAAAGCGTTTTAGGAAAACGCTCTGCAATACCGTGGTGAAACCCATCTGGACACACGGCAGTGAACTATGGGGAAACGCTTCAAAAACCAACCAATTGAAATTGAACAGCGAGCTCAATCAACGATTCTGCGAACTAACAGGGGTACCATGGTACCTTCGCAGCGAAAGCATCCACAGAGACCTCCACATAAATCTTGTGAACGAGGACATCCAGATTAAAAAAAGTAAACACCAAGCAAAGCTCGTGCCACACAAAAATTTTCTTGCGAAGTCGCTTACTTGAGTCTGCAGTCAGAGCCGACTGAAGCGCAAAGATTCTCCAGCCCAGCAAAGAAATCCTAGGAATTCCTCTAACTAATAAAAAAAAAAAATAAAATTACTCTACATTGTTAATAATCTAAGTTAATTAATAAGATTCGAATAGTTATTGTTAATCTTACAATAAGCGAAGATACAATAAATAACACAATAAGTATGAAAAAACATAAATTGTTCTGAATTGGTAGTCTAGAAAACTGCTGTTTATGGAGGTAAGAGGTAGTATGGAGCTAAATTGAAAAACACTCGAACTGAGTATGTATTAATCTACATACCAAATATCATGCTTAATTTTTTAAAGATGCTCTCGAGGCGAAATAGTTACTTACCCTGTTCATAAATAGTACTCTACAAAATATTTGTATTTACGGAGGTCGTCAGGATTTGGTCTACTTTTCATAGTATCGGTTAATAAGGAGTTTCACAGCGCTACAACCATCTTAATAGCATCTTAATAGACGATACAAAGGGAATGTTCAGTGAAATGCCCGCAGGTGCCCGGTTTTTGGTTTGATTCATGAACTAACGCTTTCTGATTCAGTTTATCGAAAAATGTCAAAGTTAAACCAATTTTCTTGGTGATAAGATCGTTTAAAAGAGCTACATCTTTTTTTATAACTTTGCTGTATTTATTGGATCTTCTTAGGAATTATGAGGCTAACAATTTTTCAAATCTTAATTTTAAGCGATTTTCAACAGTCTTTTTAACTGTGGCTGGAAAAAAAGAACCTAATGATCAGCGATGGGTCGGAAGGTCATTAAGGCGAAGTCGGTATCGGACGCAAACTCAAGTTAGCTTCTCGCAAGGTGGTTAGGGTGTCACGTTAATTTGCTCATGTACTTTTCTTTTTAAACGATTATTTCATCATTGACGAATCTGATATTAAGGTCTCTTTGTATATTTTCATTTCGGATATACCAGGGTGCTCCAGTGATTGTTCTCAGTATCTTTTATTGAGCCCTTTGTATGATCTCGATGTTACTACTGCTGGCACGTCCCCAAAGTTCCCCGAAGCCGTACGTCCAAATTGGATTTAGTACGGAGTTGTAGAGTGGGACCCTGTAGTCCAGACAGAGGGGTGACTGCTGTATAAAGGACGTACAGCGTTGGTCCAAGTACGTTACCTTGGGGAAAACCAGCGTTTATAGCGTGGTCGTCGGATATGTCAGAGTTGTATCCCACAGCAAAGGCTCTGTTGTAGAGATACGACTTCAGGAGTTTTTCAGTGTTTTGGGGAAGCATTGTTTTATTTTTGAACAATAATCCATCTAGCCAGACCTTGTCAAAAGCCTGAGAGACATCCAGAAATATTCCAGTGCAATATTCCCGTTTTTCAAAAACAGATCGTATTTCTGATGTTATTCGATTGACTTGTTCAATAGTTCCATGTTTCTCTCGAAAACCGAACTGATGCGCTGGAATAAGATTGAGTGTCCTCAAGTAGGGCATTAATCGGGTCATCAGACATTTTTCAAATAGTTTTGAGAGACAAGACAACTGGCTGATAGGCCTGTACGATGAGGTAACTGAGTGGTCCTTGCCTGCCTATAGTATCATTACTATGACCAATTTTTTCCATCTCTCTGAATAGTACCCGAGTTTTGTGATAGCGTTAAAAAGCAAGGAAATAGTGCATACTGCACAGTATGGAATCTTGATAATTATCTTTGGAGCTATTAGATCACATCCTGCAAAAGTTTTTGGATTAAGTTTATCCTTTTTAATTTTAGATGTGGTTAATACAAACGAATTTGTAGCAGGGTGGCATCTCTATCTTTATTGCTGCGGGCCCATCCACCATTGATATTTCTTAATGGTGATATAGTTTCTGCCGGTGTGGTTAAACTGGAAAGCTTATTTTCCATAGTGAGTTTTTACTGTCTGAAAGTGAAACTTGTTCTTTATAGCGAAGTTGGGGGTTTTTATCTTCTTCTTTTAGCGCATTGGAGAGATTTTGTGAGCCATTTTTTAATCTTTGCTTTGCGATTGGCGATGTGTGAGCTGGCCATTCCCGTCGCATACGTCGTTTTTCAATAACGAGCCGCTCGATGCCTGCGTTTGTCATCCTGGGTCTGTTAGGTGTGCTTTCTATTTCAGGTGGTGATATTCTGGCGGCTGTAGCTAAGACACGCTCCAAGGTATTTGCTGCTGATTCTTTCTCGGCATCAAAGTTAAGCATTGGGTTCAGCTCAAAGTATGAACTAATGTATTTTCTGTGTTTGACCCAGCCGGTTCTCTTTGATGTTAATCTGTTGCCTGCATTGTAGTCCCAGGGCGTTCAGATGATAGGTCCGGTAGAGATTCGCACTGAAGAGATTTCCAGTTATATTTTTGGTTATTGCGAAGTCGAGCAATTCATGAATTTTGTTCGGGTCGGTAGGCCAGAATGCCTGAAGAGACGTAGTCAAGCTTTCTGTTTGCCTTTATGATAGCGTTATACAACTGTTTTCCTATAGGGATTACGAGACGTGATCCCCAGTGGGTGTGTTTGGCGTTGTAGTCACATGCAGCAATGAAGTGGTCCCAAATAATCTTGAGGTCCAGAAATTGCTGTTCGGAAACATTGAAACGAGGGGGAAAATATATCGCTGCGAGGGTAAGATTGCCGATTCCTAGTTGTATATTTATGGATGTGGCCTGCAAGTATTATTTTCCAAACTCGCTATGGTTGTGGTGTTTGATGCGGTTCGTAATCAGCATACCGGTTCCGCCATGTGCTTTTCCATCGGGATGACTTGTTCCATAGATCATGAAGCCACTTATTTAAAAGATTTACTTAAAAGTGAGATGTGTTTCTGACAGTAGCAGGACGTCAATAATGACGTCAATGATTATCATGCAGGAATTGAGTTATATCAGGTTTATGCCGTGAAACGCCGTTGGTGTTCCACAATAATAATCGTAGAGCAGACATTGATTATTTGGAGTTTTGGAATACAAACATTTTCATAAGGATATTTTGGTTCCGCATAATGTCTTGGATGGTAGTCCTAATGAAGGACATGAATTTGATCACCTGCTACTGCAGAGTATGCATCAAAGTTTCAAAGCGACTTTGTTGTTGCGTCGATGATGCGGGATTCGGTGTCGGATCAGTTGGGGCAGTTTTTGTTTTTGGACGTTTGCGAAGGTAAAATTTTGGAAGGTGGTCGCAGGACCAAATGAGGTCGTTGCGATAAAGACTTCTGGGGATGTTTTTTGTACGTATTCATCTTTGATTTTGTTGATGTTTCTTTGCAGTAACTTCTTCCCTCGTTTTTAACAGATGTGACCGGAGAATATGACATTTAATTCTATGAGTGTCAAAATATTAGTGCGTCTTCCCTGATTACCATGTGTGCTTTTCCGTGGATCAGATAGAGTTGTGATTGTAAATTAGATAACTTGAAAGCGTGTATCTTATTTTACGTTTATACTGCGTTATTAAGAACATTCTAAGGATGTATGCACCTTCATAAATGTTGTGATAATCTCGAAGGCTGAATGTCAGACTAAGCCGTAGGGCTTATTATATTATTATATCGAAGAAATCCTTGTAATGAACCGTATATAAATTAGTAATTTTTCCTCCTTGATGATCCAGAGAATAAGTGAAGTCTTCTCCAGCGGTGATCCAGAGACTTCTTACAGAGGTTTGGTGAGGGACTTGTGTGCCGTGTTTAATTCTTCTTATGAAGATTATGGTGGAGGGTTTTAATTCGCCCCTTTAATTGATATTACTAGCCTAGTGGCGTAGCAATGTGTTTGTCAATAATAACAAAGTAATTACGGCTATGCGCCGGATCAATGAAGTGATTTTTTCAAATGTTGAGCAAGAACTGAAGAAGTCACAATATTAAAACTTAAGTCTACTCTACGGGACAATGCATCACGTCACCAAGCGACAAGCCGACTCAGCATTCCTTGCGGCGCAGTATAACACTTCAACTAAGAAGTGTCAGCTTTCTGCAACCGGACGTTCTTAGCTCAGAGCGCTGAACTCAACTCAACATTGTTTACTTATTTGCTAGGGTATAAGGAGTTGTTTACTTGTAAACTACCCCCTACCCCCCTCAGGTTTTTGACCGTCCTCGGCCAAGCTGAACTGGTCGATGGTCCGCTATATCTCCTTGGAGGCTCGTCTACTACTTAATGCCAAAAAAGGTAAGAGAAAGCCAATCAGACCGACGTTGAGGATTCAACCACTTCCTTAAAACTTTGGATGGAGCGTAAGTTTTCGTTGTTCATTCGGTGAAGTAGAGAGATGCTGAGCACAGGGTCGTGGCCGACGATGTTATGTAGTGGTGACCTGACAATTCCCGGTTGCTTGCTTAGCGCCTTCCGTAAGTGCACAAACTCGGAGTCGTTGATGGTTGCCGTTTCCCCGAAAGTCACCAGGTGCGTTCCCTCGATCAGCATTTCCGGTCCGCCATCTGTTCTAACGCGGCCGTTGCTTCGTTGATTATCACAACACCATCATCTACAGGCGTTATTGCTCGCAAGTGGCTAGGTTGACTGTGGCACTGTACAGGGTTTCCATGCATGCATGGAGCGAACGCGCGCATGATTCGCGCCGGGACCGTTCGCAGAACGTGTGGTGTGTGGTATCTATTAGGGTAGGTATCTTTGGTAGGCTATTAGTATTTGAATATAGTTTGCCGACTGGAGGACCCTGATTCGATAGGCTTCTATTAAGCTAACTATGTGAGTGTCTTGTTCGACGAGAGATTTCAGATCGGCATGATCAAGGATTGTGGGATTTACTATGTTCGATTTGGCCAATGTAATGATATGAATCAAATTTTGGATTTCTGTAGATAGCATTCTATTTCTTGCCAATAGAATTTCTTCGTAGAAAAGTGGTGTGTCAACCAAGTCGTTGTTTCGGGCATTTATCACCTTATTAATGGTATTGGTTAATTTATTTATTTGTTTTTGGGTTTCTGAGTTGATGGTTATCTGCCTAGAGTTAGACTCCACTAGCTGGGCCTCTATTATCTTGATCTTGAAGAAATCGGAGGCATCAGGAGTACCCGCCACCACCTTTAAGACAGTACCTAAGAAATCTAGGCTCCTGGCAATCCTATGGTCTACCTTAACGACGGACAACAAAGTTCTCAGGTGATCTGTATCAACCTCGAGTAACTTGCGCATATGCGATTGGGGGAAGGACTCGGACCGTTTCTCTGTTTCGTCTATCATAATGGTGAACTCGGAAAGGTTGCTTGAATGTTTCAAGAGGTCACGTTGTTCAAATACCAGTACGTCCCCAACTACCACTGGAATGTAATCGGCATGCGAAAAGTCGGTGATCCGGGCATTCGCTACTGCCAGAGAAATGCACATCGTGAGGGTGAACCTAGAAATTAACGATATGGTGATACTACGGAGCTCGAGCTTTTATTAACTTAACCAACTAACTAACTGTAAAGGGAACGCTTATTTGAGGTTTTCCTTATGGACCACCCTCCCCTTAATGAGAACAGACGTTCCCAGGTCTGCTTGCACTTTTTGTTCGGTGCATAACGGGGTCAGTTTGTTTCCTAACCTCTTGTTGTTCTTTACAAAAACATGTTCTCCAACATCAAACACAAAGTTTTGTCTGGTTGGGTTGCATCTCCCGATTCTGTCTGGCGGGGCTTTTACCAATCTAGCCTTGATGTTTAGGCAACGCTGCCTCTCACGAGTGACTGAGTGCACGGTTTTATTATATTCCACCGTTGCCCTCAAGATTAGTTCTAATGTGTCAATGGCCGTTCAACTTGGCCATTGAAAGAGCTGTGGAGCAGAGGCACATTCACCACGTCAATGCCGAAGCTATTGAGTATCGAGGTGAAAGTTTCTGAGTTAAATGCGGGCTCATTGTCGCAAAAGACCGTTTTCATATTGGAAAAAGGTTAATAATCTGCAGCAGGGGTACCGTGATGTCCACTATTGTTCTGGATATCACCGGTTGCACTATTGCAAATTTAGAGAATTTGTCAATGCATGTTATGATTAGCTTCCTGTCGGCTAAGAATATGTCAATGTGCACCATTTCACCAGTATAACTTGGTACAGGCGTTTCCCCGAGCTCTTGCTTCTTCTGGTACCTGTCATACTACCACTTCCTTTGTTAAACTGCCCATTTTAGGAAAATAATTTGTTTAATATTTTCCTGCGCGGCTCAGTGCGCACGGTTGTGCTCTGCAGTGACGATTTCTAACTGCTCGTTCTTATCGGTAATATCTAACACGACGTTCTTGCAGAGACGGAATTGGGTGGCTGGGAAGTGCTTTATAAGGTCGTGTTGGAAACTTGCTAGAGAGGGAAAGTCGCAATGAATAGCGTTAACGACATCAGGATTAATGACTTCTTTCAGGGCTTTTAATAGGTAACTGTTATCAGTAAAACTGATCAAGTGGCGTGTTTTACTTCGGAACAGCACTGGGTTTCGTTTGAGCGGAAACCGTGCTGCCTTCAGAATGATCTGGTTCCTGAAGCAATTTAACGGTTTATCTGTGGTTTCGACTGTGTAGGTCAGGAGAGCTCGCTGTGAATAGTCGCAGCGTTTGACAGGGGTTCCTTTTGTAAGGCATTCAGATTCTGCCTAGAGAGGGCATCTGCCAATTTTCTTTGCCAGGTTTGTAGAAAACTTTGGCATTATGCTGGTCTATATAAGATTTCCACCTCTTTATCCTGGCGTTCGTGTTCCTATCGGCAACAGCGAACGTGAGGGGTTGGTGGTCGGTAAATATATTGATTTCCCTGGAGCCGTACAGAAAATTCTGTAATTTGCCTGGGGCCCACATGATGGCTAACAATTCCCTTTCGTTTGTGGCATAGTTCTGCTCAGGCTGTTTAAGGGTACGAGATATCACGGTGATTGGCCTGCCTTCTTGAGATAGGACTGCCCGATGCCTCTTGCCGACGCATCTGTGGTAAGGTCAAAGGGCGGTGAGGTGGTGAGGACTTGAAGTCGGGGTACTTGAATATGACATCTTCGGATGCCAGAATGTTACGAAGCCTTTGGAATGCATTACGTTGAGTTTCATTAAACTCGACACGGATCTTCTTAGACATGTGCCTACTCACCGAACCATTCTTCCCTTTTAGGATGTCTGTTCTCGGATGGGCTATGGCGGCAAAGTCTTTGATGAAGACTCTGTAGTAGCTGGCTAAACCAAGGAAAGATCTAACACTGTAGACGCTATTTGGTACAGGGTACTCCTGAATGGCCTTTACCTTTTCTGGATCGGACTTGGTTCCGTCTTTGCTTACTATGAAGCCGAGATACTCTACACTTTCTCTGAAGGACCTAGTCTTTTCCTGGCTTACTCTCATATTTGCATCGATTAGGCATTTCAGCACAGTGTTGATATGGCGGACGTGGTCGATCTCGTTTTCTGAGAAAATTATTACGTCATTTACATAGACGTAACATATTTTCCCAATCTGTTCTCTCAAAACATCGTCTAAGGCTCTCTGAAAAATGCTACTTGCATTTCTCAAGCCGAACGGCAAAGGACAAAATTCGTTTTTTCCTCCATTTACTGAGAACGACGTCTTCTCGCGGTCGTGCTCCGCAAGGTCTATTTGGTGATACCCTGACTTTAGGTCAAGGGTAGTGAAGAATTTTGCCTCGCCAAGATTCGCTAGAATCATGGGGATACTAGGCATAGGGTAACGGTCTGAGATGGTCCGCTTATTGAGCTTCCTGAAATCCATGACCAAACTCTTATTCGGGTTCCCGAAGGCGTCGGTGCCCTTTTTATCCACATCCCAGGTAGGGCTGTTAAAGGGTGACCTTGAGGGCCTGATAATGCTATCCTTTAGCATTTGCTTGACTTCGTTGTTTACGAAGTCAGAAACACCCATGAGATTTTGGTAAGCTCTTGAGTACACCGGTTCTTTGTCCACTGTACGAGTCGTGGCAGTGACAGGGGTGTTGAATGGGAGAGCTTCATTTGATGTAGAGAATGCTTTTTTCCTTCTCAAAATTGTGTCCTTAAACTCCTTTTTAACTACAATGTTATTTACATCAGTGAAGTTTACGTTAGGACAGTTGAAAAAGTGAAGTTTTTCACAAAGGCCCTGATATTCCAGAGAGTCCTCTGGTAGGTTCAACTTCACTCCGGCCTGTGTTAACAGGTCCAAGCCTATAATAGCGTCGAACGTGTTGAGTGACTCCAGTACGAAGAATGGAGAGGTGTGCTTGAAAACCCTTATAAAGCATTTTTGTTTAATTTCGGTGGAGCCATGTATTGAGCTCACCGAGAACGGACTTGCGACCGGCATTATATTTTTTAGCTCCTTTACGGGCTTAGTGTAATTTTTCGCCGCGCCGGTATCGATTAACATCCTTAATGTTCTCCCAGCCAATCGTCGCTCAATGAACGGCAACCGGGGGCGACCCTTAAAAAATGTAGTGAGTCGTCGCTCGGAGTGTAGTCACTGTCACTGTCGATCTCTTCTACTGCAGCCGTTGCAGCCTTTGTATTCCTGCTTGGGGTCTATAGTCTCGGAGGTTTCTTGGCCAACGTTATGAAGACGTTGACGACTTGGACCTGTGGAACGGTCTGAGGAATTTCTTCTCTTAGCAGCATTCAAATCATTAGGGTTTGTCCTATTGTGTTCAGTGCGCTGCCTAAACCTGGAGGACGAGTCCATCTCCATAGGTTGAGGTGCTTGCGCCTGGTTGTCATTATTGGTCTGACCGTTGACGTTATTTTTGTTGACGCCTGACAAAATGTGGATTCCTGTCTTGGCCCTGCTCTTCCTTGCTGTCTCTACCTTGCCTACCCTGGAAGTGGCTCTTGCCGTTTCCAGATGTCTGCGCTCGTTCCTCTACGGCCTTGGCGAAGGAATATGCGAACATGCTCCTTTCGATGCTTGCTTTCGCTTCTCTGGCCAACGCCAACGCGTCAACTTTTTCTCGACTTCGTCGTAGTACTGCATCAAGGGTAGGTCACCTTGCCTGACCATCTCTAATCCCTGCCTCAGTAGGCGTAGGGATGTCTTGTCTGAGTACGTGCAATCTAATCTGGCCAAAATGGCATCGAAATTTAACACAGTATTGTGAGACACGAGCAGGGCTCCATCTGTGTCTCGAATTTAATTTCTAAGGATGGCTACAGCTTGGTAGTGCGCACTGCTGCCGTTATAAGGCTTGAAAAGGTCGTAGGCGTATATGGCGGATTGCCTCCAGGCCCGAGAACTCTGGCACGGACTTGATTATTTCTTATGGTAAGTCACACCTAACCTCAGGGTTCACAGAAACCTTCTCGTATGTGGTGATTTGCAGTGCTTCCACCTGCAAACTCTGTACCCGAGCAGCTAGGGAATTTATTTGTGTCTTAAACTAAGATTGTCGTTGCGCCAATGGCTGTCTAACGGTATTGTCGATAAGTGCTTGGATTTCAGCGGGTTCCATGATGCTGTTTACGGGGGCTCCAGCTGACGGCTGATCTACTATCTGGCTTGCTTGTTCCTCCTCCCAAATATCCTTACTTTCGTATTCACGTTTTTATATGTACCTGCCCAACTTATCAGTTGGTTGATACTACACAAATATACTTTCGCCGAGCACAAGCGATCGGCTTATTAAATATGGCAGAACAAAATTTTCCAATACAATATTTTTATTTCTATTTTTATTTGGTATGCAACGAAAATTTAGTTACAGTTACAGTAACAGTTCCCGCTTATGGTAAACCGGACGTGATTTTTAACGCTGCGCGAATTTTAACTATTTCTATCGACGTCGCCGTCAGAAATAGTCGAAGAGTGTGCAAAGTTGCATCCCGCGTTTGCAGCACGATCACAGGTAGAAAAAGACGTGAATTCCACACTTTCTTTTTCTTTTTTTCGGTCGATTGTAAAAATATAAACAATTGTTGCGGGAGGCCCGGCTAACTTAACAGATGATAGTGCTGCCAACCGATCGCACAAACCGAGTGGCGTTGGCAGACAAACTGTGATGCCAGACTTTGTCTCGTGCGAAAAGAAAAAACTAATTCAAAACAAAAAAAAAACTGCCGCCAGAGTGATGCTCCCGGCAACAAATATCGTACAAATATCGTTTCTTCTTTTTTATTATAAATTTATTCCAAACAAAAAAAAACCGTTTATATCAATAACAACAAATAATAAAAAAAATGAGTCAGAAAGACCTTCGGGTCCAGCGCCAACTTGAGCAAGACCAACGTCGCCTCTCTTTGCAACGAAACAACGCGTACTTAGTCGTACGGTCAATCACCCCCGACCCAATCAAAAACCCCGACATACCAACAACAAGCGAGCGAGCGCGGTCTTGCTCTCTATCAACCTTTAAAGGGACTGTTGAAATTCCCGAGCAAGAGCAAGCTAAAAATCTTTGCTTCTCAACTGGCTCTGTTACATCTGCTGTGACAAAAACAACAACTCCACTAGTACACGCCCGATCAACGATGACTGCAAATTCTGCTGAGCAGCTACCAAAAACAAACTCACTGTTTGCTGCACCCTCAGCAAAAAAAAGTTCCTCGACCATACAGACTGGTATAGATCGATACATACAAATAAAACTAAGCCTGCAAAATTCTTCAATGTGTAATAAAACAAAAATAAATTGTGACATAACAAGACGGAAAACTAATATGCCCAACAATGATAACCGTTTGCCATTTTGGCCGATGATTTAGACGATCTGCCAAATTCTGATAAAGACATAAAGAAGACCCCTAAGCCGCCTCCAATCTACATCAGAGAAAAATGTTCCAGCGCCCTCGTAAACAAATTAATGGACCTTTTTGGGAAAGACAGTTTCTATATAATTCCCCGAGAGTCACCCCATTTATAAGCTGCAATATCTCTTACGCCCGAGAATCTCTGTTGAAGAGCCGCATAAGCGCAAAGGACCCGTACAGTGTGCAAATTGCCAAGAATATGGCCATACAAAAACTTATTATTACTTCGCACTGTAAGTGTAGCTTGTGGTGAGCTTTACAGCTCTGTTAACTGCCCATCAAACAAAGCTGACCCCGGCATAAAAAGTGTAGTAAGTGCGGAGGAAACCACACAGCAAACTACAGAGGTTGCCCTGTATATAAGGATCTAAAAAATCGGCTTCACCAAAAAGTGGGCAAAGCACGCCGAGCACAATTATACCCTCAAAGCATACACCTGATGTCCACTTAAACAGTCTGACCAACAGGAACGTAACATTTGCAAGTGCGCTTAAACCAGGTCTTGCATCTACAAATCCTACAACTCCATTCCCACTCGCTGAACAAAACAAGGTAAATGCTGATCAGCCAACAGGACAGCTATAAGGTAATATTGAATGATCTTTAACTTGCAACAAAGCATGACCGAATTCATGACATTTATGAGAACAACTAGCTTGAAATGGCTCAATTTCTCCAAGACAAACATATCGAGTAATGCTCCTTTCTGAAACACACCTTACTAACAAGTACAAGTTCCAAATAAATGGTTATACATTCTACGGCACCAACCACCTGATGGTAAAGCACATGGAGGCACTGGAGTCCTGATTAGAAACCGCATAAAACATACTTTTAAAACATACGACTTTGCGACAAACTACTTACAAGCAACATCTTCAAATATACAGCTGGGCAATGGACAAATAACACTTGCTGCAGTATACTGCCCACCTCGCTTTACGATATCCGAAAACCAATTTTTGGATTTTTTCAACACATTAGGGGATCGCTTCATAGCTGCTGGTGACTACAATGCAAAGCATACGCACTGGGGATCTCGTCTTGTAACCCCTAAGGGAAAACAATTGTACAATACAATTATTAAAGTAAGCAACAAGCTTAGTTGTGCCTCTCCGAGCTCACCTACATATGGGCCACTGGACCCCAGAAAGATACCAGACTTGATCGACTTTGCTGTCACAAGAAACATCTCTCATAATCATATTAACGCCGAATCCCTCCCAGATCTATCTTCTGATCACTCGCCGGTGCTCCTTAATTATCTCCAATGTCTGGATCTGAAAGACTCACCCGGTCAATTGACATCCAATAGAACTGGCTAAAATACAAGAAATTCGTAAGCTCGCACATTGAACTGAATCCAAGAATCATAAACAAGGCTGACATAGAAAGCACCACTAAACTTTTGGAGTCTGTCCTTGTCGCAGCAGCCCATGCCTCAACCCCAGAAAAACAAACTGTTCAGTATATGCAACCTAAGACAAATTCTCAAATTAAGAAGCTTGTCTTGGAAAAGCGACGCTTACGACGAGAATGGCAATCCTATAGATCGCCATCTGCAAAACAAAGGCTCAAAAACGCAACTCGTAGATTAAGAAAGAAGCTAATCAACGAGCAGGAATACGTACAACGCCGTTACATAGAGCAATTAGCACCTTTTAGCACAAAATATCCATTATGAAGAGCACACCCATCTCTAAGCCCCCCGGTAGAATCTGTTGTACCAATAAGAAATTCCGCAGGTGAATGGGTCCGCAGCGATAAACATAGAGCTTCTACTTTCGCCGAGCACCTTCAAAACGTGTTTCAACGAAACCCAGCAACGTTTTACAAGAGCAAACAGTTGTAAGCCAAACGACACAGGATCCAATAGAATTTCGACCAATTGAAATTGCTAAAATCATTAAAGAACTAAAAGCTAAAAAGAGCCCCGGCAGCGATCTAATAACCCCTAAGATGATCATCGAACTTCCATTTTGTACCGTCCAAACTATTTGCCAGCTCTTCAATGCAATAAATAGAATTGGTCACTTCCCTTCGCTATGGAAAAAGTCGATCATCATTATGATACCGAAACCGGGAAAGGATCATACAGTTCCATCATCGTATAGACCAATAAGTCTACTACCATGCATGGCAAAACTCTTCGAAAAATGTCTGATGACATTTGTTATACCCTATCTGCGAACTAATAACAAGATACCGGAGCATCAATTTGGTTTTCAGGAGAAACATGGAACAATCGAACAAGTCAATCGAATCACAACTGAAATTCGAACTGCATTCGAAAAGAGAGAGTACTGCACTGCCATTTTTCTCGATGTGGCCCAAGCATTTGACAGAGTCTGGTTAGATGGCCTAATGCATAAAATTAAATCAACACTCCCTGAATGCATCCATAAGCTCCTAAAATCGTACCTGTACAATAGAGTGTTCTCAGTTAGATTCGGTACTGTTACGTCTGAGGACCACATCATAGAAGCTGGGGTTCCTCAAGGCAGCGTACTTGGCCCAACACTATACCTGCTATATACAGCCGATATACCAACATCGAGGCAACTAACTATATCTACATTTGCCGATGACACTGCAGTCCTGAGCCGCTCTAAATGCCCACGGCAAGCTACTGCACAACTTGCTATCTACCTGGCACATCTCGAGAAATGGCTTTCCGACTGGAGAATAAAAGTCAATGAACAAAAATGTTTACCCTTTTACCCTCAACAAACGAGATTGCCCTTCGCTCGTATTAAATAACACTGTTATACCGAAATCAGATCAAGTTACGTACCTAGGTATTCATCTTGACAGGCGACTCACTTGGCGTAGACACATCGAGGCAAAAAGAACACACCTCAAACTAAAAGCTAATAGTCTACATTGGCTTCTTAGTATACGCTCTCCCCATCTGTTGCAATAATAACTGTTAATTAAGTACCTCTTAAGATTTATAAACTTATTGTTAGACTCTTAAGGAGAAGCTTCAATAAATAAAGCAAAGCTATAAAAAAAAT
This sequence comes from Drosophila vallismaia, assembly GCA_035047325.1. NCBI lineage: Eukaryota > Metazoa > Arthropoda > Insecta > Diptera > Drosophilidae > Drosophila > Drosophila vallismaia. Next base: position 65,591 of record JAWNPU010000089.1, read on the forward strand.
AAAAAATGTATCGACTTCTTCTTGTACAAAGGTATAGCTAACAGTCTACTATCAGTACGCGAAGAGTATGACCTATCTTCCGATCACTTGCCGCTGATCGCTTCAATAACAACGTCACCTCATAGCACCGCCCCTCGTTCCACCTGGTGCTCGTTCTACCTGGTGCGTATATAAGGCTGTTTCAGTACGAACTTAACAATGCCTTTAACCTCAATACAGAGATAAATGTAGCAGACGATATCGAGAAAGCGGTTGAAACTTTAATGAAGAAGATCAAAGATGCAGCTCAAATTGCAGCTCCTGGCGGCGCAGTTCACCAACGCAACTTGCATAGCAGCATCGCTCTCTCTCCGGAAGCAGTAGGACTCTTAACTCTCAAGAAACGTCTCCGGCGTGAGTTCATCAGGACCAATGACCTAATAATTGACAGACTGTACCGAAGGATATCAAATCAGGTGAGAAAAGTACTGGCCAACCTGAAAAGAAAAGCAACTGACGTAAGCTACTTCCGATGAAAACTCAAAATTCGCGCTCTGGAAGTTCACGAAGAGATTCAAGAGACAAGTTGCTCCAAAGTTTCCAGTTCGTAACCCAGATGGCACTTGGGCAAAATCACCTCAGGACAGAATTGAAGCTTTTGCCAGAAACCTGGAGGAAAGATTCCAGCCGTTCGAGACAGCATCGTCAAGACGAATACAACTGGTTGCTGAATCCCTAGAAGTCCCATTGCAGATGGCTCTTTCTGTAAAGCCTATTAAACTCATGGAATTGGAAGATGATATCAAATCCCTTCGCAACAACAAGGCTCCTGGTGAGGATCACATCGACAACCGCTCCATTAAGCTGATGCTCCACAGAGCTTTGTTATTCCTTGTACTAATTTTTAACTCTGCTTTTGGACTGGGACACTTCTCAAGCGCCTGGAAGAAGGCGAATATCATTATGCTCCATAAAAATGGGAAGCCAGCAGAGGAATTAGACTCCTATCGCCCAATAAGCCTGCTTTCAGCATTTGGCAAATTACTTGAGAGGTGCATCCTGAGAAGATTACTCGAATCCCGAAAGGTCCAAAAAGCTATTCCAAAGTTTCAGTTTGGTTTTAGACTCAGGCATGGCACACCTGAACAGCTACACCGCGTAGTGAATTTTATGCTGGAAGGTTTCCATGGAAAGGAGTACGTCATTGGAGCTTTTCTGGACATCCGAAAGGCTTTCGACAGAGTGTGGCATGAAGGACTTCTACACAAGCTTAAAAGCCTACTAAATCCTCAGCTCTTTTTGATAATAAAAAGCTTCCTACACGAGCGATCCTTTAAAGTAGTACCGGACGGATTGTCCTCCCAAACAAAAAGAGTCAGAGCAGGTGTTCCCCAGGGAAGTGTGTTAGGTCCAACACTATATAGCCTGTATACGCACGACATGCCCTCAGCTGACAAAATGTCGCTTACAGATCCCAATGACCTGCTAGTTGCCACCTTTGCTGATGACACTGCAGTCCTGGCCAGAGATACTTGCGTCTATACAGCCACCGATACGCTTCAGCTTTACCTAAAAAAATTTGAGAACTGGGCCCTACGCTGAAACATCGCAGTCAATCCGGAAAAGTGTGTCTCCGTGACGTACACCCTGAGAAAAGACACATCACCAGGTGTATTTCTGCATGGAAAGCTCCTCACACAATCAAGCGCCCACAAATACCTCGGTGTCACTCTGTATAAGCGACTTACATTTCCACGCCATGTAACGGATGTAACTCGGCGGCTCAAAACAAAGGCGAACTCCTTAGGTTTGGCTCCTTAGGCCTGGAAACAAACTTTCAATTTCCAACAAGGCCAAAATTTATAAGGTTGTCTTGGCTCCTATTTGGAAATATGGCATCCAAGTGTATGGCATCGCCGCAAAGTCGCACCTCAACAAAATTCGTGTGGCGCAGTCGCAAATCTTGCGTAAACTATCTAGAGTAGCTACTCAACATCCGCAACAAAGACATTGAACAAGAGCTGAAGGTAACAAGGATTGTAGATGTCATAAACAAGTAAGCAACCGCGTACATAAATAAATTGGGAAACCACCCTAACCAGTTGGCTCGAAAACTCTTGAAGAGGAGACAAGTAATGGGACTGAGGGCGAGAAGGAGGCTCCTGTGCATTCACCCAACAGATCTGCCAAGAAGATATATAAATTAATTATTTAAATTAATTCATACCTCTAGACACCCTAATTAGGTTAAGTGTGTGTACATATGTAAATACTCGCTAGAAATTATGAATCCCTGCAGTATAAGTTATTATAAATAGTAACAGGTGACTGCAATGTAAATAAATACAATTTTAATAGAAAAAAAGACAGAGTCTGGTTAGATGGCCTAATGCATAAATTTAAGTCAACACTCCCTGAATGCATCCATAAGCTTCTAAAATCGTACCTGTACAATGGAGTGTTCGCAGTTAGATTCGGCACTGTTACGTCTGAGGACCACATCATAGAAGCTGGGGTTCCTCAAGGCAGCGTACTTGGCCCAACACTATAACTACTATATACAGCCGATATACCAACATCGAGGCAGCTAACAATATCTACATTTGCCGATGACACTGCAGTCCTGAGCCACTCTTAATGTCCACGGAAAGCTACTGCACAACTTGCTTTCTACCTGGCACATATTAAGAAATGGCTTTCTGACTGGAGAATAAAAGTCAAGAAACAGAAATGTAAACACGTAACTTTTACCCTCAATAGACAAGATTGCCCTTCACTCATACTAAATAACACTATTATTCCAAAATCAAATGAAGTTACGTATCTAGGTATTCATATTGACAGACGACTCACTTGGCGTAGACACATCGAGGGAAAAAGAACACACCTCAAACTAAAAGCCAATAGTCTACATTGGCTTCTTAGTATACGCTCTCAGCTATGGGGGAACGCCAGTAACAGAAGCGTAGAAATCATCCAACGATCCCAATGGAAATCCTGAGAACCACCACCGGCGCACCGTGGTACGTTCGAAGTGATAACTTACAGAGGGATATATTCATACTTCCGGTCAGAGATGAAATAGCCAAACAAATGGAAAAATATCGCAACAAACTACGTGCCCATCCGAACATGCTTGTGAGAGACTTAACACGGCTATCTAGGCGAACCCGACTTCGTCGTAATGACATGCCAACCCAACGTAAATTATTAGGGCCACACAAACTCATATCAGTTGCAATAGTTTATTTTTTTTTTTTTTATTATTCTTATTTTATATTTAAAATCTGTCCGAATGGACAATCATTAAATGATTTGGCGGTGACATTAACTTAAGGGGGTACAAGGAATGTACATCATATGAGTCTGACTTAGGTGTCTATTGGTGGGGGAGGTCAAGCGGGTGTTTCCTTTTCAGGCGTCTTAGGGATTGGCTGTTTCTTAGGAGCTTGATGGCCAGGTGGTTGGGGTGATTGTCTAGTCTTTTTGTATATCTTTCACTGTGTCTGGTGATCTCCTCTGCTACCGAAGGAATTCCAAGCTCTTTGTGGATTATTGCGTTTTCGTGGTACGGATGAGCGGTGGATAATGTTCTCAGACATTTATTCTGAAACCGCTGTATTCTGATGCGGTTGGAATAGCTTGCCGTGCCCCACAACTGAATCCCATAGGTCCAGATTGGCTTCAGCACTACGTTGTATGTGAGTAGTTTGAATTTTTCCCTGAGCTTGGATCTTCTGCCCAGGAGCCAGTGAAGTTGCCTGAGTCGTAGGTCAGCCTGGTTGCGCTTGTTGATTAGGTGTGGACGCCATGTGAGCCTGCGGTCCAGGGTCAGCCCTAGATATTTGGGAGTGTCATTCGTTGGAATGGTTTCCCCGTTAAGTGTGACGGGGGGGCAATCCCCCCTGCGTAAAGCAAAGGTTGTGTGGGAGGATTTCTCCGCGTTTACCACGATGTTCCATCGTTTCAGCCATGGATCTAGAGCATCCAGTTGTCTTTGTATGCTGGCTGATGCATCCTGCGGATTCTTGGCGGAGGCTAGGAACGCGGTGTCGTCCGCGTATGTAGCTACTGTGAGGTTCCGAGAGGGGGTGATGGGAAGGTCCGCTGTGTAGAGTGTGTATAAGATGGGTCCAAGAACACTGCCTTGAGGTACTCCTGCTCTTATAGGCCTAGGCGTGCTGATTGATGATCCGCATCTCACTCAGAATTCTCTTTCCTCTGTGTACGACTTGAGGAAGGCGAAGTGGGAACTTGGAAGGTTGGATTTAATTTTGAACAGGAGTCCAGGGTGCCAGACTCTGTCAAACGCCTGTTTAACATCCAGCATAACGGCGCAGCAGTACTTCTTCTTTTCGAAGGCCTCTAGTATGCACTCAACAAGCCGGTGGCATTGCTCTGGTGTTCCATGAAGGCGTCTGAATCCAAACTGGTGATCAGGGATCAGTCCGGCCTCGTCCAAAACTGGCAGTACTCTGCGTAAAAATATTCTTTCAAGTATTTTAGACAGGATTGTCAGCAAACTAATCGGACGATACGATGCTAGATTGTCTTCAGGTTTTCCAGGCTTGAGGAGGACAATTATTTCCGCACGCTTCCACACTTTCGGGAAGTACCCTAGACGGAGGCAGCTGTTAAAGATGTTAGCCAACCTTTGGGAACAGATTAGGGGCAACATTTTCAGTGCTGTTGCATCAATTCGGTCAGGACCTGGTGACTTGCCATTTTTTAAGGAGGCGATCTCCTGCACAATCTCCTCTGGTTCGACGGGCTGTATTGGCGTGCCAGGAGCACTTGGGCTCTCTACGAACCTTATGATGGCAGCTCTCTCTTCGGCAGTGCATCTATCGAAAGGTGAGAAAGCACTATGTAAATGGTCGGCAAAGGCTTCTGCTCTTTCGATCTCAGACCGACACCAGGACCCGTCCACTTTGCGCACGGGTGATATCTTCTTAGCAGGTCTTTTAATATGCCTCGTGACATTCCACAGATTGTGCTGCGGGTCTCCAGGTTCCAGCTCCTTGAGGAATCTATGGAAGGAGTCCTGCCGTAGGATGGTTAGCTTGTCCTTCAGTTCCTTGGTGGCACGATTAAGTGCTGTCTTGTCCCTGGGATTGCGCGATGAAAACCAGACTCTTCTGAGGCGCCTTTTTTCGGCCACGAGGGCCGCGATTTCAGGAGACCACAAGTGAAAGTCTCTTTCAGGTGTTCTCGGGGTAGACGGAGGAGGTGGATTCGCAAACTCAGCAGCATTGTGCATCTCTCTGGTTAAGTTTTCGATGGCCGCATCTATGTTGCTTGGTGTGGAAAGAGGGGGATCTGAGTTCAGGGAGGAAAGCATCCAAAACGTAAACTTGGGGGCATTTGTGTGTTTCCCAGTGAGTCTTCTAGGCGGGGTTTTTCTGAGGACGGGGATGTTTAGGAGCAAGTTTACTGCGCTGTGGTCGGATAGCAGTTTATCATAGCTTGAGCATGTTATCTTAGAGTGTCCTATGCCCTTGGAGACGGCGAAGTCCAGAAGATCCGGCTGCTTTGAAGGGTCGGAAGGCCAGTGTGTGGGTTCTCCAGTGGAATGGCAGTCCAGACTCTTCCGCTGCAGGTACTTGTAAAGCTTAATGCCTTTGGGGTTGTTTGTGCGGGACCCCCACCAGGAGTGTTTGGCGTTAAAGTCTCCGGCTGCTATAAAACGAGGCCCAAGGGACTCGAAGAAGTCCTGAAGGTGGGTCTCGGTTATCGAGTGTCTGGGTGGGAAGTAGACCGCACCAATGGTGATATCTCCCTGTGGGCTAGAAATCCTGGTCACGGCGCACTGAGCCCATTCTTTCTGAAACGCGGGAAGTTCCGTATACTCAATGCCACTCCTGATGAGCATAGCTGCTCCTCCGCGTGCTCTGCCAGATGGATGGTTGGCATGTAACAGATCGTATCCGCTAATGTTAAAGTAGGATCTGGGACAAAAGTGGGATTCTGAAACTAGAAGAACATCAATATTGTCTGTTTTCATGAGATGCTCTACTTCGGCTTTGCTCTTCTGCAAGCCGTTTGCATTCCAAAAAACTATATTAAGCCTTATTTGCATTACTTTCTGTTGAGGAAGGGAGCTATAAACTGCGTCATCTGCGAGAACATCTGTGGGATCAACTTTTCCATCATCCTCTCAATCGTTCCTTCCATGCGGGCAAACATCGTTTCAAGCTGGTTGAGATTTGGGGCTTCGGGAGTGGTTTGAGGGGTTTGTTGGTGATTCCTTGGCTGTGTTGCATGGTTTCCAAGAAGTACGTCCCTGTAACTCGTACCATTGATGATAGTTGGTATTTGGATGAGAGGTGGTTTGTTGCTACTCTCAACGGGTCTGGCTTTAGGAGATAGCTGTGCCTTTGCCTTTTTGTAGGCAGGACATCCTCTGTACGACGCAGGGTGATCAGCTTGACAATGTAAACAGCATGCTTTCTCGGCATCTTTTTTGGTGCATGACCTAGAGTCATGAGAATCACCACATTTCACGCAGCGATGTTCCAGGAAACAGTAGCGCTGGGTGTGTCCGAATCCTTGGCATCTGTAACATTGTGGAACATCGTTGAACTTCAGTGGGGGCTCAGTGGGGATCAGCTTGACAATGTAAACAGCATGCTTTCTCGGCATCTTTTTTGGTGCATGACCTAGAGTCATAAGAATCACCACATTTCACGCAGCGATGTTCCAGGAAACAGTAGCGCTGGGTGTGTCCGAATCCTTGGCATCTGTAACATTGTGGAACATCGTTGAACTTCAGTGGGGGCTCAACGGTGACGACTGACCTACAAATCCTCTTTATTTTGAAAACCTCTGTGTTGTTGCTCGCTGGTTCTAGGTTAACAAAAAATATCCCCAGTGGTTGTTTGGATTTCCTGCCAATGGGATTGTGCAGATCCCTCACAGTATGGCCGTATTTGTGGAGTTCTTCCTTGATTTCAGTCTGGTCCGTTGAGTGGTGAAGTCCCTTGATGACCGCCCTGTATGCTCTCTCATCCTTTGGTTGGAAGGTGCGGTGCCTTTTGTTATATGCCACGAGGTGCTGGCGTAGGGCTGTGTAGGACTCCTTATCTGGCATCATTATGCGTACATTATTATTTCTCTCCGTTTTGTATGTGAAGTCGTTTTGGGAACCCACGAGAGTCGTTATCATTTTGACAATCTCGGTAATGTCGGTCACGTCTGGGATGTAGATCGGGGGAGGCTTGAGGGTTTTCGGGGTCGGGTTCGATTTCTCTACTGTTTTGGATGCCACTGCCTCTGCAGCAGGTTTGGGTTCGTCATGTTCGTCGTCATCTTCTTTGCTTGAGAGGGGGGCAAAGAAGTTGTTTGCCAGCTTCCTATGCAGAGCTGCGCTGGTGCTAGGCGTGACGTCTGGCTCCTCTCCCTGCCTTTTACGCGCGGGCTTACGCTTGATCTCCCCGGGCTCCGAGTCAGATGATCTCGAGCTTGAGTCGCTGCTCGAGCTGCACTTCCCTGTTTTGGGAGCCTTTTTGCAGGGCGTTGTTTTTCCAAGCTTGGCGGTCCGCGCGGGGGCTTGCCAATCCATGCTGTAGGTTGTGGACGATTGAGTGGGGGGAGGGGGAACTAGGCACCGTTGGCCGGTGTGCCAACCGCTCTTTGCTTCTGCTGAGTTGTACACAGAATTTGGTAGGCAGCAGATGACGCTAACTCTGGAATGTGCGTTAGAGTTTGTAGCAGACCGTTAGGTTCGCAAGTTGAACCAATCAGACGCTATGTGACAGTTTCGGAATAGTGGGAGTAAAGGCACGATAAGAAACTTGCTGTCGATCCGCAGGTACGTCTGCACTCTTTGAGTGTTAGATCGCAACTGAGTTGCAATAGTGACTGTTAGTTAAGTACTTTTTAAGATTTGTAAACTTATTGTAAACTCAACGCAATAAAGCAACGCCTAAAAAAAAAAAAAGTGAATTTTTTTTTACACCTGTAAAAGGCGAGTCCACGTCATGGACACCTTACGCGGGAAAAATATAAAATTCGACGAACCAATCTCAAGTTAAACCCACAATAGTGGCACAAACTGTGAATAGTAATCCTTAGATCCGCTATTAGTTATAACAACACTCAAGCACAGTGATATAAGCTTGCTGCAAACAATTCAAATCGCGGCCCCGCTGATCAACGCTCCTACCGAGCGCTTACTTAGCCTCGGCGAGCTATTCAGTATTGCAGTGAACCAAGCCTCTGTGACGATACGGACATCCAAAGTGGCCGACACTATTAAGCCAGCGCCTCAGCGGATGCAAGTCATTGAGCGGAAGGCATGTGGGTCTCCACTGAATGCCAAGAAGAAGGCAATACTTGATACCAAGATTCCTATTCCCACCTATAGCGGCAACTCAAGCCGCTTTGGGTTGCTTGCGCAAACCGACGAACTGAGTGAGCAGCCCAGTACCAGCCATCAAGAAGCTATTGCTGCTGCCAAACGTGATGCAGCCTCATCTGGCATTATCAGTGCACCTTCCAAGTCGCAACCTAAACCCCCTCCAATAGTTTTCGAAGGTGTTGAAAGCGCACCCCTGCTGATGGACAACATCTCGAAAATCTCTGATCTGAACAAGGTCTCTGCCAAGGCATCGATGGGCGGAGTTCTGAGGCTCTACGTGGCTAGCACCTTCCGCATCATAGTTAGCTGGCTCGAGACCGAAAAGCTTGAGTTTCACTGCTACCAGCTCAAGGAGGACAGGCCATACCGAGTCTGCGTTAAAGGACTGCACCATAGTACGTTCCATCATCAAATCATTGATGAACTGAAAAGCCTCGGTCACAAGGTGCTAGACGTTCATACACCGAAGAGGCGAAACTAGCCAGGTGCTCATGCTGCCAATCCCATAAATATGTTCTTTTTGAACATCGCTGCTGCGATGAACAACAAGGCGATTCTGACTCTTAAAGATCTATGCCATATGAGAGTTGTCATCGAGCCCCTTCGCAAGTGAAATACGACAACCCAATGCCATTGATGCCAGCAATTTGGTCACACGACCAAATACTGCCGTAATGCGCACAGCTGCCTCAAATGCGCCGGCGAACATCCTGCCAAAGACTGTATAGCGACCACGAAGCGAGCCATGCACTTGCTATAACTGTGGTGAACAGCAACCAGCGAATTACTCCGGATGCTCCAAACTAAAGGCATTCCTTCAGCGCTCTGGGCCACAAAGAGGTGTGGGAGGAAGAAGCGAAGTCAACAATCGACCTATGTCCCAAGTCCCTACTGGATGTATGCCTATTGCACCTCTCCGAAGCGGAGTCTCCTACGCAGATGTAGTTAAAGCCTGGATGGGCCCCAAGCAGGATCAGCAAGAGGTGCCACAGCCCTTCCAGCAGCAACCTGAGACCAGGAAGCACATCCAGCAAAGGAATCGGTCTAGAGGCGGACATCAGCCCCCTTTGGACTTTTAGCATCCTGCAGACGTTAAACGATAGCATGAACGCTCTGCGCTTTCTTCAGGAACAGCAGATTAAACAAATGGGGATGATGCTTCTAAAGCAAGGGCAGATTATCCATTTGCTCACTGCTATACACGCGCAGACAGCGACAAAATGAAGACCTAAAGCTGCTCGCGGTCTTTGAGACCATAAATTTCCACTCCAGCCGCTACAACGACCGACTGGAGCGCCATCGCAACCGACTCGCTAAGGGTCTTACCAGACCTCGCCCACAAAGGAGGCTCAACAGGCGTGTTCCTAGGGACCTAATCGACCGGCTGCCAACAAGACGCACAGCAAGATGATGATAGCCCAAACGATATACTCCCCATCGTCTTTCTTTCTTTTTTTTCTTTCTTTCTTTCTTTTATATTTTTTGTTTTTAAGTTTTGCAAATATTGTTAGTTTGTAAGTTTAAATTTAGTAATAATGGTAACGCTAAGCACATTTAGCCGGTGAGAGTCGCGGGTATTAATAGATATCGAGGACACCATGGGGTTTTAAGATACCCTGTTTGCCTCAATAAATTTTTTTTTGTATTAATATTAAGCGTTGAAACCATACATTCTAAATAGCATCTTAACAACACAAATCTTAAAGAACCAAACCTCTCAAGTGGATTATTAGCAGATGGTGGAAGGGCTGGACAATTAACGAATCGTCTTGCTGAATCCCAGACTTTTTAGTCGCCCTAACGGCCTAGCTGGTAGCAGTCTCCTTGCAAGTATACTGCGGTGTCTAGCAAGTCGATCGTTGTGTCTGCTGGAATGTCTACAGATCTGTTTTTCCACAGTGTGTAGATTGAGACCACGGTGAAGTGTGGAGCCACGCACGTACTAAGGACAGTTAGTTATCTGCCGCAGGGTTCGGTTCTGCATTACTTGTATCCGCTTGATTTGGCAGCAATCCCCCAGATTTGCACTCCGTACAGCCAAATTGGAGCTATACAATACGTGTATACTGCTCTTTTGGCTCTAAGCGACAAAGTGCTCCTTTTGTTAATCAACCATCGTAGTTGCTGCATTCTTTGGCCACACCTTTTGGTTATTGTTTTTAGGTGAGGCCCAAAAGTAAGTAAGTAATCTAAAATTATGCCGAGGTATTTAGCTTGAGATGGCTGTTCCAATGTCACACCTTCAAATTGTATTGCTGGAGTATTCGTTACAACCCTTTTAAGTGTAAAACACGGATTTATTGTTTTTAAAGGATTGACCTTCATGTTCCACCTTCTACTCCACGCTGATAGAGTTTTAAGGTATTCTTGCAACCCATTTGGAGCTTCAATACGGCATTTGGATCTGTAAAGAACCGCGATGTCATCGGCGTAAGTCGCAATGATAGCCTTTGAGGGGGATTGCATATTCCAGAGTGAATAATTAGCATCCACAGTATAGTCCAGCGACGTCAACTTTTGCTCAAAAAATTCGCTTCTAAGTCGTCTTACCAAGTTTTTTAGCTGATTTGCTGCCCGGTTCCAAAGAAGTCGATCCCATGGGTCTTGAGATCGAATCGCTTGTCTTCGTAGACGCCTTTTTGTTACAATTAGCTCTCTGGCCTCCCTTGTGAGTATGATGCCATATCCAATCGGTTCTGTCGGAGAATCAGGAGGAGTTGAATCAGCAGCTGCTGTGTAGATTTGCTCAGTAAAAGTGTCTACTGCCATTTCAATATCTTCCCCAGAATTAATCGTAGTATCTAATTAAATGAAGCTCTCCAAAAGCTGTTTAAAAGCTGTAATGTTGGTACGCTTGGTAACTAGCCGAGGAGATGGACGCGTGGTAACTCCAGCCGTTTGTATCATGACGACTAGAGCCAAATGGTCAGAGTCGAGATCCCAATTAGCACTTATGCTTGTACGAGAGTCCGGTATACCGTGATGCAATGCAAAATCAATGCAGGTGGGCGTATGACTTGACACATATGGGTACCTTGTAGGTGATCCTGTAGCAAGAATATTAGCCCCACAGCTAGAATTGGCTTCGGCTAGTCCTCGCCCCCTGGGTGAGTTGTATCTATCTCCCCACAGCCAGTGTCGCGCATTTCAGTCACCACCTACAAAGTAACTTTGTCCGCAAGCACGGAGTAGATTAGTGAAATGTCTTTCTTCTATTCGGTTTCTTGGAGGGCAGTAAATGGCACTGAACTCCATGAAACCAAGGCCAGTTGTCACCTTGACTGATGACATCTGTATGGCTTGCGTTTCAGTGACCCTTTGTAGAAAATGGCGAAGTGTACTCTTCACCAAAACCGCCGCTCCTCCGACGCCATGATAATTACGCGATTGTTTTTACGCAGGATAGAACGTATATCCATATATCTTCACTGTGTCTCCTCTGTTAAGTCTAATCCCATTTAAGAGAAGAATATCGACGCTGTTGTTGTGCGCGAAAAGCTTAATTTCTCTGGCTTCGCATGAAATGCCATTGACATTCCATATAAGAACCTTACGGTGGTTCACTGCGAGGTTGAAACGTTGTCATGAGACTGGTGATTAGCTCCAGTCCATTGTTTTATATTATTAGCCAATTTAAGTACGATATTTTCAAGCTTATCTAAGCGCTGGTTGGCTTGTTTGTTTTGCTTTTGCTGTTTCTGTTGTTGCTGTTGAAGCCACATTAGAAATTGGTGCTGCTGTTGTTGGAGCTGTTGTTGCCATTGCTGAAATTGTTGTTGTTGTTGGTCCAGAAGCGATTATACATCAAGAAATCTGTGATGTTGATTATTGTCTTCTCGTTGTTGCAGTGAATGTTGCGTCTGTACAATATCTAGACGGCGCTGAGCAACTCCAACGTTGCCTGGTTTAGAATTTCCTTTTACTACTGCAGCGTAGGACACCCCTGTATTGCCATTAGCACTGTATGACGGTTGCTGTTGTATTATATGTTGTTGCTTTGGCCGCTGCTGTAGTAATTGCGGTTGTTGAAGATTGTGACGCAATGGTGATTTTCTAGCGCTCATGCTACGGCCCGTTTGCAAGGTATGAAACTGTTGCGGGTCTATACCATTTGTAGTGGCATAAGAATTGTCTACATGGGACATTGCAGAGAAGCGATTCGACCTGGTTGCATTTTTCACGCTCTTGGTAGTTCCCATTGACCGGCGAAGATAGTTTTGGTACCATTCACAACCTTTACAGCTGGCAATGTGGTCTCCTTCACAGTGGATGCAGGTAGGCTGCGCTTCAGGGGAGCGCCCACATTATGTAGTGGCATGATCCTCTCCACACCTGGCGCAATTTGGTGCCGGCGGCAGTATTTGGCTGTGTGTCCATACTGTTGGCAGCGATGACATTGTACGATTTCCGTCGTTTTTCGCATCCTTTCAATCTTCACTACCTGGCGGCAAAGATGCTTAATCTTATAAATTTCATTAATTTCAGCGCAGAGCTTAATATTGATGAAAAAAATATTGAGTTTTTCCTTATTAACCTTAGGTAGGATTATGAATATGAAGGACATCGTACCCAACTGCCTTCAAACTATCTATAATATCTTTGTTTAGGGTGCTGTGATGTAGACCCTTGACAACAATTCGATGCGGCTTTTCTGTCTGCATTTGGTATGTGTGGAACTCCACACGATGTCTGCCCAGATGGTCAACAATAGCCCTGTAGGTGTCACTATCCTTGGGGAAGATTCTGGTGGTTCCTAGGTTGCTCTTGGTGACCACATTGTTCACATTAGTGACCTCCCCTATGAACTCAAAGAGGTAATTCATGCGGCAGCCTGGGACAACAATTTGAGGTGGCTTTCCCATTTTTCTTACTTGTTCGGGCTGGGCAGGGTCGTTGCTTTCAACAGTTATTTCGTCCTGTTGGTTCTCTGCAGTGTCTTCAGCTTCTACTTCCATGTCAAGTAGCGCGAACCTGTTGCTAGAGCTTGGAAGGTCAGCTTCTCTAGTCGCTCTCTTAACACTTGCGATGGGTGAAGAAGGCTTTGTGTTTTTTCTTTTCATGCTTTTTTGCACTTGGGCCTGCAACATTTTTGTTGCGGCCCCACTGATCACTGTAGCTAAGTCAGTAGTGGCACGCGGGGGCAGTAGAAGAGCAGAGTTTTCTTGTTGTAGCAGTTGCCATGGTGTCAGTGCTTGTGCTGCTTACACTGGTGAAGGTAATGGTGCTGGTCGTGGGAGTGATGATATTGGTACTTGTATTGCCAATATCAAGCTCGGATGGGGTTTTGCCAGCAACGCGGTACATTTTTTCGTGAAAATTCTGCTTATTATTAAGCAGCGAGTCAGAAGCAGATTTCCCTTCAGCCATTTGGAGATGTTATATTTTTTCGTTTTCGCCTCGAACGAAATCAACAACAAGATCAGCCCCTCTTGAGCGGCTGCACGCCGGTGGAGGGGCTATGCAACGCCCGATGGGCAGCGTGCACTTATTTTGCAAGCTGTTTTGTTGCTTTATTTATTGCCGACTCCGCTAGCTGCGGCGTCCAAAAACGGAGCTTTTTGTAGACAACCAATCGCTATAAATGCAGTTTCGAGACTCTAATTGTGTTAACAAATTAGTTTTTGTTTTATTTTCCAGAAAAAATTTTTTTTTTCGGGAAACTTAAAAATAAGTAAAAAAAAACGTTTTGACACTTCGGGCGATGAAGTCGTTCTCTAAATCAATCGCCTTAATAAATAGTAAATAAAAAAAAAAGTTTATTTATCTTATAAAGTCTGCAATATTTATTTTCTATGGTATGCAATATATATTTTATATAATGGTACGCAGAAAAAAGTATGTAATATTTATTTCTTTAAAAGGGTATACAAAACAACTGAATCCGCCGAAAGTATGCGAAAAAAATTTTGAATTTTGAAATTTTCAAATTGAATTTTACAACCATTACGTGGCGAGATAGAGAAAAACATTTTTTTTTATAAACATTTGCTAGAGACACTTGATGGGATGCCGTGGAAATAACTAGTCAAACTTATATGTTCTGTACTACCCTGTTAAGTTGGACTGATAATCGATTTGAAGTTGAGCGCTAATTATTGATGTCTCCTCCTTGATGATCCAGAGAATTAGTGAAGTCTTCTCCAGCGGTGATCCGGAGACTTTTGCAGAGGTTTGGTGAGGGACTTGTGTGCCGTGTTTAATTCTTCTTATGAAGATTATGGTGGAGGGTTTTAATTCGCCCCTTTAATTGATATTACTTGCCTAGTGGCGTAGCAATGTGTTTGCCAATAATAACAAAGTAATTACGACTATGCGCCGGATCAAAGAAGTGATTTATTTAAATGTTGAGCAAGAACTGAAGAAGCCACAATATTAAAACTTAAGTCTACTCTACGGGACAATGTATCACGCCACCAAGATATGAGCGGCAAGCCGACTCAGCATTCCTTGCGGCGCAGCATAACACTTCAACTAAGAAGTGTCAGCTTTCTGCAACCGGACGTTCTTAGCCCAGAGCGCTGAACTCAACTCTGTCAGCATTGTTTACACGGAGCTACTTATTTGCTGGTATATAAGGAGTCGCTATATGAGTTATATATATATATAAAGTACGCCCGTGTCATCGTTCATCATCCCCATCGCCCTCACTGACTTGAGCCAGCGATCAGGCTATTGTTGTAGCATACGAGTATGTATTTTCTAGAGCTGGACGTTGCTGGTTTACTCGTCGGTTCATCAGTTGAATAATATTTACCGGGAGCTCGGACTCTATGGTTTTGGTAACTAATAATAGTTGACTACATTCAACAACTTGAATAATATCTTTGCTGTATTCGAATATGACGGTGTCGCCTTGCATTTTCTTGAGGAAAAGGGCTTGGCATACCAGTTTAGTGGTAGGGTAACTTGCTTGACTCTCTCCTGGTAGATGTAAGGATAGTAGTTTTGAAGGCGACTCTATTTCGACGTCGATGGACGCACCAATGACAAAGGCAAAGGCAAATATGTTGTTCTTCAAGGAGTGTTCTTAACTGGTAGTTTAGATAAGCAGTGTCTCTCTTGGAGCTTGGTTTGATTTAAAGTTGGTAACTGGATAACTAGATAAAACATTTGTGGAAGTATATAGCACCCACGCCTAATAGATAGTTTGTCAGTGCCAGCAACTTTTTAATCTGTATGCATGTATGTAATCTGCCACGTTTCACCGCTTTGTTTCGGTTGTTTTGTTGACCAGTGGTATAGTGATGATGTCATCATGAACATGATTAACATAACCTGTTTGTTTGTATTTTTTGTGAAGTAAGCTTTTTGTATGATGGCTGATGCTTCCTGGGGATCTGTGGCGGAGGCTCGAAAGGCGGTGTCATTGGCATGTGTGGCTACTGTGAGGTTCCGAGGGGGGGTGATGGGAAGGTCCGCTGTGTAGAGTGTGTACAAGATGGGTCCATGAACACTGCCTTGAGGTACTCCTGCTCTTATAGGCCTAGGCGTGCTGATTGATGATCCGCATCTCACTCAGAATTCTCTTTCCTCTGTGTACGACTTGAGGAACGCGAAGTGGGAACTTGGAAGGTGGGATTTAATTGTGTAAAGGAATCCATGGCGCAGCAGTACTTCTTCTTTTGAAGGCCTCAAGTATGCTCTCAACAAGCCGGTGGCATTGCTTAGGTGTTCCATGGAAGCGTCTGAAGCCAAACTGGTGATCAGGGATCAGTCCGGCCTCGTCCAATACTGGCAGTACTCTACGCAAAAATACTCTTTCAAGTATTTTAGACAGGATTGCCAGCAAACTAATCGGACGATACGATGCTAGATTGGCTTCAGGTTTTCCAGGCTTGAGGAGGACAATTACTTCAGCACGCCTCCACACTTTCGGGAAGTACCCTAGACGGAGGCAGCTGTTAAAGATGTTAGCTAACTTTTGGGTACAGATTAGGGGCAACATTTTTAGTGCTGTTGCATCAATTCGGTCAGAACCTGGTGACTTGCCATTTTTTAAGGATCTCCTGCGCAATCTCCTCAGGTTCGACGGGCTGTATATGCGCACCAGGAGCACTTGGGCTGTTTACGAACCTTATGATGGCAGCTCGCTCTTCGCCAGTGCCGACAGACCGACACCAGGAATCGTCCACTTTGCGCACGGGTGATATCGTCTTCGCAGGTCTTTTTATGTGCCTCATGATATTCCACAAAGACAACTGGATGCTCTCGATCCATGGCTGAATCGATGGATTATCGTGGTCAACGTGGAGAAATCCTCCCACACAACCTTCCCACTACGCAGGGGGGAATGCCTCATGTCACACTTAACGGGGAAACCATCCCTATGAATAACACTCCCAAATATCTAGGGCTGACCCTGGACCGCAGGCTCACATGGCGCCCTCACCTGATCAACAAGCGCAACCAGGCCAACCTACGACTTAAGCAACTGCACTGGCTCCTGGGGAGAAGGTCCAAGCTCAAAGAAAATCTCAAACTGCTTATTTACAAAGTTGTGCTGAAGCCAATCTGGACCTATGGCATACAGTTGGGGCACGGCAAGCTGTTCTTACCGCATCAGAATCCAGCGGTTTCAGAATAAATGTCTGAGAACAGTTTCTAACGCCCATCCGTAACACGAAAACTCAATAATCCATAAAGAGCTTGGAATTCCATGGGTAGCAGAGGAGATCACCCGTCTCAGCGGAAGATATACAAAAAGACTGGACAACCACCCCAACTACCTGGCCATCAAACTCCTAGACAATAGCCAATCCCAAAGACGACTAAAGAGGAAACACCCGCTTGACCTCCTCCATCAGTAGACACCTAAGTCAAGCTCCTTAAAAATACATTCCATGTACCTTCCTTATGTCAATGTCACCCCTAAACCATTTATTGGTTGTCAACTCGAACAGATTTTAAATTAAAAATTTAGAACGTTTATTACGATCGATTATTAGTTGAATTGCGCCAGTTCGATTTTTGAATCGGACGAGCGACGTTAAACGGCAGCTCCATGGCACTAATTCGTATGGAGCAGGTCCGTAGATTTAGAAAGTTCAGCATGTGCTTTTTTTTTTAGTCTTGTATTGCATCATTTGCTATTGTTCTTTATTTTCTTGTAGCTAGACAGTGCTGGACGTTGGTATAGTACACCTGAGATGGACTTATATCTAGACAATATTATAGTAAATGGGATAGATGGGCGTATACAATTTATGTGGACCCTATTTATATGTGTGCGTTGCATTTGTAGCAAACTATATATAATGTTGTGTATATGTATCTTAACAAGGTTGGAACAATTCGGCCATCCTGAAGAAGATATCCCGATCCCTCAAGTCTTTTTTATATTTAACCATGGGCGCATATTAGCTAGCGCCTGGTTTGCTGAATCCCTTCATCATTTTTCAATCGCAATTAGCACTTTTGGCACTCCATAAAAGTCCCGTCTCCACAAAAGATTGAACACGGCACGGGTTCACCAAAGAACAGCTACGCTGACACCATCAGAAACAAATCCAGAAGTACCTTTTTCGAAAGCAACAAGTATTGCAAACTTTTTAAAATCAGGTATGACGCCTCCAACTCAAAACTCCCAAACCTCACATGAAGAACACACAAAATTGGACACACAACAAAACTATAGGCCATCTGAGCAGCAAGAAACGAAAACTGAAGCTATGATGCAATCCTTACAACAGAGCATGATGGAATTCATGACATTTATGCGAGCCACCATTCAAAGCATGATGCCTAATCAAAACCTTTTGATACAAATGCTTGTCTCCCAATAATCAAAATAAATAATGGCTACCTTACGCATAGCTACGTGGCCCGCCAATGGCGTTTCATAGTGCAAACTCGAGCTAGCTCAATTCCTACACGAGAAGCATATCGACGTAATACTTCTTTCGGAAACTAATCTTACAAGCAAATACAACTTTCAAATAAGAGATTACCACTTCTATGGTACAAATCACCCCGATGGTAGAACACACGGTGGGACCGGCATTCTAATTAGAAACCGTATGAAGCACCACTTTTCCAAGGAGTTTGTTGAAATTCATCTTCAGGCCACATCTATCAATATACAGCTGGAGGACAACACTCACCTCACACTATAGACAGATCGAGCTGAATGTCTGCCAGATCTGTCATCTGATCACTCGGCTGTACTAATCTCATCTCAGCCGGTACGCAGAAAACGTAAAACCACCTTACAGACTGACTTCGCAAAAAATAAACTGGCGCAGGTATAAAAAATATATAAGTTCACACATTGAGCTAAACCCAAAACTCAATACTAAATCTCATATAGAGAGCTGCACAGGTACACTGGAATCCAATCTTACGGAAGCAGCTTGTAATGCAACACATAAAATCACAAACGTTACAATTCATCCGAATAAGACTAACGCACAAATCGAGCAACTCGTTCATGCAAAACGACGCTTACGTGGATAATGGCAATCTTCCAGATCATCATCTGAAAAACAGAAGCTAAAAATAGCCACACGGAAGCTGACCAACGCTCTGAAACAAGAGGAATAATATGCTCAGAACCGATATATAGAGCAACTTTCACCAACAGGTACAAAAAATAGTCACTGTGGAAAGCCCACCCAACTCTTCGCCCACTGACTGAAATCGTTTTGCCCATAAGGAATTCCTCAGGCGGCTTGGCACGTAGTGATGCCTGACATAGATCATAGCCTATCAATTTGGCTTTCGCGAAAGCCACGGAACCATTGAACAGGTGAATCGAATTACAACGGAGATAAGAACTGCATTTGAAAATCGAGAATACTGTATAGCCGTATTTCTAGACGTATCCCAAGCATTCGACAGAGTCTGGCTAGACGGCATAATATTTAAAGTTGAAACAGCTTTACCCGAAAGCACACACAAACTTCTTAAGTCATACCTATATGACAAATGAAAATTTGCAGTGCGGTGCAACACTGCCACTTCCACTGACCACGAAATGAGGGATGGAGTCCCCCAAGGCAGCGTTCTGGGCCCACTTTATACCTCATCTATACTGCTGACATTCCTACAAATAGTCGCCTAACAGTGTCCACGTTTGCCGACAATACAGCTATCCTTAGCCGTTCAAGGTCCCCAATCCAAGCTACAGCACAGCTGGCATTGCACCTCATAGACATTGAGAAGTGGCTTTCTGACTGACGAGAAAAAATGCAAGCACGTGACATTTACGCTAAACAGACAAGATTGCCCACCACTTTTGTTGAATAACAACCACTCCCGAAAGCAGATGAGGTAACGTACCTAGGAGTACACCTTGACAGAAGACTCACATTTTTTTTTTTTTTTTTTTTATTATTCCTTACGGTAGGAAAATTAAATTCTTCCAAAGATACCACCTACCGTCCGTAGCTGGCATGCACGATTCATAAACCCCTAGTACAGTTATGCCTACGTACTAAAAACGAAAACCTCCGTATGCTCTTCCGTCCTTTCCAAGCTCACCGGGACTTCCAGTCAAGTTATATCCTTCATCCCTGGTGTCACTGGGTATTTGTTCTCCTGCCATCGTATATCGTGTACTTCGCCTGTATTAGCCTTCGGCTCTGTTGGCCATCTCGTCGGTTCGGATCCGCTTCATCATGTCTCTGATGATGTTGTGTCCTCGCTCCCAATAGTCGCTGTTATCCATCATGGCCGCGATCAAGCCGCCAGGGCTGAGCGAGGCACCGATCAGAGCCCTTAGCTGCGCCCTCTCCTCCGTGAACCTGGAGCAGTGCATGAGTACATGCTCTGCTATTTCCTCAGCATCGGGGCAGTAGAGGCATTGAGCTGCCTCTACGTGGTGGAACCGGAGTAGGTACGCCCGAAAGCAGCCATGGTCCGTGAGGAACTGGGTATGGTGGTAGTCCAGTTTCTTGTGGCGGCAATTGGCCCACGTCGTTAAATCGGGGATGAGTTGGTAGGACCACCTCCCCCGTTGCGATGTTATCCATCTGTTCTGCCACTCTCCCATCGGTCGCTCGTGAGCCTCCAGCCGTGTAGCACCTTATCGTACCTGACAAATGGCCTTTATCTCCAGGTCGATTGGCGGCAAGCCTGCCAGTGCTAGTGCTGCGTCTCCGGATATGGTCCTGAATCCTCTGATGAGCCTAAGGGCCATAGACCGTACCACAGCCCGAGCTCCCTTCAAGTAAGTGGCTTTCTTGGTGGCGTTGCTCCATATTGGTGCTGCATAGAGCAGCGTTGCCTTGGCTACCGCCACCAGTAGTTTCCTTGCCGGGTAGTTTGGTCCTCCTATATTGGGCATGAGCCTGGACAATGACGCAGTTGTTATTGCTGTTTTCCTGCTTGCGTAGCTAGCATGATCTTTAAAAGCTAGCCTGTGGTCTATCATTACTCCCAGGTATTTTAAGGAGCCTTGTGATGCCACCTGTGTTCCGTTGACCGTGATCACCATTCTTTCCACCTTCTTCCTGCTGCTTAGTAGGACTGCCTCGGTCTTGTGCGCCGCAATTGCTAAGCCGGCTCTCTCTAGCCAGTCGATGGCCGTAGTAATTGTCGCGTTGCACTTCTCTTCGAGGACTGCTATTGTCTTGGCCACTGCAGTTATTGCCACATCGTCCGCAAAGCAATGTAGCTCAGCTCCTAAGGGCCTGTTGATGCCCAGGATTCCATTGTACATAATGTTCCACAGGATCGGTCCAAGCACAGATCCTTGTGGGACCCCTGCAGAAACACTGTAGCATCTCGGGCCAGCGTCCATGTCGAACCAGAGGACACGATCCGTGAAGTAACTTCCAACGACGATCCTGAGGTACTCCGGGATGCCCATCCTATGCATGGCGCTGAGTATTACTGGCCATCTAGCGGTGTTGAAGGCGTTCTTCACGTCCACCGTGATATTTGCACAGTACTTACTTCCACCCAGCCATCTGTCACCATGGAGAGCATTCTCGGCGATATTTCTCACCGCCTTAAGTGCGTCCAGGGTGCTCCTGCCCTTCCGGAATCCGTGCTGCTGCGTACCTAGTCCGTTGCTGCTCTCCGTGATCACCTCTATTCGGACATACAGGATGCGCTCGTATAGCTTGCCCACGATGTCCAGTAGGCATAGCGGGCGGTAGCTAGTTGCGGCGTGTGCTGATCCCTTGCCTTTCGGCAGCAGAACTAATTTCTGGCTTTTCCACCTCGTCGGGAAAACCCCTTCCAAGAGACACTGCTGGAAGGTTTTCCTGGCTGTTGGCCGCCATAGAGTGGTCTGCCTTGGGAATAGTTCTGCTACTATGCTAGCCAGAACATCCGGGTCAGTTGGGGTTGCCTCTCTCTTCCTAAGCTTGTTGGCTACGAGTTTGTAGGCAAGTCCCCAGGGCTCTCTATCCACGGTATCTAGTAGTTCCTTATAGGCCCGGGCTTTGGCAGCCAATATGCCGTGCTTAAACTCGGAGCGTTTTCTTCTAAAAGCCTCCGCGAGTTCTGCGTGCTGGCTGCTGCCTCTGGTTCGTTGCGCCCTTCTTCTTGCCCTTAGGCATTCCGAGCGAAGCTTGCTTAAGTTGGCGCTCCACCAGTACACTGGTGGCTTGCGCTGCTCTTTTTTCTTCCTGGGCATGGTTGCATCGCACGTTGCCTCGAGCATCTTCATGAGGTCGGTTGCCATTGAATTTGCGTGTCCATTTGGGATTCGAAACGAGTCGATTTGATATGACAGCATATCTTCGTCGATCTTCCTCGAGTCCCAGGCTTGGCCGACTGATCCTCTCTGCCGCCTCCAAGTCGTGCCCTTCGGTAGGATGCCGAGGGAAATCAGCGCGTGGTCACTTAGTGTTACAGTGTCGTGGACCGTCCAGCTCGCGTTGGCCACTAACCCTCTGCTGACGAGCCCCTTTCGTTGTTGAACGTTGGTTTCGCAGCCGTCATTTAGCAATACCAAGTCCAATATGAGCATTGTGTTTATTACTGCTCGTCCTCTGGGATTCGATATCCTGCTGCCCCGTTCTACTGCCCATGCATTGAAGTCGCCCGCGATGATCTTCGGGCCGCGCCCTCTCGCGTGGCTGCCCAGCACTTCCATCATCTCCTCGAACTGGTTTGGGGTGTCGCTAGGGGGGGCGTAGCAGCTGTAAATATGCACTCCTTTTATGCACTCTTTTATCCACTTCGTCGCTGCATAATAGGCACTTTGGTGGTGCCGCGCACCCCCTTGCCTTGTGTCCTCGTTCGCCGCATCGCAGGCAGCAGTCTGATCGATCGATCTCCTTGCAGGTCGTTGCTCGATATCCGTAGGGCAGGCACTTGTAACATCTCGTGGGCCGGGCGTCCTGGATGATGCGGCACCTTGACCAACCCACGGTTACCGTGCCCTTCGCTAAGACCGCAATCGCATCATTGGCGTTCATCAGCACCGAGGCTATCTGAGTCCCATCCCGCATCCTACGTAGTCCTTTTATGTCCTCTAGTTTCAGCTGGATGCCTTGAAATTGGGAGACAAGGGAGCTGTGGAGATCATCTGCTGTCGTGGCCTCGTCTAGTCCACTGCAGGATAGTGGTATTCTTTGCGCACCCGTACGAACCGAAGCCAAGTCTTTTAAAGTTGCTTCCAGCTTGGTCTTAAATTTGGGGACGCTGTCGGAGCCTCTTCCATCTACTTCCAGCAGTAGTTCCCCTTGCTGAGTTCTACGGACTTTGCGAACATGTTTGCCCAGTTCGCTGAGGTTCGGGTCCGCTTTCAGTTTCCGGAGCATGTCCGCATACGAGGCATCACCCGTCTTCTTTAATATAAGTGCCTCCGGCTTCTTCCTTACGCGTTTAGGCTGAACTTTTTTCCACTCGCCTCCAGTGCTAGCCTCCTTGGCGACGGATGCATAGCTGCGCGGCTTGGGCGTATCTTCTTTGGGTATACCCTCTGAGCTCACCGCGGAGTAGTTGCCGCGCTTGGGTGCCAGTGCTTTAGGCACCTGACCTTTGGGCATCTGCCCCTTTGGCAGTTCCCTTGCTGGTGTAGCCTTTGGTCTAGGCTTTTGGGGCTCAGTTTGGGTAGAAGCGGTCTTCAAAAGCTTCCCTTTAGAGACTCCTTCGTAAAGCTCGATGGCCCTGTTGCTGAGAGCCGAGAGTTCCAGTAGTTCACTCTTGTCGTCTATGATGACATGGCGCCGAACTTCGAACGCGGATAGTATCGCGTTGATTTTATTACCCATCCTGGCGAGGATGCTCCTTAAGTCTTCGTTTTGGAATCCCGCGGCGAATTCTAAGGGCCTTATGGGCGATCCCGTCGGTGATTTCCTTCCTTTCCTGTGCGACGGCACGCTGATGACGTCCTTTGCCTTCGGGTTGCTGGTATAGCAACACAACCGCTGGCGCAGCAGTTCCCGCGGCTAGATCTAATGGCCCTATAGGCGATCCGATTGGTGATTTTCTTCCTTTGCCGTGCGACGGCACGCTGATAACGTCCTTTCCTTTCTGAATACTCCAATTGGTAGCGCTGCTGGCTACAGGGGCCGAGTTGTCCAACGCTGCATCCCTGCGGCGGCAAGTCGGTAAATCCTCCAGCACCACCGGCGGCGCACGGATTCCGGCGTCCTGCACCGTAGCTCCTCCTCCTTTTGTTGGGGACCTTGACATTCTGGAGCTCCTCCTGAATGGGTCTTCATCGGTGGGGGCGGGGCCCCCCGCTGATCTGTCCATTTAGCTCCCGATCACCAGATCTGGCAGCACTGTTGGTCTACGATGAGTTGTCAGCTCCACCGGCTGATTTAACAGATGGGCCTCCCACCGCGAAAAGTGCGACCAAAAAAGAACAAAATGAGAAATTGTCTTTTGGACAATTATTCTTGTTTAAACACTTGCTTTTTGGTTTGGTTCGCTAAGCTGAACCATTACACGTTCCCACGATGTAGTAAAGGCTTGTTATAGCTGGGCTGTCTCCGTATTTGCAATTTTTATCGCGCTGCGTTTGTAAACACGTCCGTATTGATCAAAAGCTTTTAAAGCTCACATGGCGCAGGCACATTGAATCTAAAAAAACCCATCTTAAACTCAAAGCCAACAACTTACACTTGCCCATAAACGCTGGCTCTCCGCTCAGCCTGGAACACAAGGTCTTACACTATAATGCTGTATTGAAACCCATCTGGACCTATGGCGCACAGCTATGGGGCTACACCAGCAACAGCAATATTGACATCTTACGGCGAGCACAATCAAAGATTCTAAGAACCATCACTAGGGCACCGTGGTATGTTCGGAACGATAACATCCAAAGAGACTTAAATATTCCACCAGTCATCAATGCAATCACAGAACTTATGGAAAAATATCATTGCAAGCTTTCCTCGCACCCCAACCACCTAGCGAGAAACCTAACCCAGCTCAGCAGTCGTTCCCGTCTCCGACGAAAGGACCTACCAACCCAGCGAAGAAATTTTTAGGGACGTCTAATCCCAGAACAGCTGGAAAAATAAAACAACTGTTTAGAAAAAATTTGTAATGGTTAAGATTTTCAAACTTACTGCTAGTTCTTATTCAAGAAGATTCAATAAATAAAAGCAAAGTTAAGTTAAAAAAAAAAATATATATATATATATATATATATATATATATATTGAACTTTTATTGAACTTACATTGAACTTTCAAATTCTCTTTTTGGATGTACCTATGTGGGAGTCAAAGTTTATAATAAAAACCAAATCATCAGCTTGTATTCGATAGGACTTTTTGTGTTATTATCTATATGCTGTTTATTAGTTCCTTCATGACCTCCTTTTTTTTCGCGTTAGTATTGCTTAAGTAATCTAAATATTATCAGAGTCGGTCAACTTAACGATTATTATAGCGATCTTTTTTTTTACTTTGACTATATGCCCGTTACTTGCCTGCGGAAATATTTTAACAATTTTTCAATGTTTCATTAGCAGGTAGCTAGGAAGTCGCAAAATTCTTTTGGGAGTACAACATGTCTCTCGATCAGCCTGCTATATGCTCCAAATGAAATGAATTCAATGCTGCCCTACACTCATTAGAATTTTCATGCACATTATTATCCGTTTATTTTATCTGTTTAAGTCACCAGTTCTATAAAAGTCTATGCTAACGGCTTCAAAGGAAATTTCCTCCTCGCGAATCTTTTGGAGAAACCTTTCTCCCTTTTCTTTCTTTTTATGAATTAGAAATTCATTGTAAACAGATCGTTACATGTTTATACATTTCTCTGCAATAATAGGAAACTTTTTACTTTTCGAAATTACTTCCTTCATTTTATCTACTCTTACATGTGCTACCTTATCGTGATATATTTAATAAATAAATAAAATAGAACGGCTCCTATATCTTTTTGTGCATTATATTGCGCATTTTGAATATTTTATTAAGCTTTCCTTCGAATGAGTGTGAATCAATTATGAGTATGTATGTGTTTCTACTATCGACGTGCTAGATGCGTTTTCCATCCCGATTTTCTAACGTACCATATAATTTTGTTCTCGTTCTTAATCTTGTTAGAAAGGACCATCATGCTATTCTTGGACATCACTCATTCTTACTAAGAATGATGGAATAATTGGAATGTATGTCTTATGAGTTTGACTTAGGTGTTGTTATTGGTGGGGGAGGACAAGCGGGTGTTTCCTTTTCAGGCGTCTTAGGGATTGGCTGTTGCCAATCCTGTGGCATTGCTCAGGTGTTCCATGGAGGCGTCTGAAGCCAAACTGGTGATCAGGGATCAGTCCGGCCTCATCCAGTACTGGCAGTACTCTACGCAAAAATACTCTTTCAAGTATTTTGGAGAGGATTGCTAGCAAACTACTCGGACGATACGAGGCTAGATTAGCTTCAGGTTTTTTTCCTTTGGGGTTGTTTGTGCGAAACCCCTACCAGGAGTGTTTGGCGTTAAAGTCTCCGGCTGCTATACAGCGAGGTCCAAGGGACTCGAAGAAGTCCTGAAGGTGGGTCTCGGTTATCGAGTGTCTGGGTGTGAAGTAAACCGCACCAATGGTGATATCTCCTTGTGGGCTAGAGATCCTGGTCACGGCGCACTGAGCCCATTCCTCCTTGAAATGGGGGAACAACCGTATACTGAATGCCGTTTGACGATTGACGACAAAGCATGAAAAACGTCTAAAGAATATTTTATTTAATTGCCCAGCAAAACCAGGAACCACGCCAACTATATTTATAAATAGATATCTCTTGCAAGCCTATGACTGCTACAATAGCCGCAAGTTATATTATTCTATATATTATAAATACTGAAAAATTAATAGATATGGAAACAATAAAAACTATTTAAAATTAAATTTATGTTTATAAGTGTATAATATTAGAAATAAATAAGTTGTTTAAGCATTGAACATGAATTCTGATGGAAAGGAATCGAACATCAACTCGTTGATTTATTTCAACCTGGGTCTATTTGAAGTTATACATTTTTTATACCCGGTACTCGTGGAGTAAAAAGTGTAAAAATGGTTCAAAAATCAACAAAGAGGAAGACACTTGGCCATTTTACTATATTTTTAATAAAAATGGATCTAAAACCAAAGATAATAGTAATTAAAATAAAAAATGAGAAAATGATGAAAATATGTATATAGAGACAAAAAATGTCCTCAAAAGAGAAACAAGTCAAATTGACTAGATAAGTCGACGAGATACTAATGAAAGAAAGCTACTATATAAAGAAAATGATAATTAATTGGTATCTACATTAGAAGACCAAGACAATAAAAATCACAAAAAACTGCAATATTTAAACAAGGGCTGATAGACCACCCCTATTCTATAACAAAATATCAAATTCCGAGCAGCTTAAAAGAAGTTAAGTAGACATAGTGCCGTGACTAAGTTTGATACCTAAGCCTGGCATATATTAATTCCATCAAGAAATCCAGGAAAGGAAAAGTTAAAAATTTAGCTGAACAGAATAGAAATTCTTCAGATCAAATAAGGAAGGGTTTCAAACCAATTAAATTTAAAAAAAATTTTGCAATAGAAGAACCCTAAGAATCCTGTGTAGAACTATTAGATTTAAAGCTCTACAACAATATAAAAGTAATGCTAAATAATATTATTACCCTCTAATTGCCATAAAAACCCTTATAGCATGTTACATTTCACAAAAATAAAATGTTTGTACATGCATGACTTCTTAACAATGGCTACTATTTGTTTTCAAATAAAAAGTCAGCATGGCGAGCTTTGATTGGCAATGGGTCACAAAATAGTCTTACTTCAGAACAAGCAGCTCAAAAAAAAAAATTGCCGAAAATTAATCTAAAATCCCCACAATAAGATTAAAGGGGAACAAAAATTCGCCAACTTAGGAACGTTTTTTTGTTGAACAATGAAAACTGTCACCCATCTAAGCGGCATTTGGCAAAACGTATAGAATTCTACATGGGTATAGATACAACATTAACAATAAGCTTCAACTGAGGTTGAAGGAAAATCTAGTAGCCAAATCATTAAATTAAATGAAAATACATTTTAAAAGTTTTAAATGATTAAAGTAATTCAAATAAAAGCCAAAATATATCTAAATATTACCAAGTTGTTAAATTTTTTTGTAAACATGCAAAAAAAACCTATTTGCTTAAAAAAAAGGCTTAAAATCAATATCAATCAGAACATTTAACAAAAATTTTTCAATTTGAAAATTTTAATGTTTCTGAATTTATAATAAAAATTAAAAAAAGAAAAAATAATAAGTTACGTTAAACGAAGAAAAAAATGATAATGTTAAAAAGATGTATTTTTATGTGGCCTTTCCAAAAATATTCAAGCAATACATATAACATGAATAAACTTTTGATGACCTTGGCAGAATGGTCACGCATTGAAAATGACAACAACGAAAAAAAATTAGCATAATGTAGAATGAAAAATTGGTCCGACAACATATGTATGTACAAGTATAAAAATAGCATGTACTGCCATGAAACATATGCAAAATGCGTTAGTCTTGCAGTATACTCGTATAAAAAATGTAGCACACAAATTAATTTCATACTATAGAAAACATAAGTAAGCAATTGTAAACAAGATTATCACGTAAGTTTCTTTAGATTAAAATTGTATAAATACAATTAGTTATTAAACGGCACTCATTGGAGTAACATTTTTCTTTGGCTCTCTTTAACACACATCGATGATATTCTTGAACAGTAAACATTTGTAAATCGCGTGTTTTATTTTAGTATAAATTACCAGCGGCTTTTTTTTATACTATGTTTTTTATTTATTGAATCTTCTTATATGAGAACGAACAATAAATGTCTTAATAATAACTAAGTAATTGTAATCAGTTTTGTTTTTTTTTTTTTTTAACTGATCTGCGATTAGACGTCCCTAAAAATTCATTGCTGGGTTGGTAGGTCCTTTCGGCGAAGACGGGATCGACTGCTGAGCTGCGTTAGACCTCTTTCTAGGTGGTTAGGATGCGAGGAAAGCTTGCTGAGGTGTTTTTCATTAAGAATAAAGATTGTATTTATGACTTTATTTATGTTTAAGTCTTTTTGGATGTTTTAATTTTGAACGTACGACGGTGCCCCAGTGATGGTTCGCAGAATCTTTGCCTGTACTCGCTGTATTATGTTAATGTCACTGTTGCTAGCTTTTCCCCATTGTTGTAAGCCGTAGATCCAGATAGGTTTCAGTACAGAATTGTAGAGTAGGAGAGCAGGCATTAGTAAGCCAGTGTAAGTTGTTGGCTTTAAATTTTAGATGAGTTTTTTTGTTTCAATGTGAATGCGCTATGTTGTTTTCTGTCAAGGTGTGCAGGTGCAGATACCTGATAGGTATGTAACCTCTTCTGCTCTTGGGAGTGGTATGTTGTTCATCAAAAGTGGTGGGCAGTCTGGCCTGTTTAGCGTAAACGTTACGGGCTTGCATTTTGCTCGTTTATTTTTATTCTGCAGTCAGAGCGTCACTTCCTAATGTCTTTGAGGTGCAATGCCAGCTTTGCTGTAGCTTGGATCGGGGACCTTGAGCGGCTAAGGATGGCAGTATCATCGGAAAATGTAGATACCGTTAGATGTATTTTTGTTGGTATGTCAGCTGTGTAGATGAGGTATATATATAGTTGGCCTAAGAACGTTGCCTTGGGGGACTCCAGCCTTTTTTTGAGATCAGAGGAAGTGGCAGTGAAAGGAGCATTACGTCAATGTGCTTCTCTTGTATAAATTGAGCTAGCTCAAGTTAGCGATTTGAAACTCCATTAGCGTTCCACGTAGCTATGCGTAAGATAGTCATTATTTTTATTTTGATTCTTGAGATACAAGCATTTGTATCGAAAGGTTTTGGTTACGCATCATTTCTTCAATGGTGATGCATCATAGCTTCAGTTTTTGTTTCCTGCTGCTTCGTTGGCTTTAAGTTTTGTTGTGTGAAAATGTGACTGAAATAAGATCACTAGGTTTTGGAGTTTCAAACGAAAAAACGAAATAATATAAGCCAAACTGTAAAATATACAATTGCATAGCTTAGTATATTGTAATATAAATCAATATACTGGGCTAGGCAATTGTATTTTATCTGTTATATTTTATCAAATCATTTAATGATTGTCCATTCGGACAGATTTTAAATATAAAATAAGAATGATAACAAAAAAAAAAAAAAAAAAATATTTTATCTGTCTTATAACCTTGTTGAAGTGAAACTTCTTACGTCGGGCCCCT
This sequence comes from Drosophila vallismaia, assembly GCA_035047325.1. Lineage (NCBI taxonomy): Eukaryota > Metazoa > Arthropoda > Insecta > Diptera > Drosophilidae > Drosophila > Drosophila vallismaia. The sequence continues at coordinate 95,572 of JAWNPU010000089.1, forward strand.
TCAAATCCATGTCCTCTATCGACTTGAAATGTGTTCGTTTGACCAGCGATTTCTTTCTAGGAAACAAAAAAAAGTCACAGGGTGTCATATCGGGCGAATAAGGCGGTTGTTGCAACACCGTGTTTCCTATAGAGGCCAAATACTCCGACACGTTAAGGGCGGTGGGGCACGACACGTTGTCGTTATGAAGGATCCAGTATCGAGCGATGCCTTGGTGCACCCGGTTGATCCGTTTTCGCAATCTTTCGAGTACTAGGCGATAGTAGACTTGATTTACAGTTTGCCCCAGTGGAAAAAATTCCTTGTGGACAATTCCACAGCTATAAAAAAGCCGTATAAACGAAAATTCAAAACGGTGTCACATTGAATCCGGAGGAGATGCAACTGATAAAATCGTGTTTCTATCCGAGAAAGAAAGCAGATCGTCTTTGCCCACATGGAAGAAGGCTCTACCCGACCAACGATGCCGTCAACGAGTACAATTTGTCAGTATTAAAGACTGCAGAAGAAAAAAAATTTTTTGACAGCTATTGAAGTTTTCACCGGCTATCACAATGCAGAACAGGAAGCCTTTGTACCCCATAGTTTTCATAGAAAATCAGTAAAATGATAACACTGGAGCTGTAACTCGTGTGTGGTTAGAGTTTCCTGATTCACATAGAACAGGGCAGATGATTTATAATAGCTATTAATAAGCTAATAACATCAGTCTCCCAGCAGTTCCAATCTCTTGCAGAAGTTCTACAGTATATCTGAACAATAATTAAATAATTTTGGCCAAAAGGAATCATCTACCTCTAGTATCAGATTGTGCCATCACTATACACAAGTCGTAATGATTATTCCAATTTATATTTCGCCTAATCAGTCCATAATAAATATTATTAAGATCATTTATAAACAATTGTTACCATACACATCAGTGGGTGCAGCAGAACTTGGTGAAATAAATAATTTCAAATCAACCCAGATAATCAATAACAAATATTGTAAACCTATAGTAATACGGTATAACTAAAAGTTCACTTCTTACGTGTGTCTTCATGGACACACTAATTTTTACCATTATTATATTATACCTTGTTTTGTACATAAGTCGAAAATGTACACATTTAAGAAATGTTTTATGTTATGATCCTGTAATGTTTCGTATATTTTTTATTGATCTTGAATATCTCTGTAATGTTAAGCAATGTTTCAGATATATTACATCGATAAATGATGCAGACAATTATTTGTTTCTGCATGATTTCGGACCGTATGGGTCTATGGATGCAATGAGTTGACGCAAATATTGGTTCAAGAATTAAATACCTAGATTAGCAGTTGTGCAGAAGACTATTGTATATCTCGTGCAATCTTCCTAAAGATAAGAAAATATTTGCAAATAATAATTTGGTTAAGGTTAAGGCGGCGGTATGGAAGTTATAACAATAATCGTTCTTCTTCTAATCTAAAAGTACTTGGGCCTTTTGGGCTCTTTGTGTTCATATCGCGAATAATCAAAATAATTCAAAATTAATACGTACGCTAAAAAGAGAATACTTAATTTTATTGTATGAAAAAACAACTTTTATACCTTTTCCCCATTAAAAATGGGTGAAAATGGTATCATAATATGGTGCAAATGTATGTAACAGGCAGAAGGAAGCATCTCCGACCCCATAATGTATATATTCTATATTCTTGATCAGCATCAACAGCCGAGTCGATATAGCCATGTCCGTCCGTCCGTCTGTCCGTCCGTCTGTCCGCCCGTCTGTCCGTCTGTCTGTCCGTATGATCTCAGAAACTACAAGATCTACAGACATATGCCATATATCGTTTGGTATAGGTAATTACCATACGCAGTACAAGTTTGTTGTTTTATTTTGATATCACCCGATATGCATTGGTGCTTATAGAAGCTATCTAATTTTTTAATTTGAACCAAATTGGATAAGAATCGCGGAAGTTATGCCACATGCAAAATCTATGGCAAGGGAAGCAGAAGCGCAGCAAAACACGCATTGCGCGACGCCGATTGCGACGTTGACAGCGAAATGTGTATGGCTTTATGATTCACGAAGCTTATTTTCTTTTATAATAGAATATTGTTTCATATATAGTATTTATTGATACTAAATAAATAAATTGTAAGCATGTCTAAGGGTACAGGGTATTTTGCAGTCGGGAAACTCGACTGCTGCTTCCTTACTTGTTTAATTTTGGGGTTGCTGTTTGATAAAATTTAAAAAAAAAAAAAAAACAGCAAATAAATACGTTGTAGCTTTGAACTGCTTTATATGTCGAATGATTCAATACGTAGTAGCTATCAATTATTATTGATAATATGATATAAGAAATAACTAGTCCTTTATTGCACTTTATGATTATTAAATCACTGAAGTTTCCTTAACCATGAACTATACTTTAATAACTATTCTATCAGTTCATCCAGAACAATAGTTAATATTATTTGACTATTTATTTCGATATGTTCTAAAGATCTCGATAATTCGTATAAAGCACTTGGACTTTAAAAAAAAGTATGGCTTTTTCAACTGGCGTTATTTGTTATTATTTAGATGAGGCTTATCCAATGCCAATACTTTTTTTTAGAATAAACCAAGATGAAGTGCTTCAGCTTAGGTTAGATTCGAGGCAGCAGAAGTATATCATTTAACATTTATCGTCACTTACGCTCTAATTTTAAGCGTAATAATAAGGCTGTCATAAACTTAAAGAATAAACTGTTATCAATTTTCACTTTTGGAAACAAAATAACCAGCACCACAGTGGTATTTTATTAAGAAACCTTTAAAGGATGGTATGGGATTTTTTAACCTGGCATCAACGTAGTGGGAAATTGTTACCTAAATGTTGAGGGTAATCAATATGTCTTGTATTCATAAAATATTCAAAATGTTAATTTTACAGAATATATGAATTTTTTAGTTTTTATTTTAAAGTGTAGTTTTACAAAACTAATATATGGTATGCATTTACATGGGTCATATTTATCTTTTTGATAAATTTGCTCGTCTGGATCGTCTTAGAACCTAAAACACATTCCTGGCTCCAGCTACTAAAAGGTATGGCGAAGAAGTTCGTATATATAAAAATGTATTATATATGAATTATTAAAAGCGCTGTTTATACCCTGTACCCATTGAAAATGGGTGAAAAGGGTATCATAATATGGTGCAAATGTATGTAACAGGCAGAAGGAAGCATCTCCTACCCCATAAAGTATATATATTCTTGATCAGCATCAACAGCCGAGTCGATATAGCCATGTCCGTCTGTCCGTCCGTCCGTCTGTCCGTCCGTCCGTCCGTCTGCCCGTCCGTCCGTCCGTCCGTCTGTCCGTCTGTCTGTCCGTATCAACGCCTAGATCTCAGAAACTACAAGAGCTACAGACATGTGCCATATATCGTTAGATAGGTAATTAACATACGCAGTACAAGTTTGTTGTTTTATTTTGATATCACCCCCGCTACCCCGCAAATCGCAAAAAACTGCCACGCCCACAATTATTAACCTAATGCTGTGCAATTTGGCATATGCGTTGGTGCTTATAAAAGCTATCTAATTTTTTAATTTGAACCAAATCGGATAAGAAACACGGAAGGTATGCCACATGCAAAATCTATGGCAAGGGAAGCAGAAGCGCAGCAAAATACGCATTGCGCGACGCCGACTGCGACGTTGGCAGCGAAATGTGTATGGCTTTATGACACACGAAACTTATTTTCTTTTTTAATAGAATATTGTTTCATTTATTTATTGATACTAAATAAATAAATTGTAAGCATGTCTAAGGGTACAGGGTATTTTGCAGTCGGGAAACTCGACTGCTGCTCCCTTACTTGTTTTATATATATATAAAAATACTATTTACATACAATACACATAGTTTTAAAATTAGTTTATTAATCTTAAATACAAATTTATTAATAGATTGTTTAAGCTTATTAATGTTCTAAAGGTAAATTTGAAACATTTTAATGCTTAATAATAAGCAAAATATTTGTTAAACAAGCACTTGGTGATATGGTCAGCGACTAATTTTCGAGTAGTAAGTTAATTATTTTCAAATAAATATTATGCTCCCGGCCCTTCTATATATGAGAAAAAAACGTAACTGGAAAATGCATACTTGCTTTAATTTTTATAACGGTTACTCCATTCTATTAACATCCATATTGGTAGATTTTCTAATCAATTTGTAATATATAAAATTTTCATACGCAAAATGGCGCATATATTTTTATTGACATTATAAAAAAATAAATCGCAACCACCATTTGCAGGCACCTCTGACCAAAATAGGATCAGCACATTAACCATGGTCATCATTTTAACAGTTATCGTGAAATGTGTCTTCATTAGTTTTGCAACACTGGCCGTTTGCTACAGGTAGAGTACCATGGAAATCAAGTTCATTTCTCTCTTTTACTTTCATTTACACTTTCATTACACACCTCATAAATTTAATTGTTATACTAAAGTAACTCAATTTCAATTTAAGACCATCCAGACATTTGAAACTACGATGCAGTCTTTTCCAAAATAGATAATCCAAGATAGATAATTCCAAGATAAATAATTTAAATTTGAAACTAATTTTTTTTTAGATATTTGTTCAAAGGAAAAATTAAAAAGTTATTATGTACCTAATGTAAAAGAATAAAATTAAAAATTATAAAGAATGTATTTTGAGGGGACAAAAATACTCATAATATGGTAAATACGTTGATCATATTTTAGTAGTCTCTGAACGTTGACCATGGACTCAAATGGTGCCATGGAATCGAATACATTTAGGTCTCTTTTCATAACCGCTCGGTTTTTTGCTTCGTGTGTAGAAAATTGCCAATCTTTAAACAAAAGGTGATTTATAGAAAACATATAAAAACAATTATTTTGTTGTATTGAAAAATCAAAAGAATTTGGAATTATAACTTGGTATCCCCGTAGGAAAGTTGTTGGCTAATTGACAGACCCATAAACTGGTGGCCGGGGATGGTTGGGGTACGGGTCCAAACATTTTAAACCAACCCATGAGAAGCCAGAGTCTTTGGAATACACTGGAGTGCATAAATATTATGATGACATAAAAATTCTACATTTTATAGCTTAACTTTTAAGTGGCTTGATTATTTTATTTATTTATTTTATATTTTTTTTTATTATATATTATATTTTTAGTGGATCTATGTTCGCCAGCTCCGAAAAACTATTTCATAGAGTCCTGAAAGACTGTAAGGCTGTCTTCTCATCCTTTTTTTCTCTGTAGCTGCGATAAAAAATGTGCGATTTATTTAATATTCTGACATGTGGTTCCACTAGCCAGTGCCTCGTTTTGACTTTAACGACAGCTGTGAGTCAAGTCCAATTAAGTGTAAATAGATGGGAAGCACTTTTTAGTAAGATTTTTAGAGAGAGCGAGAGAGCTAGAGGCAGTTAGAGATATAACTGCAAAGGCTTATCAAAATTTGTTCGGGAACTCAACACCGTAATGAGACACCCTTTAATATGTCATGGATACACGTGCTAATCGCTGTGATTCAATGAAAGCGTACGGAAACACAAAGGCTCCACAAGTTCGAGGATAAGCTGTTACTTTGCACGCAAAGTTTCGCTCCCAGACGCGGAAGCACGCACGCCTGCAATCGAACTGCAGAAATCCCTAATACAGTGCCTAACTGTTGTGCTACAGCGTGTAGAAATAAGCCCTTTCCGTGATATCAATGCTATTACGGCTGGCACTTTCCCATAGTTGGGAACCGTACGTCCAAATTTGTTACCGCACGAAGTTGTAAAGTATAAGTCTGTAGTCCATACATAAGGGGACCGAGAGTTGATAGGCCTATGGTGACTAATAATCTTATAAGGTGTCTTCTTTTGGCTTCGATGTGCATGCGCCAGGTGAGTCGTCGATCGAGGTGCACTCCGAGATACGGCACTACAGCGTTTATAGCGTGGTCGTCGGACATGTCAGAGATGCATCTCACACCAAAAGGCTCTGTTGTAGAGATTCGATTAAGGAGCTTGTGGGTGTTTTGGGGAAGCATTGCTTTAATTTGAAACATTAAGCCTCCTGAAGCCAGACCTTGTCAAAAGCCAGAGAGACATCTAAAAATATTGCATTGTAATATTCCCGGTTTTCTATAGAAGATCGTTTTTCTCATGTTATTCGATTGACTTGTTCAATTGTTCCATGTTTTTCTGGAAAACCAAACTGATGCGCTATTATAATATTGCATGTTTTCAAGTCGGGGGTTATTCGGGTTATCACACAATTTTCAAATAGTTTCGAGAAACAAGCTTATAGGCCTGTACGATGAGGAAATTAAATGGTCCTTGCCTGCCTTTGGTATCATCGATTTTATGATCAATTTTTTCCATATCTCTGGATAGTACCCGAGTTTTGTGATAGCGTTAATGAGAAGGGAAATAGTGCATACATCACAGTATGGAAGCTCGAAAATTATCCTTAGTTTCAATTTAGATTAAGTTGATTCTTTACGATTTTAACTATTGCATTAGCTCGAAATTCAATTGGCTCAGGTGCGTAGTAGTCGTCTTTTACCGTCAATAATTTTTATTTGCGCGTCTCCCACTGTATAACAGCCCTCCTACCGCCCAACCGACCGAGGGGAGCTCCCGTTTATCGTACGGCTGGGATCGCGGGGATAGATCCGAGAGAATTAAATAGAAAAGATTACAAGGAAGAAGTGGAGTGCGTGGCTCTGAAAGGTAGGTTTTGAGGATTTGAGAGAATTGAGGATTTGATAGAAGTGGAAGTGCAGAGTGAACTAATAGAGTATAAGTAATTGTAGTCAAAACACAAAACTCTAAAAGGCTCATGCTTGGCATATGGAGATCTAGAACAACTTAGGAACAGGGGACTACAATTTCTAGTTTGTCTACTCGGAATGTTAAATCTTAGTCGTGTTAGTATATGCTGGCTGTCTACATTACTATTAATAAGGTTTTAGAGGAAAATGTCACCCAGCATGTTTCTACGAGTGGTTGGGAAGGTAAATTGATTAAAAGGAGTCTGCTAAAGTAAGAAGGGAGGTGAAGATTTGTATCCAAGTTGAGTCCCGTAAAAGCAAACATCAAGAAATTCTTTCGGACGGACTCAACGCGATCTGAGGGCTCCAGTACTAAGGACTCCGGACGCCTTACCCGTACTCCAGTATTGGACGTACTAATGGTACGTATAAGCTTTTAGTTATATAAGGGTCATTGACCTTTCACCATCTTTTAATGAAGCCAAGCACACCTTTGCCTTGCCTTTATTGACCATCGAAGAAATATGGTCGGAAAATTTAAGTTTAAAGTCTAATAGGACACCAAGATCGTTAAAGTGACTTAATTTTTCTAATTAATTTTTAATCTTAATTTTTTGCACGTCGGCCTATTATCGCTCCGTAATTTTGAACGTTCGCCGAAAGAACTAGCAACCTATTATCAGCTCTGTACTGATTCAATCAACCTGCTGTATCGCGAAGTGATCCACAACCTGGAGAACTCCTCAAAAGTTTAATTTTAAACGCATATTCTTCGTTTTATTTTAAACGCGGTAAGACTGTAACCAACAACAAAGTAACCAATAATCGTTTCTTTGTTTTTGTTAAACAAGCTGCTCACCGCTCTCTATCACACTCCCCCTTTTGTGGAGCTTTTTCATCTCCCTCTGGATTGACGGTGCTCCTGCTGTTCGCCTGAAATCGCTCCCACTTTATCGTCGCTGGATCACTCTCTTCATCGTACATTCGCTGGACCATTCTGTTTTTGAGCGTATTCTCTCTCATTACCCAAAATGTCTTTGGTTTGTACCTCAAAGAGATGCGAATTTGGAGGAGCTATTACCGGCGACTCGTATCTAACTTGCTGGCTATGCGACAATTGCTCGCACATGAAATGCGCTGGTGTTGGCCGACTTGGTGATCTCCTAGGCAAAGGCATCGGTTTGACATGGTCCTGTTTGGCCTGTCGAGAGATTGAAGGCGAGATGAGCACGTTTATGCGGCAAACTCGAAATGGTTTCCGGGAGGTTCGGAACAATTTGCCTTATTAAATGAGCAGTTTTTAAACCTCGAATCTATATTTCTGGGCCTTAAACTACTCAGCGAATTACCACGCCGGAAAATTCCAAATAATATCCAGCAAATAAATATATGTAACAGTAAGCAACACAGTAAGCAATGTTATGGTTGATGCCCCTTTCGAACAGCCACCCATCCTACCTATTCAGAAACCTGGTCTTCCCACGGCAAAAGTTGATCCGCCGGAACCTGCCAGTAGGAATCCCCCATCTGGTCCCATGCTCGAAAAATCATCAATAGTCACCAAAATCACCAAGCCAGCCTGCTGCTCCATCACTACCCCGTGCCTGCCGCCGCACCTACATGCCTACCCGTTGTAAAATCACCAAAGCCATTGACGGGTGTTCCAACTGAAATGCGATCTTCTGGACTTACGCTGAGAGCTGTGGCTCTCCGCAAATCCATCTTTGTATCGCGGCTTATGCCTGATGCCTCTGCAGATGACGTTAGGTTTCACCTTGCAAACGATCTAAATAATACCTGAACTTTTTGTAACCAAATTTAATTTTAAGCATAAACGTAGCATATCCTCATTTAAAATAACGTTACCAGAAGCTTTCCTTGCCAAATCTTTAGATCCTACAACCTGGCCTGAGCACAGTATTGTCCACGAATTCTTGACCAGAGATTCTAAAGGTTCCAGACCAGTTCCAAAAAACTAAGCAACACGATTTTTTCTTGTTGCTACCATAACGTTCGCAGTATTCTTGGAAAACTGAACTTACTTTATACTAACAGTGCTTCCTTTGACTTTGATGCTATTGTGCTAACAGAAACCTGGCTAAACTCCACTTTCATAGACAATGAAATTTTGGTATCGAAGTTCACTGTCTTTCGGGTAGATCGCCCAACCTTCGGAGGTGGCGTTCTGATTGTCATAAACAACACCTACACAGTTGAACGTATTACTATTACTAATCCCTTCGGAATTAAATTTTCAGCCGTTAAAATTCATTCTGAGTCCTTTAACCTTTTCATCACCTGTTCCTACATTCCTCCTCTGAGTGAGGCAGTCATTTATATGCACCACTTAACTGTCATTAAATCAGTTTTGTCTCTGCTAAATGATGTTAATCTTATTGTAGTTATGGGGGATTTCAATCTGCCCCTCATTTCATGGATTAACTCGGATGAGGATAACTCGCTTTTACCCACTAGCCAAAATGACTTCCTTGATGGCTTAGCCGACTCTGCCGTTTTCCAACTCAATCCAATAAGGAACTCCCGTGGCAGGTCGCTTGACCTAATTTTCTCTAATACTTCCTCCTCTGCCACTATTGCAAGGTCTCCTCCCTTATCTTCTCCTGAGGACTCTCACCAACCAACACTCTTAGTCTCGCTAATTTTTGACTCTCCTGAAGTCCCCCCCAGTAATAGCGAGCAGCCTCGTCAAAAATACTTTAAAAAAACCAACTATTGTGACCTAAGAAATCACCTGACTAATATTGACTGGAGTTATCGTTCTAGTTTCAGCAATATCGAGGAAGCTACAGACTCTTTTTATGAAGTAATTCATATCGACTTAAATAAATCTGTCCCTGAAACATTGACTCCATCAGAGTATAAACCTCCATGGTTAAATAAGCAACTCTCTCCCCTTAAAAATTGGAAATCCAGAGTTTACAAAAAGTCATTAAAGTCACCAACCTTGCTACATCTTTCTAATTATTGTACCTTCTAATCCGCAACCAGTTTGTTGATCTTAACAATCACCTATATAAAAATTATATTTCTAAATGCAAACTCAATTTTCGCAAACGATCCAAGCTCTTTTTACTCTTTTGTAAACTCTAAACGCAAATAAAATCTTTTCCCCCCCTCCCTCTCATATAATAATACTTCCGACTCTTCGCATCTCGGCATTGCTAATCTTTTTGCGTCATTTTTTCAATCAACCTACTTATCTAACTCATTTGATCCCTCTTTTAACTATCCATATAATTTACCCTACATAAATAACATATTCCTTTCTAAATTCCACTGTCATGATGTGTTTACGGCTCTTTCATCAATTAAAATCTCATTTTCACCAGGCCCAGACAACGTACCTAGCTGCATCATCAGAAGGTGCTCCGATCTTCTCGCCTTACCTCTTACTATACTATTTAACCTATCCTTGGAGCAAAGTTCCTTACCTAAAGTATGGAATGAATTTTACCTTATACCAATTCATAAAAAGGCTCTAAGGCTTCCATTAAGAACTACCGCGGCATTGCTAAGCTTTCTGCGATTCCAAAGCTCTTTGAGAAACTCATTACATCGCAGCTGCAACATGCATGCAAGAGCATAATCTCACCAGCACAGCACCGTTTTGTCAAGCTTCGCTCGACTACAACTAATCTACTTGAATTTTCGTCAATAATCAACCGAGGTTTCTAATATCGCTTGCAAACTGATGTAATTTATACTGTCTTTAGCAAAGCATTTGATTCAGTTAATCATCAGCTCTTGCTACGCAAACTCTCGCTTATTGGTTTTCCACCAAATATCCTCATGTGGGTTGCTTGCTACCATTCAGATCGAACTCAGGGTGTCCTTTTTAAATCTACCAAGTCGATAGTCATCCATGTCTCATCGGGTGTCCCTCAAGGTAGTCATCTAGGACCACTGTTGTTTATAATATTTGTGAACGATCTTCCCAATGTAATTAGTTATGCCTCTACGCTTATGTATGCTGATAATGTCAAGTTATGCTATTCCTTCTCGGAACATTTCCTTCATAGGCATCTGCAACTAGACCTTGACGAACTCTATTTATGGTACTTAATTAGTCTTCTGTTCCTAAATGCAAATGTTCTAAATGCAAACTTATGACATTCCATTGCAGTGTACCGCTTATTGTATCTTACTCTCTCGGAAATCACGTCCTTGATCGTGTTTCTACAATCAATGATCTTGGAGTTCTTTTTGATCATAAACTTAAGTTTAATGATCACATTTCTGTGACAGTGAATAAAGCCAGAGGAATGTTAGCCTTTATCAAACGATGGGCTTAAGAATTTAACGATCCCTTCACCACCAATTCCCTGTATTTCACCCTAGTTCGTCCTATCCTTGAATACTGCTCGTGCGTTTGGAGTCCTCAATACTCCTCTCACCAAAATTTTATTGAGTCGGTGCAAAAGCAGTTTCTGTTATTTGCACTCAAAAACTTAAACTGGGATCCTGATAATCGTCTCCCGCCGTACCGTTGCAGGCTTAAATTGTTAAAATTACCTCCATTAAAGAAGCGCCGAATCTGTTTCTACACATGCTAATCCATGGCATGGTTGATTCTAAACTCCTTTTAAACCAACTATATTTTTCCATCCCTAATAGGAAAACTAGGTCCTTCCGACCCCTATGGTTACCTATCTGCAAATCCAACTATGCAGAACACAACCCCTTTCGCACAATTTGCAAAAAACTATAACCTCCTATCACATACTCTATCCCCTGAACTCTCTCTTAATGTTAATAAACTAAAAATCTTAGAATATCTCCTAGAATAGTTACTTTGTAGTTATATTTATCTTTATATTATTATTTATTATATATTTAGCAGATATTTGTTAAATTGTTGTTAAATAAGAAAGAAAGTATGTGGCCTAGTTTGGGCATGAACGATAAAAAGACATTAGTTTACAATTTGACCCATTATGTTTTAAGAGATTGGTTGAACACCATTTTTGAAAATTGTCAAAATCTGACTGAGGTTTATATTGTGCAGAAGGGAATTTGTATTGAAGACAATGCTCAATGTCGTCTGCATAGAGTTCGGCTGGAACACATGTTGAAGATGTCTTTATTGCTGCGGGACCATCTACCTGTGATATTTCTTAAAGGTGAAAATTGAGATTAGCTTTTCATAGTCAGTTTTTACTGCTTGATATTGTTGTTCTATGGCTGCAGATGTAGATAACACACTCTCTGGGGTATTTGCTGCTGATTCTATCTCGGCATCAAAGTTTTGCCTTGGGTTCAGCTAAATGTGTGAACTTATGTTTTTTCTGCATTTGACCCAGTTTGTTTTTTTTTATGTTAATCTGTTAGCCTGCATTGTAGTTCCAGGGCGTTGGAGGAAGTTAAGATTTAAAAAGACTGGCGAGCGGTCAAATAATAGATCCGGTAGAGATTCGGCACTGATGAGGTTTCGAGTGAAATTTTTGGGTATTGCAAAGTCGATCAAGTCAGGAATTTTGTTCGGGTCGGTAGGCCAGTATGATGGTTTGCCTGAAAAGACGTAGTCAAGCTTTCTATTGGCTTTTATGATGTTTACCTTTGGGGGTGACAAGGCGTGATCCCCAGTGGGTGTGTTTGGCGCTGCAGTCACCTACAACAATGAAGTGGTCCCCTAGGGTGTTGAAGAAGTCCAGAAATTATTGTTCGGAAACATTGAAACGAGGGAGAGGGTACCCCGGCAAAAGTAAGATTGCCGCTTCCTAGTTGTACATTTATGGATGTACAAGTATTTTTTTCCAAACTCGCCGTGGTAGTGGTGTTTGATGCGGTTCCTAATCTGGATACCGGTTCCGTCATGTGCTTTTCCATCTGGATGATTTGTTTCGTAGAACAATAAGCCATTTATTTGAAAAATGTATTTAACAGTGAGATGTGTTTTTTTGAGAGTAGCAGGACGTCAATAAGGAATTAAGTTATTTCAAGTTTATGCCGTGAAACGCCGCTAGAGTTCCACAATGATATTCGTTTTGTTCGTTTGGTTCCGCAGAAGGTCTAGCAGGGTAGTCCATGAAGGACATGATTATTTGCTGCTTCAGAGTAAGCATCATGGTTTCAATGCTACTTTGTTGTTGCGTCGATGATGGGGGATTCGCCGTCGGATCAGTTTGGGCATCATGCAGAGTTGTTGTCGTAGAGATAGGCTCTGTAAGTCCCGTTTTCAGGACGTTTGCGAAGGTCACATTTTGGAAATTGGTCGCAGAGCCAAATGAGAACCTCTTTCCGGTAACGAAGAAGACTTCTGTGGTTATTTCAGAGGGTTTAAGTGTATTCTGTGCAGAAGTTAATCGTAGAGGAATCCGGCTTTTGAGGTCTTTGTATATCGAACAGCGTCAATAGTTTGCTGTGTGGTTACCGCCACAGTTTCCGCATTTGTTGGTACTGGGATCGCGTTTATTTGTCGTGTAATGAGCAGGGTCATGAAGCTCTCCACAGACGACACAAACTGAACCTATGTATATGCACTATATTGGACAAGCGCCTTTGCGCTTGTGTGGTTCTTCTACGGTAATTTTACGATGAAGTACAAATTGTTGCTTGTAAATAGGATGCACTACTCTTTCCCTGATAGCTTTAGTGTCAGGTTCCAGCTAACTTTAAAGAGTGGTTGTGGTTTTCTATTTTTGTTCAGGACAGTTTTCGCCTTGAAACCTTTAAATGAAACCTCTTAATGTTTTACTTCAGGCTCTATCCTTAAAAGTTTCCATTAAACATATTATTTGTGTATCTGTGGATTGTTCATGCAAACACCTGAAGTCAGAATTATTATGTATTACACCGGACTACAGCATTTTTGCGCATGGGTAAAATGTAACTTATTTTTATTGATTTTATATCTAGAAATAAGAATAAGAACAAAAAATAGTTATGAGTTTGCTTTTATGTGTCAAAAATGGAAAAAATTAAAATTAATAAAAATACATTAAAAATTGACATAGAGGTGATTTATTAAAAGATACCCAACTTCCATTTAAGATTTTTTTTTACAATAAAAGTTTTAAAATAGTGTTACAATGTTCAAAAATGAACAATTTTATTTTTCCTGTCATGTTCAGTAGAAGTTTCTCTTATTAAACCCCAAATATAATCTCTTTTCATGCTTTCAGTATACTGGCCTTTGTAACTTCTCTCAAATTCCATTATAACTTGATGGAAGCGTTCCCTTTTTCTTCCGAATAAGCTCCCATATTATCTTTAAATTTATCTAAATGAGAATGTAACATATGAATTCTACATCTGATGATGGCAAAATTCGTAATCATGTCAGTGATCAGCTCTTCATAATTTTCAGCTCTACGGTTACCAAGAAAACCATGAACTACTGCCGTAAGACTGTTCCAGGCTTTTTTTCTTCATTGCTAAGTAACTCCAGGAAAATATCACAATTCATAGTTTTTTTACTTGTGGACCTACAAAGATTCCAGCTTTGATTTTTGTTTCTGAAAGCATTGGAAAAACACTCTTCAAATATTTGAAAGATTCGGACTCATGATTTAGAGCCTTTACAAATGGTTTAATAAGACCCAATTTAATATGTAATGGTGGCATTAATATAGCTCTAGGATCGACAATTGCTTCCCATTTAATATTGCATTTTCCTACTTCGTACTCAGTACGTACGGGCCAATGTTTTTGTCGGTAGTGAGCGGCATCATTTCTACTATCCCACAGAAAAAGATAACAGGAGTGTTTAGTATATCCACCTTGCATTCCAGTCAAAAAACACACCATCTTGAAGTCTCCAATAACTTCCCACTTGTATTCCAAAAATTTAATTGCAGTTAAAATCATTTTAATACTGTCGTAATTTTCTTTGTAATGTACGGAATGTGCCAATGGGATAGATGGAAATTTGTTCCCATTGTGTAGTAGAACAGCTGTTAGACATTTTGTTGAACTGTTAATAAAAAGACGCCATTCAGATGTGTGACATGGAATACCAATTTCTTTAAATAAACCTTTCACGTCATGACAATAACAGAGTCCATCTTCCTTATTGAAGAAGCAAGAAAATTCTTTATGACGTTTTCTTTAATACGATATTCGAACATCAGATTTAATTAAAAGAAGTTGATATTTTGTTGCTCTCAGAGACCCATCTAACCAGCAAGTACAATTTTCAAATAAATAGCTACGTGTTCTACGCCACTAATCACCCCGATGGAAAAGCACATGGAGGAACGCATCTTGATCATTTAGTCGCATTAATCATAACTTCCTTAATCGTTTTAAGAAAAACTACCTACAAGCTACGTCTGTGGTGGTCCATTTGAATGGCGGTAATATAACTCTGGCCGCTGTCTACTGTCCGCCCCGCTTCTCAATTACTGAGAATCAATTTATGAAATTCTTTTGCACCCTTGGGGATCAATTTTTTTGCTGCGGGCGACTACAACGCCAAACGTACACACTGGGATCCTATTTAGTAATTACCAAAGGTAAACACCTATATACTGCAATTATCAATCCGATAAAAAAGATAAACTGTCTATTACCTGGGAAACCCACATACTGGCCTCCAGACCCCCGAAAACTACCAGATCTGTACGACATATCAGCACATTGTTCAATGCCATAGCTAAAAACAATTATTTTCCCAACCAATGGAAAAAATCCACCATAATTATGATTCCAAAGCCAGGAAAAGATTGAACGCGGCCATCATCCTACAGACCAATAAGTCTACTATCATGCATCTCTAAGCTCTTTGAACAATTACTCATCATTCGAATACAAGCACATCAATCCTTTCACCAAATGCACACAAGCTGCTTTAATCATATCTTTTCAAAAGAAAATTTGCTGTAAGGTGCAATGCGAATATCTCCAAGGACTATGTCATCGAAGCGGGAGTCCCTCAGGGTAGTGTTCTTGGTCCGACACTGTATATCCTATACACAGCTGACATCCCTACAAGTGATCGAACAACACTATCAACTTTTGCTGATGACTACGCAATTCTCAGCCGATCGAAATGCCCTCTGCGAGCATCAGCGCACTTGGCTGGTCACCGAACTGCTGTGGAAAATTGGCTGGCTAACTGGCGTATTGCAATTAACGAGCAGAAATGTAAAAATATCACAATGCATGCAACAGCAACATTGAAATAATACAACGAGCACAATCAAAAATCCTGCGAGCAATAACTGGTGCGCCTTGGTACAACTGTTGTAATAACTGAAATTGCCCAGCAGAAGGCTAAATACCTAAAGCGACTTGCAACGCATTTAAATCAATTATCAAATCAAATAATCACATGCCCCTCCAACGTAACGACTCAGCCGCCCAGATGCCAAGACCTAGGGCCATTTAGTATAATTCATAATTAAGTAAGTAGATTAAGATTTGTAAACTTATTGTTAGCCTCTATATACCAAGAGAAGATTCAATAAATAAATAAATAAATAAAAAAAATCGCGATGCTAGTAACTCTGCTTTACTTTTGGTAGATTTAAGTCTCTTATTAAGTCGTTGAGATCTTCAGAATTGATGAGGTGTGGTATTTTGATTCAGATTCAAAAACGAATTCGGATTGTATGGATACAGATGAACTCTGAGATTGATGGCTGCCTTGAGAAAGTAGTTGATTTCCCAGCAAAGGAGGAGCAGGTAGAGGATTTATGGATTTAACTTGGATTACAGGATTTAACTTGTAGGTAATATTCCTTATTGACCGTTCTACCCCGTGGTAAGAACTTATGATGCGCCGCACCCCTGCAATCGAAGAAAACTGTCAGCAAACTTTCACATTCGACCGAACTTGGTGCGCGTTTTTCCGTGTTGGTTCGTGCGGTAGCTTCCATTGAGATGATCAAGCTTTGTTTTCCACGTCATAACCATGAACCCGCGATTCGTCACCAGTTATGACCCTCTCGAGCAAATTTGGGTCGTCGCAGTCAGAGTCCATCATCTCTTTAGCAATGTTCATCCGATGTTGTTTTTGGTCGCAATTGATCAATTTCGGTAAGAAAATCGAAGACGATCCGAAATACGTGCAAGCAAAGCAGCTGTCAACAATTAAGTGTACATTCGAAATGGCCGAGTTTGTCGACATAAGTGACAGACGTGAGTACCAACATAACGCCATAAAAAAATCGAAATTCGATTATATTTAACCCGTGAAAATTCAAAATTCGCGATACTTTTTGAACAAACATCGTATGATGAGATAGGTGAAATATGTTGGAAAGAACTCTTCTTCCAAAATTACTGGTTTTGTGGCTTAATGATGTAAAAATTATTCATTTAGTGTCGAATTAATATATTTGTGAAGCTGAGTTTCGATTAAAATCAAAGATAAAACTGATTTAGAATAATCATAGTTGAGCTTAACCAGAAATACAACAAAGTGCTTATGCTAAGACACATTTGGCGCAATAAAAAATAATAGCCTAGAAGCCATCCCATTAGCCAAACCTCCGCCCTTGGCTTTGGCTCATTGCACGACAAAAAAAGTGACCCCAGCTCTAAAAAATGCGGAAATTGTGGGGGTAACCTCACAGCATACCATAAAGGCTGTCCAATGTACAAATACCTTAAAAGCCGAATTAATCACCGAGTAACGTTTGCATGCCTCCATAACGGACAGAATACCCCCATACAATAAAAAAAATCCCCAAAAGTCTTTTTCGCAACGGCAAAGAAACTTTTACCTTCGCAAACGTCCTAATCGGGACTAACAGACAAGCTAATTCATGATAATTCTATTGATGTCCTGTTACTGTCAGAAACACATCTCACTGCGAAGTACAACTTTCAAATAAATCTATACATCTATAAATGTACAACCAATAAGCGGAAATCTTACCCTCGCAGCGGTATATTGTGCTCCTCATTTCAATGTTTCCGAACAACAATTTCTGGACTTTTTCAACACCCTAGGTGACCATTTCTTTGCAGCAGTTGACTACAATGCCAAACACACCCACTGGGGATCAAGAATGGTCACCCTTAAAGGGCAACAGTTGTATTACGCCATCATAAAGGCCAACAGAAAGCTTGACTCTGTTCAGGCAGGACATCATACTCGCCAACCGACCCGAACAAAATTCCTAGCTTGATCGACTTCGCTATAACTAATAGTATCCCTCGAAACCTTATCAGTGCTGAATCTTTACCGAATCTATCATCTGACCAGTCAAAACTCACTATAGAAAGCCCATCCCAGTTTAACCACACCGGCAGAAACGATATCACCATTAGGGAATATCACTGGTGGTTGGGCCCGCAGCGATCAAGATAGAGCTACCACATTTACAACGCATCTTCAAAGTGTGTTCCACCTGAACCCTGCTACAAGGTCGTTTGTATTACCCACGGTAACAGGCGATGACCAAGCACCACATGAACCAATCGAATTTCAAGCGAATGAAATATCTCAAATCATCAAGGAAAAACTAAATCCAAAAAAGTCCCAGGATGTGATCTAAGAAATCCAAACATGATTATTAAGCTTCCACACTGTGCTGTATGCACTATTTTCTGCTGTTTAACGCCATCACAAAACTCTACCCGAGTTCTATTCAGAGAGATGGAAAAAATTGGTCATAGTAATGATACTATAGGCAGGCAAGGACCACTTAGTTACCTCATCGTACAGGCCTATAAGCCTGTTGTCTTGTCTTTTGAAACTATTTGAAAAACGTCTGATGACCCGAATAACGCCCTACTTGAGGATACGCAATCTTATTCCAGCGCATCAGTTCGATTTTTGAGAGAAACATGGAACCATTGAACAAGTCAATCGAATAACATCAGAAAAACGATCTGCTTTTGAAAAACGGGAATATTGCACTGCAATATTTCTGGATGTCTCTCAGGCTTTTGACAAGGTCTGGCTAGATGGATTATTGTTCAAAATGAAAACAATGCTTCCCCAAAACACGCACAAACTCCTGTAGTCGCATCTCTACAACAGAACCTTTGCTGTGAGATGCAACTCTGACATGTCCGACGACCACGCTATAAACGCTGGAGTTCGCCAATGTAACGTACTTAGACCAACGCTTTACGTCCAGACTACTAACAACTTCTAAGTTTGCAGATGACACAGCGATTTTAAACTGATCCAAAGCGCTCCTGAGGTAATGGTACTAACAGAAATAACAATACTGGAAACAGACAACAAGAGAGCACGATCGAAGCTTCCAAGCTTCCGCTTTCGCAAACTGATTAGTGCACAATTTTCTTCTATTTTTTTTTTCTATTAAAAAATGTATTTATTTACATAGCAGTCTACCGTTACTATTTATAGTAACTTCTACTGCAGAGATTCATAATTTCTATCGAGTATTTACATATTTACATACTTAAACATAATTCGGGAGTCTAGAGGCATTATTTAATTTAATTAATTAATTTATATATCTTCTTGGCAGATCTGTTGGGTGAATGCGCAGGAGTCTCCTTCTCGCCCTCAGTCCCATTACTTGTCTCCTCTTCAAGAGTTTTCGAGCCAACTGGTTAGGGTGGTTTCCCAATTTATTTATGTACGCGATTGCTTGCTTATTTATGACATCGCCAATCCTTGGTACCCTCAGCTCCGTTTCAATGTCTTTGTTGCGGATGTACCAAGCCGCTCCAGACAGTTAACGCAAGATTTGCTACTGCGCCAAACGAATTTTGTTGAGGTGCGACTTTGCGGCGATGCCATATACTTGGATGCCATATCTCCAAATAGGAGCCAATACAACCTTATAAATTTTGGCCATGTTGGAAATTGAAAGTTTGTTTCCAGGCCTAAGGAGCCAAGCCATGCTGTTTGCCTTTGTTTTGAGCCGAAATGTAAGTCGCTTATCCAGAGTGACACCGAGGTATTTGTGAGGAGCTCTTCATGCAGAAACACACCTGGTGATGTGTCTTTTCTCAGGGTGTACGTCACGGAGACACACTTTTCTGGATTGACTGCGATGTTCCAGCGTAGGGCCCAGTTCTCAAATTTTTTTACACCTGCTCTGACTCTTTTTGTTTGGGAGGACAATCCGTCCTGTACTATTTTAAAGGATCGCTCGTGTAGGAAGCTTTTTATTATCAAAAAGAGTTGATGATTTAGTAGGCTTTTAAGCTTGTACAGAAGTTCTTCATGCCATAAATCTGTATTTCAAGATACATTTATCTACGATTGAAGTCTGATTTTGCAGCAGATGGATCATCTGAATCTCATTCTTTAGAATCTTGCTGTTTACAGTTTAAATTCTTTAGTCGTACTGCTTATGGAGTATATCAAATGGTCCATTTGCCAGGGGTTTTGCCACGATAAGGGTTTTAATGCGAAGACTGTCTTTAACATCCTGAACAAAGACACGGAACCGCAACCGAGCTGGAACCTGACACTAAAACTATCAGGAAGAATGAAGTGCATCCTATTTATAAACTACAGTTTCTTGTGCATCGTAGAATTACTATAGAAAAACCATACAAACGCAAAGGCTCCGTCCAATGCATTAATTGCCCAGAATTTGGCCATACAAGATCATACTGCACTTTGCGTTCATTTGGTGTCATTTGTGGATAGCTTCATGACTCGGCTCATTGCACGACAAACAAAAGTGATCCCAACTCCAAAAAGTGCGGAAATTGTGGGGGTAACCACACAACAAACTATAGAGGCTGTCCTATAGTTAGTTAACATCTTCCTGCCTCCATAACGCACAAAATACCCTTATACAAACAAAAATATCCCCAGAAGTCTTTTTCTCAACGGCAAAGAGGTCCGCATTTGGTCCTGCGACCACCTCCCAGAATGTGACCTTCGCAAACGTCCCAAAATCGGGACTAACAGAACCAAGCTCTACGACAACAAGGACAATGGCTTTCAATAGCCTGGCTTATAAATTTACGGTCTTCCCTAAGTCGTGGCTTCAAAGTACTGCAGTACAACTCAGTTCTAAAACCCATTTGGGTTTGTGGCTACCAGAATAAAAAATCCTGAGAACGAAAATGGGCACAGTGGTACGTAAGGAATAAGAACATGCAGAGACCAAAAAATTCCAAAAGTCCGAAATGGCATCGTATTAAGCAAGGAAACATTCCTATTCAAGCTTTCTTCGCAGTCGAACCATTTGGCGCGGGATCTTACTAGGCTGAGCTTAGGCTTTTTAGTCCTGATTATCCCTTATCCGACTGCGTTTGCATATCTTATATATATCTCTTATATCTCTTATATCTTATATCTCTCATATCTCTTATATATCAATGAAGAGAGAACAAGAATTGTTTTTGTCGTTAGTTAGTGTATGTAGCTGCGATTGGTCAGTGTGGAAACGATGAGTATGGCTTATGAAGTAAGTGGGTGACCATATTACAATCCATCATGAAATCGCATATTTACGTAAACACCACAACTAAGCCCCACAATGTACAGGGTGCGTTATGAAAGTAATGCGCATGGTTTCATTGTCACGTAACTACCTGTCGTAGCACAGCTCGGACCTGTCTAAAAATTTGGGGCGGAGTCTCTCCTTTCCAACGCGCTCGGTCTCAGTTCGCTCTGAGCAATAGAAGTGGTACGACCTGTCGTAGAGCGAAGTCATTTTTTCTGTTGTGTCACGGTGCGATGGAGCGTTCGCTGGAACAGCGGCACGCCATAAAGTTTTGTGTGCGACTTGGCAAAAATGCATCGGAAACTTATCAAATGCTTCGAGAGGCCTTTAAGGAGGAGTGCATTTCGAGATCTCAGTGTGGAAGGTGGCACAAGGCCTTCAAGGAGGGTCGAGAGGAGGTCACCGACGATCCACGTTCCGGACGTCCAACAACAGCACGAATTGATAAAAACGTTCGCCGTGTGCGAGAAACTTTGAGTTCAGACCGTCGGTTAAGCATCCGGGCAATCGCTGGTGTTGAAGGTGTTGACGGAGGAGCAGAAAAACGTTCGAGTTTTGCGCTGTGAAGAATTGTTGGAATCGATTAGAAATGATCCAGGTTTTTTAAATTTTACTGTAACTGGGGATGAATTCTGGATGTTCGAGTACGATCCAGAATCCAAACGACAGAGCTCCGAGTGGCACACACAATTTTCTCCCAGACCCAAGAAGGCGCGTATGAGCAAATCTCGTATCAAAACAATGCTGATTCTCTTCTTTGACGTCCGAGGAATCGTCCATTTTGAGTTTGTACCGCAATGACAAACTGTCAACGGAGCCTTTTACCAAGAGGTACTCAAGAGACTGAAACGCCGAGTCGTACGCGTCAGGCCAGACATCAAAGACGTTTTCATGCTCCACCACGATAACGCCCCCAGCCACACGGCCTTCGTCGTCACCAACTTCTTGACCCAGAAAAAGATCTCAGTTGTGCCCCAGCCTCCTTACAGCCCTGACTTAGCTCCGTGCGACTTTTTTTTGTTCCCCCTACTGAAGAGAGAGCACAAGGGAAAACCCTGGGAGTCGGTGGAGAACATCCAAGCTCGCGTAACAAGGTTCCTGAAAGGCATTTCTGTCGAGGAGTTTCAGGGTGCTTTCCAGGCCTGGCATACACGTCTCCGCAAGTGTATTGACGCAGGAGGGGACTATTTTGAAGAATTTTAATAATTTATACTGATTGGATCAACAAATATATTTTTCTTAGAAAATGCGCATTACTTTCATAACGCACCCTGTAGTTGTACCTTAAATTGTGTAATATTTTGAACAAAAGTTGGCTAAAGTTAGCTATTCAATATGTGCGCGTACTACACCTTACTCCCTCAAAAAATAGAATAGAAATAGAGTAGTTATTTTTGTTTAAAACTATGTAAATTCATATACTCTATATTTTTAAAATTGTTTTTGTGTTTATGGTTGACAATAGTCTTGGTAATCCTAGCTCAATTTGAGGAATAAGTTCGTTCGTTCGTTTAAAATCATTGAACTAGGTCGTTCATTTAGTTCAATCGTTCATTTTTTAAACTTGCTTAAAGGTGCTTAAAAAAAAAATGTTTTGAATTTATTTCATATAATGCTGTCATTGAAAATTAATATTATTTATTCAATTTATGTCAAAAACACTTATACATAATAATAATAAGAAATAATAAAGAATTTACAAACAGATAATATAGTAAATTTAATCGTTAATTGAACTAACGAACTATATTGAACTATAAAGACAGACCTAGTTCGTTCGTTCAGTTTGGTGAATAATTCAATTTAGTTCGTTCGTTCACGAACGGCACAACACTAGTTGACAATATTAATTATGAAGAATACATTTTAATCGATTCTTATATAGGTTTTGTTTATTGTTCTTGTCATTTGAAATTATTATTTTCTCCAAGGTCTTCTACCTTATAGAGTTCTGTATTTTTAAATTCTAAAGTATAACCTACTTTATTCCTCACAAAGATCTTATCCCCTGGTTATATTGTATATAATCTGTCTTTTTGGTTCAATATTTTCTTGTTATTCTTTTTATGCTGCTCAAGCCTAATTCTAGCTCCTTTATATGATACTTTTAATCTAAATGTACTTTCTTAACGGTAGTCATCTATATTATAAATTATTTCTATGTTATCGGTGCTAATGATATGCTTTGATAGATAATTTTGATAGAAATGCTGTAGATGGGGTCGTGTTGAAATAGAAATCGAAGTATTGAAGCCATACCTCTCACTTAATTTAATCGAGGAGTATGTACGAAATATAATGATTGAAATATGAAATATTCGATTTTGCAGGTATATGTTTTACGTTTTAAAATATTAAATTTCTTTAAAAGTTGAGCTATTTTTGTAGTATGATTAATAATTTGCAGTCTTTTTTATTTTGAAAATAGCGATATACTTTTAATAACTTGGGGATATGCGGATTTATTTTGACTTGTATTTGACCTTTATAGTTAATTAAAATCTGATAGGGAATACATTTTATTAACAGATCTTTTTACTACTTTTTCCTTTAACCTTGGTGTGACTACTCTAAATGTATCGTATTTACCTTGGTGGACTTCTTCCACTTTCCCCTTATGTCTTTGCTTTGAGGAATTTAAACAATTCTTTTTTGATTCTTCCCTTCTTTGTTAGTTCACAAAGGTGGTTGAACTAATACAATTTTTCATTGTGAACTTTGTTCGTCCTGTTGCCCGAGAAGTGATCCTTTTTAAACTACTTCGGACTCTACAAATCTAAGTCGCCCCTACTATTTAAACAATACCACGTGGTCTTTCTAAATCGGGATCGGCTAACAAAAATTCTTTCAAGTCCTGTATAGTTATATGTTCCTTATTGTCGAAAGGATTTTGTATTAATTTCAGTAAAATAATTGTATTACCCTTTAATATTTTTGAATTTGTCTTTATAATGGGCAACATTAAGATGTGCTTTGAAAGAACCTTATTTGTGGATATTATACCACTTATCTCCCTATGAGACCTGATTTCCGGCAATTTTAATTTTTGTGCCCTCTTTTCTGATATCATTGTGCTTTGTGAACCATTATCAATCAAAGTTCTATATGTTTGAAACTTCCTATCTTTATCTTTAGTTTGAACATAAGCTGTGGCCAATAATGCATGTTTAGAATAATGCATGTACATATTTACATATTCTTTTACAATGTGTAACATGCTATGGTGGTTTCCATTGCAATAGGAGCATAATAACTCTCTAGTTTATTTTTGTGCTGCGTCCACTCTCTCCTGAGGACTCAATGATTTAAATTTATGACAATATACTTTGTCAATTCTACTTGGACAATTCACTTTGTTGAAGTTATTTTTAAGCACCTTTTCTAGAGATATTTCTTCCTCTACTGAGAAAAGCAAACTAACGAACATTTATATAAAAATTCCATGACATCTCTGCCTGTGGATTTAAAAAAATTTTTTAATATTGCTCTTATATTAAGCTCTTACATAAAGGGGCTCTACCCTTTATTAAATTTTGTCATTAAAAAATTATAATTATCATTATCACATTATCATTATAATGTGCGCAAAAATGCAATCGGATTCTTCGGCCAGATTTGCTTTAAGTCGCATCATATAAAATACCATAGACAATTTGTTAAATGCCTCTATGAGTCCGTATTGATTTTTGTAAGCTCCATTATTCGATTAAATTGGTCCGCCTCATAATTATTGCCGGAACCCAGAAACAAAGAAAAACAACATTTAAGTTAGCTTAGATTCAGGGATGAGCTCCTTAAAGAGCTCGAAAAAATGGTCCCAATCTTTGGAAGCAACAGTGAATATCAGTATTTCTCTTTTTTGGTAATCGTCCATTTTTACACGTTTTTTAGACCTCGCAATTTTTTTTCGCATTTTCTTCGATTTTCGTATTCTCATATTCTTGGAATTCGTATTATTAACAATATAAATACAAGGAAAGGTCTACAAAGTAGATGTTGGAACCTTGTGTATGAAATAAGATGTGGAATTCACTATTTTCATCAGGCCAATCATTTATCAGGCCAATTTGAATTAAAATTATGATATTTTCTAATCCTTTGTTCCAAATTTCTTCGGTTTTGCCAATCCCATTACTGTTTTTTTTATTTATCTACCTATGGTATTGCTAATTTGTATATATAGCTACCAAATGCTTCGTATATTTTTACAGGCTATACTTCTTTGTTTTGAGTTGTTGCAATTTTACTAGCATTATTGGGATTTCTACTCTCGGTACTCTCGGTACTTAAAGTAGTAGTAATTTTGCGGACAACTAATTATAAATAATTATGAAATATAAATTATAACTATAATTATAAATTACTTCATATTATCAATACCTATTATTGCAGCACATGTTATTGAAAACAGAAGATGTAATCGGTATTCAAACGAATCAATCAATAAATGTTGTTAGCTTGGGGATGTTTTTGAATTTTATTAACTTATTTTATTATTTTCACAAAAGTGTTTCGTTTTAGATTTTATGTACACATATCATTTCTCGATACTCCCATATTCCATGCCGGGCGGTAGCCGAGTGGGTAAGTGGGACCTAGTCGATTGTTGAGAGCATGAGCTGTGCCGCCCGGTTTGAGTTCGAGTCGTACAACACATTTAACACGCCTGACAACCTGATTTAAATCTGACAAACCTGACTTAAAGCCTCAGCTGCGGTCCGGCTATAATTATTGTACCTCATAAATTTAATTCTTAAGATACAATAAAACTACTTCGATATTTTTTCTTTAAGAAAAATAAAATTATTGTTGCAATTATTACTTTAATATTTATCTTAGCATTTGTTATGAAGTTTGTATTTTTTTAAAATAAGAACATCAATATAATTATTGCAATTATTATTAGCAATGTACTTATCAGAAAAAGGTCTTGATTACGAACATCTACTTTATTTATAACATGAGGTGTCGAATTCATTGATTTATCTGATTATCAGTCCTTGTCCTTCAGTTCCTTGGTGGCACGATTAAGTGCTGTCTTGTCCCTGGGGTTGCGCGAGGAAAACCAGACTCTTCTGAGGCGCCTTTTTTCGGCCACTAGGGCGGCGATTTCAGGAGACCACAAGTGCACGTCTTTCAGGTGTTCTTGGGGTAATCGGAGGACTTAGCAGCATTGTGCATCCGAGTGAGATGCGGATCATCAATCAGCACGTCTAGGCCTATAAGAGCAGGAGTACCTTAAGGCAGTGTTCATGGACTCATTGTGTACACACTCTACACAGCGGACCTTCCCATCACCCCCTTCCGGAACCTCACAGTAGCCACACATGCCAATGACACCGCCTTCCTAGCCTCCGCCACAGATCCCCAGAAAGCATCAGCCATCATACAAAAATCTTACTTCACAAAAAATACAAACAAACAGGTTATGTTAATCATGTTCATGATGACATCACCACTATGCCACTGGTCAACAAAACAACCGAAACAAAACGGTGAAACGTGACAGATTACATACATGCATACAGATTAAAAAGTTGCTGGCACTGACAAACTATCTATTAGGCGTGGGTGCTATATACTTCCACAAATGTTTTATCTAGTTATCCAGTTACCAACTTTAAATCAAACCAAGCTCCAAGAGAGACACTGCTTATCTAAACTACCAGTTAAGAACGCTCCTTGAAGAACAACATATTTGCCTTTGCCTTTGTCTGGTGCGTCCATCGACGTCGAAATAGGGTCGCCTTTAAAACTACTATCCTAACATCTACCAGGAGAGAGTCAAGCAAGTTACCCTACCACTAAACTGATATGAATCACACTCCCAAATATCTGGGGCTGCTCATGGACCGCAGGCTCACATGGCGCCCTCACCTGATCAACAAGCGCAACCAGGCCAACCTACGACTTAAGAAACTGCACTGCTTATTTACAAAGTAGTGCTGAAGCCAATCTGGACATATAGGATACAGTTGGGGTACGGTAAGCTTTTCTAACCGCATCAGAATCCAGCGGTTTCAGAATAAATGCCTGAGAACATTTTCTAACGCCCATCCGTACCACGAAAAGTCAATAATCCATAAAGAGCTTGGAATTCCCTGGGTAGCAGAGGGGATCACCCGTCTCAGCGAAAGATATACAAAAAGACTGGACAACCACCCCAACCACCTGGCCATCAACCTCCTAGATATTAGCCAATCCCTAAGACGCCTGAAGAGGAAAAACCCGCTTGACCTCCCCCACCAATAGACACCTAAGTCAGCTTCATTAGATTTACATTCCATGTACAAGGTCACCCTGAAACCATTTAATGATTGTTCACTAGGATAAATTTTAAATACAAAATAAGAACGTTAAAAAAAAAAACGAGGATGGATTGGCTTCAGGTTTTCCAGGGTTTTCTATTGGTGTTTGTTGACTTGTATACATGAAATTTTTTGGTTTTTTTTATCTATTAATAATATAATCTATACAATACAAGTATTATACTAGTTTTCATATATCTACCAAATGTTTTGTATAGCTTTATAGAAAAATATATATGTACTTCTCATCGGCCAGAAGTGGTTCTGCGTGATCCAACAAATTATGGCTTTTTAAAATTTATGGTTTGTTTTTCTGGTTTGAAGCGCCCCGCTTCTTTACACTTTCTCATCAAGCAGAAGTGATTCTGCGCGATTTTTAATTTTTGTTACTCAATAATAATTTAGATATCACTCGTGCGCAAAGTGGACGGGTCCTGGTGTCGGGCTGAGATCGAAAGAGCAGAAGCCTTTGCCGACCATTTACATAGTGCTTTCTCTCCTTTCGATAGATGCGCTGCCGAAGAGAGAGCTGCCATCATAAGGTTCGTAGAGAGCCCAAGTGCTCCTGGCACGCCAATACAGCCCGTCGAACCAGAGGAGATTGTGCAGGAGATCGCCTCCTTAAAAAATGGCAAGTCACCAGGTCCTGACCGAATTGATGCAACAGCATTGAAAATGTTGCCCCTAATCTGCTCCCAAAGGCTGGCTTACATCTTTAACAGCTGCCTCCGTCTAGGGTACTTCCCGAAAGTGTGGAAGCGTGCGGAAATAATTGTCCTCCTCAAGCCTGGAAAACCTGAAGCCAATCTAGCATCGTATCGTCCGATTAGTTTGCTGGCAATCCTGTCTAAAATACTTGAAAGAATATTTTTACGTAGAGTACTGCCAGTTTTGGACGAGGCCAGACGAGGCCAGTCGAGGCCAGACGAGGCCAGACTGATCCCTGATCACCAGTTTGGCTTCAGACGCCTTCATGGAACACCAGAGCAATGCCACCGGCTTGTTGAGTGCATACTAGAGGCCTTCGAAAAGAAGAAGTACTGCTGCGCCGTTATGCTGGATGTTAAACAGGCGTTTGACAGAGTCTGGCACCCTGGACTCCTGTTCAAAATTAAATCCAACCTTCCAAGTTCCCACTTCGCCTTCCTCAAGTCGTACACAGAGGAAAGAGAATTCCGAGTGAGATGCGGATCATCAATCAGCACGCCCAGGCCTATAAGAGCAGGAGTACCTCAAGGCAGTGTTCTTGGACCCATCTTATACACGCTCTACACAGCGGATCTTCCCATCACCCCCTCTCGGAACCACACAGTAGCTTCATATGCGGACGACACCGCTTTCCTAGCCTCCGCCACAGATCTGCAGGAAGCATCAGCCATCATACAAAGACAACTGGATGTTCTAGATCCATGGCTGAAACGATGGAACATCGTGGTCAACGCGGAGAAATCCTCCCACATAACCTTCGCATTACGCAGGGGGGATTGCCCCCCCGTCACACTCAACGGGGAAATCATCCCTACGAATAACACTCCCAAATATCTAGGGCTGACCCTGGACCGCAGGCTCACATGGCGCCCTCACCTGATCAACAAGCGCAACCAGGCCAACCTACTACTGAAGTAACTGTACTGGCTCCTAGGGAGAAAGTCCAAGCTCAAAGAAAAACTCAAACTGCTTATTTACAAAGTAGTGCTGAAGCCAATCTGGACATATGGGATTCAGTTGTGGGGCACGGCAATCTGTTCCAACCGCATCAGAATACAGCGGTTTCAGAATAAATGTCTGAGAACATTTTCTAACGCCCATCCGTACCATGAAAACTCAATAATCCACAAAGAGCTTGGAATTCCTTCGGTAGCAGAGGAGATCACCCGACTCAGCGAAATTTATACAAAAAGACTGGACAACCACCCCAACCACCTGGCCATCAAGCTCCTAGATAACAGCCAAACCCTAAGACGCCTGAAAAGGAAACACCCGCTTGACATCCCGCACCAATAGACACCTAAGTCAGACTCATCTGATGTACACTCCATGTACCTCCCTTAAGATAATGTCACCCCCAAATCATTTAATGATTGTCCATTCGGACAGATTTTAAATATAAAATAAGAATGATAACAAAAAAAAAAAAATAATAATAATTTAATTAATTGATAATTAATTAATAAATAATAATAAAATATATTTTTTTTTTATCGTTGCTTTATTTATTGAAGCTTCTCCTTATGAGACTAACAATAAGTTTATAAATCTTAAGAAGTACTTAACTAACAGTTATTATTGCAACTGATATGGGTTTTTGTGGCCCATTCAGTCTTTCACAAGCCTGTTCGGATGGGTACGTAGTTTGTTGCGATATTTTTCCATTTTTTTGGTTATTTCATCTCTGACCGGAAGTATGAATAAATCCCTCTCTAAGTTATCACTTCGAACCTACCACGGTACGCCGGTGGTGGTTCTCAGGATTTCCATTGGGATCGTTGGATGATTTCTACGCTTCTGTTACTGGCGTTCCCCCATAGCTGAGAGCCATAGGTCCAGGTCGGTTTTAGGACAGAGTTGTACAGTAAGACCTTGTATTCTAGTTTTAGGGGAGAGCGTATACTAAGAAGCCAATGTAGACTATTAGTTTTTAGTTTGAGGTGTGTTCTTTTTGCCTCGATGTGTCTACGCAGAGTGAGTCGCCTGTCAATATGAATACCTAGGTACGTAACTTCATTTGATTTCGGTATAACAGTGTTATTTAATACGAGCGAAGGGCAATCTCGTTTGTTGAGGGTAAAAGGGTAAACATTTTTGTTCATTGACTTTTATTCTCCAGTCGGAAAGCCATTTCTCGAGATGTGCCAGGTAGATAGCAAGTTGTGCAGTAGCTTGCCGTGGGCATTTAGAGCGGCTCAGGACTGCAGTGTCATCGGCAAATGTAGATATAGTTAGTTGCCTCGATGTTGGTATATCGGCTGTATATAGCAGGTATAGTGTTGGGCCAAGTACGCTGCCTTGAGGAACCCCAGCTTCTATGATGTGGTCCTCACACGTAACAGTACCGAATCTAACTGAGAACACTCTATTGTACAGGTACGATTTTAGGAGCTTATGGATGCATTCAGGGAGTGTTGATTTAATTTTATGCATTAGGCCATCTAACCAGACTCTGTCAAATGCTTGGGCCACATCGAGAAAAATGGCAGTGCAGTACTCTCCCTTTTCGAATGCAGTTCGAATTTCAGTTGTGATTCGATTGACTTGTTCGATTGTTCCATGTTTCTCCTGAAAACCAAATTGATGCTCCGGTATCTTGTTATTAGTTCGCAGATAGGGTATAACAAATGTCATCAGACATTTTTCGAAGAGTTTTGCCATGCATGGTAGTAGACTTATTGGTCTATACGATGATGGAACTGTATGATCCTTTCCCGGTTTCGGTATCATAATGATGATCGACTTTTTCCATAGCGAAGGGAAGTGACCAATTCTATTTATTGCATTGAAGAGCTGGCAAATAGTTTGGACGGTACAAAATGGAAGTTCGATGATCATCTTAGGGGTTATTAGATCGCTGCCGGGGGCTCTTTTTAGCTTTTAGTTCTTTAATGATTTTAGCAATTTCAGTTGGTCGAAATTCTATTGGATCCTGTGTCGTTTGGCTTACAACTGTTTGCTCTTGTAAAACGTTGCTGGGTTTCGTTGAAACACGTTTTGAAGGTGCTCGGCGAAAGTAGAAGCTCTATGTTTATCGCTGCGAACCCATTCACCTGCGGAATTTCTTATTGGTACAACAGATTCTACCGGGGGCTTAGAGATGGGTGTGCTCTTCATAATGGATATTTTGTGCTAAAAGGTGCTAATTGCTCTATGTAACGGCGTTGTACGTATTCCTGCTCGTTGATTAGCTTCTTTCTTAATCTACGAGTTGCGTTTTTGAGCCTTTGTTTTGCAGATGGCGATCTATAGGATTGCCATTCTCGTCGTAAGCGTCGCTTTTCCAAGACAAGCTTCTTAATTTGAGAATTTGTCTTAGGTTGCATATACTGAACAGTTTGTTTTTCTGGGGTTGAGGCATGGGCTGCTGCGACAAGGACAGACTCCAAAAGTTTAGTGGTGCTTTCTATGTCAGCCTTGTTTATGATTCTTGGATTCAGTTCAATGTGCGAGCTTACGAATTTCTTGTATTTTAGCCAGTTCTATTGGATGTCAATTGACCGGGTGAGTCTTTCAGATCCAGACATTGGAGATAATTAAGGAGCACCGGCGAGTGATCAGAAGATAGATCTGGGAGGGATTCGGCGTTAATATGATTATGAGAGATGTTTCTTGTGACAGCAAAGTCGATCAAGTCTGGTATCTTTCTGGGGTCCAGTGGCCAATATGTAGGTGAGCTCGGAGAGGCACAACTAAGCTTGTTGCTTACTTTAATAATTGTATTGTACAATTGTTTTCCCTTAGGGGTTACAAGACGAGATCCCCAGTGCGTATGCTTTGCATTGTAGTCACCAGCAGCTATGAAGCGATCCCCTAATGTGTTGAAAAAATCCAAAAATTGGTTTTCAGATATCGTAAAGCGAGGTGGGCAGTATACTGCAGCAAGTGTCATTTGTCCATTGCCCAGCTGTATATTTGAAGATGTTGCTTGTAAGTAGTTTGTCGCAAAGTCGTATGTTTTAAAAGTATGTTTTATGCGGTTTCTAATCAGGACTCCAGTGCCTCCATGTGCTTTACCATCAGGGTGGTTGGTGCCGTAGAATGCATAACCATTTATTTGGAACTTGTACTTGTTAATAAGGTGTGTTTCAGAAAGGAGCATTACTCGATATGTTTGTCTTGGAGAAATTGAGCCATTTCAAGCTTGTGTCGCGAAACGCCGTTGGCATTCCATAGAGTTATACGTAAGGGAGACATTGATTATGTTGACTGCTGCGATACCAGCATCTGTACCAATAGTTCCTGATTACGCATAAGATTTTCTATAGTTGTTCTCATAAATGTCATGAATTCGGTCATGTTTTGTTGCATGGTAAAGATCAATGTTTCAATATTGCCTTGTGGCTGTCCTGTTGGCTGATCAGCATTTACCTTATTTTGTTCAGCGAGATGATGCAAGACCTGATTTAAGCGCACTTGCAAATGTTACGTTCCTGTTGGTCAGACTGTTTAAGTGGGCATCAGGTGTATGTTTTGAAGGTATAATTGTGCTATGCGTGCTTTGCCCACGCATCATAGTAACTTTTTGGTGAAGCCAATTTTTTAGATCCTTATATACAGGGCAACCTCTGTAGTTTGCTGTATGATTTCCTCCGCAGTTGCTACACTTTTTCATGCCGGGGTCAGCATTGTTTGATGGGCAGTTAACAGAGCTGTGAAGCTCACCACAACCTACACATACAGTGCGAAGGGTACAATAAGTTTTTGTATGGCCATATTCTTGGCAATTTGCACACTGTACGGGTCCTTTGCGCTTGTGCGGCTCTTCAACAGAGATTCTACTGTGTAATAGATATTGCAGCTTATAAATGGGGTGAGTCTCGTTTTTCTTCACTTCACACTCTACGTATTAACACAAACAAAAGAAGACATTACTTGTGACGCAGCGATAGAAAATGACGGAGATATTTGCCGTTATACAATCTTGAAGCTGGAATATGCCACGAGTTGCCCCGAGTTCCGGCAAATGGCAGCTGATAAATCCGTCAATTTACATCCGATCTTCACCAATTAAGTTTTAAAATACTCTACGCATCAACACAAAAAAAATAAGACATTCCTTGTGACGCAGCGATAGAAAATGACGGAGATATTTGCCGTTATACAAACTTCCTTTTGCGATATCTTGAAGCTGGAATATATAATAATAATAATTTAATTTTTCTTTCTGCTTCCTGTACCTTCAATAGTGCGGCCGGTTTCTATCCCTTTTTTGGCACAATCGTTTCCATTGGCCAGATTTTAGCGCTTCTCGTGCCGGCGTTGGACCGAGGCGTGTCAGGGTGCGTTGGTTGAGATGATTCCAGCGGCGTTTTCTGCTGTCCGTGGAATCTTGCAGTGGAACTGCAATCGGTTGTAACAAGTCTGCTTATGATGATTACGTTGGAGATTTACTTTACTGCCTAATCGCTGGCCTTGTGGCTCAGTAATTATATCAATGATAAGACAAAGTTATAATGGCCAAAGCCGAGCAATGTTTTAGTTGTGAAGCGTAAGCTTTCGTATCTTGGACAGAACTAAAGTACAAAAATATTTCAAAGCATAAGTCTACCTTAGCTCCAATGCATCACGCCATAAAATCGGAGAAAAAATCACCTGAACATGACTTGCTGACATCAAAAATGATTGTAGAACTCCCACTGTGTGCAGTTCTGACCTTATGCCACCTCTTCAACGCTTTTACGAAAATTGGAATCCCAACCCTACACACCAATCAGTCTTCAAACGTGTCTCTCGAAACTATTTGAAAAGGAATTTTTAAAGCTACTAACTCCCTACATAAAAAGACAGACAAT
This sequence comes from Drosophila vallismaia, assembly GCA_035047325.1. Classification (NCBI taxonomy): domain Eukaryota; kingdom Metazoa; phylum Arthropoda; class Insecta; order Diptera; family Drosophilidae; genus Drosophila; species Drosophila vallismaia. The sequence goes on from JAWNPU010000089.1 coordinate 129,525, forward strand.
TTGGCTCTCGCAAAAATCATCGAACGATCAAACAGGTCAATCGCATCACAAAAGAAATTTGTACCGCTTTCGAGCACCGGGAATACTGCTTAGCGATATTCTTAGATGTTGCACAAGCATTTGATCGAGTCTGACTGGAAGGACTAATGCACAAGATAATGAAACTGCTTCCCCAGAACGCACACAACATGCTCGAATCCTATCTCTTCAATAGATTGTTTTCAACCAGGTGTAACAGTTCGACTTCACATGACCGCTTTATCAATGCTGAGTCCCCCAAGGTAGTGTGCTGGGCCCCGTTCTGTATACCCTATATACAGCAGACATGCCTACAAACTATCAGCTCACAACCTTTAGATTTGCTGACGACACAGCAATACTTAGCCGATCTAGATGCCCAGCAACAGAACAACTTTTCTGCCATCTTAAAATAGTGGAAAGATGGTTTGTGGACTGGCGCATCAAGAGAAACGAGACTAAAAGCAGATATTTAACCTTCACATTGAACAGAAAAACCATCCCACCCTGTACCCTGAACAGTACGTTAATCCCAAAAGCAGACGTAGTAACGTATCTCGGCGTTCACCTAGATAGACGCCTTACCTGGCGGCAACATATAGAATCCAAAAGGAGTCACATGAAGCTTAAAGCAACCAATCTTCCTGGCTTATAAACTAGAACTCTCCCCTAAGTCTGAACTTTTTTTTTTATTTAACAACAATTTAACAATTTAACAATGATCTGATAAATATAAATATAACTACAATATAACTATTCTAGGAAGTATTCTAGGATTTTTAATTTATTAACATTAAGAGGGAGTTCAGGGGATAGAGTCTGTGATAAGAGGTTATAGTTTTTACAAATTGTGCGAAAGGGGTCGTGTTTAGCGTAGTTGGATCTGCAAATAGGTAACCATAGGGGTCGGAAGGACCTAGTTTTCATATTGGGGATGGAAAAATATAGTTGGTTTAAAAGGTGTTTAGAATCAACCATGCCATGGATAAGCATATGTAAAAACATAACCCCAGCACAGGTTCGGCGCTCCTTCAGAGGACGTAACTTTATCAATTTAAGCCTGCAACAATACGGCGGGAGACGATTATCAGGATCCCAGTTAAAGTTTTTTAGTGCAAAGAACAGACTCAATACTATTTTGGTGGGAGGAGTATTTAGGACTCCAAACGCACGAGCAGTATTCAAGGATAGGACGAACTAGGGTGATATACAGGGATTTGGTGGTGGATCGTTAAATTCTTTAAACCATCGCTTACTAAAGACAAACATTCCTCTGGCTATATTCACTATCACAGAAATGTGATCATTAAACTTAAGTTTATGATCAAAAAGAACTCCAAGATCATTGATTGTGGAAACACGATCAAGGACGTGATTTCCGAGAGAGTAAGGTACAATAAGCGGTACACTGCGATGGAATGTCATAAGTTTGCATTTAGAGCAGTTTAGGAACAGAAGATTAATTAAGTACCATAAATAGAGTTCGTCAAGGTCTAGTTGCAGCTGCCTGTGCAGGAAATGTCCTGAGAAGGAATGGCATAACTTGACATCATACAAAGTGCTCCTCTATGTAATACCGTGCTGAGACCATCTGGACATACAGCTGTGAACTATGGGAAAACACTTTGAAAACCAGCATGGAAATTATACAGCGAGCTTAGTCAAGGATTCTGTGAACTATCAATGGGGCACCATGGAACCTACGCAGCGAAAGCATCTACAGAGACCTCCACATAAATCTTGTCAACGAGGAAATTCAGATTAAAAAAAAAGTAAACACCACGCAAAACTTGGGGCACACAAAAATCCTCTCACGATGTCGCTTACGCGAGTCTGTAGTCAAAGCCGGCTGAAGCGCAAAGATTCTCCAGCCCAGCAAAGAAATCCTAGGGCCGTCTCTAATATAATAAGATTTTAATAATTATTGTTAGTCTCACAATAAGAGAAGGTACAATAAATAATGCAAAAGTATGAAAATAATGTGTGGCATAGTCCAAGCCTTAGGAAATTTAGTTACTACCTATGCAGAAGTCTACATAGATGATGTTTTAATTGTCTCAATTTCTAAAAAGGAAGCGTACGAAAGAGAAGAGCGTTATCGATGTCAGGGTTATCTTTCAATGTAAAAAATGTCAATTTCTGCGGGCAGAGATAGAAACTTGGGAATACTTTTGTTATAAAAAAGGTTAAACAAAAGCCCAACCCCCGGAAAATTCTAGCTTTATCTCAACTTCCGAACCCATCTTCAATCACAGATTAGACAGTTTATAGGACTAGCATCCTACTTTAGGCGGTTTGTCCCTCGATTTTCGGAAATAATGAAACCGCTTTACCAATTAACTTCGAAATCTAGTGCAGAAGTGCAGAAAAATCACGAATACGTATGAGATAAAAAAAAAAATTTGTTGTACCGAAACATTCAAAGAAATGACAGAACATAAGGTCTACACTAGAAGGTCTAGACACTAGATAAGGTCTACAAGCAGTTACGGTTGATGCCTGTTGAGGTAGACGCGGTAAAATGCTAGAGATTGACGACTGAGGCACTCGTAGATACCATAGGTTCATGTTGTTTGACTGTGAAAAGGCTCGTAACGCAATAAATATAAAAAAAAATATTCAGCATTTATTTTTATGTTGTGCAAAGCCTATGAATATAAAAGTTCCAATTCATAGCCAACTTAACTTTTTTTACAGGTTTCTATCATGATCTCTTACTTGTCTCATCAGCCGTTAATATAGTCTTAAAAGTGCTCATTACGTGTTCAACCTCGACGTTTGCGCGCCTACCACCCATTGCATTCAAATGTAATTCAATTTTTTCAAGTGGACAGAACTGTTTAAAGTAAAACTATGGCCTTGATCAGCAATTACGCGATTTGGTACAGCAAATGTGCACATAGAAGATTTTAATGCTTCAATGCAGCTATTAGTGTCAAGGCTTAATGCGTGATACAAATGAACCCCAAATCTACTTGAACTATCACATATTCTTTGATGTTATTTTTACCACCATTTGCCACTGATATTTACCATACATATATGCACCGTATGCCAAGATATGGGGACTTTAGGTATGAAATGTAATTCAATTTTATGTTGACTTTGACAATTAACATTTTCGCACATATTTGGACATATTTCTAAGCCAATACCTTATCCAAGGTCTTCTCCCATCCCAAATACATGACAGCTTCATGGACATGGTTTATTATACACCACCTGAATGCTCTCGACCTTACTGGTAGGCACCTATTGCGGCCATTTCTCTATATTAATTTATGCAACACGCCCGACCTTAGTTCATATGTCTTTTCTAGTTCATATTGCAATTTGTTATTTTGCAGTTTTGTCATTAGTTCAGAAACTTTTGAATATCTATGCTGCTCCGCGAGCAACCAGTTTTCTGTTATGTCTGCCAATTCTAAACGAACGTCAGTTAGCCTAGTGATATTACCATCGATCTTTTGGATCCATATGTCACCATAGCCATTTGCACTAGCATAAATGGATAGTTTTACCGGGTACTGTGGGTCATAAATAGTCAGAACGGAATGTTGATATTATCTCTTGACGCACCTGCTTACTCGTATATCTGTCCTGCATTGGCTGTGTTTTTTTATGTAAGTAAATTTAATCGCTTTAATAGCTCCGAAAAGCGAAGAAAAAATTTTCGAAAATAAGAAGATAATCCAATGAACTGTCTCAGTTGAGTTACTGTTGGTAGCGGCAACAATTCAGCCAATGCTTAAATTTTTGTGGATTTGGCCGTATTTCGTCATTTTTGATGTTATAACCTCGATACGCAATACTTGTTTTTAGGAAGAGCTCTTGTTCAAGTTAAACGAAAATCCCGCAAACTTTAAGTCAAAAAAAGGCATCCTCCTTTGTGCCAGCTACGATCAAAACATCATCTGTATTGAAAACAGCATATGAGTATGCCACTTCTCCCTAAGCTTGCATTGCTCGTTGAAAAACCGATGAAGCGTTCGTTAAACCATAGAGTACCAACCATAAGCCGATTATTGCTGCAACTCGCACTTGAACACGTTGGACAGTGAAGAATATGTGCTTTCAGAATCGGTTTGCCTGGAACTGATTTTATTTATATAAAAATACGTCTTAGGTCGTAAGTTACTGGAAACGTAGCATAAAATAAAAACTAAAGAGACTAAACTGAGAATAGCTTCAGTTTTCACTATACCTGAGTTAAGTTCTTCAAAATTAATGAAGCTGTGGCTGATCGATACTAGCAATTGATCCATACAGAAATAGTGGTCCGAAAACCACATGCTATTATTGGATAATTTTTTAGCAGTTATTTTTTTTGGCCTCAGACGCACTCTTAACGGATGATTGTGATTTTTTCATTCCTAATTGAATATTTGCATTCCGATTAGCCACATGCGTGTGGTAAATAGAAGTTGCGTAGATACAACCCAGTACGACGGATGAATCGGTCAAAAAAATAACCAGCAACCTTGTAAGATGGAAAGCTTGTCTTATTCCTTGTTTAAGTTCTGCCTAAAACTGATGCGTTTAATTTTAATCTGGGCAGAGATTGTTTTGCTGTGGGTGCAACTCTAAACTTAGTACACAGTATTCTTACTGATATTTTCTTATTACTGTATGTGGATCGCACTTATATAAAGGTTGTAATGCTTGTTAGTTACTGTAACTACATCTGACAACTGATTGGCAGATTCCAGGTGCAACAATGAATTGTACCTTTTTTGCACTTAAAACAATCAATTATTTTGTTCCCTCATATGGGAATACGTGGAAGAGTATTAACCGCCACAATACAATAGTATTGAAGTATATATTATACAGTATTATATTGCATGTGGTAAGAAAAGTTTACAGAAAAATTAGGCTGAATTTAACAAGTCCCTTACGTAATGTAACCTCGAAAATCGCAATGAATTTCGATGAAAAACTCACTGCGACCCCAAATTTTAAGTATGCCCAATTACATAATACAAAACTTTTATACATATACCAACATAACTTTTGGGATTACAAACGACCCCCCATTCGACGACTTCCCCGTGCCCAAATACTCAAAAAGCACCTCTTCCAGAAACCATTTGTCAACGATCCCTGGTTTTAGCCACATACACATCTTCATTTGGGATTCGTGTTGCGTTAACATACACACAGTTATAACAACAAATTAATGCGAATATTGTAGCTTTTTCATTAAAAGCTTGAAATATACGCAAACCAAAATAAAAGGAATTTTTTTCTATTATATATGGGTAAAATAATTTTATTAGTATTTTCAGGAAGAGGTTTCAAATTACTGAACAGATTTTTATATTTAGTCTGCGCAAACATTTGCTAACTATGACATCAAACAAACTTCGACACTGTGTTATTATTATGATGGCTTATCAGTACAAAACAGCCATTTTGCAAGGGATATTTTTTTAGGAAATAACCCAAAGAAGACTAAATTTTAACTAAATGCAATTTCGAAACTACTGCTTCCATCCTATTAATATGCTTAAAAATTTATATAAGCAAAAAGATCTTTTTATTACCAACCTAAAAAAGGAAAATATGTCTCAAACAAAACTCGAAGTTATCAAAAAAGGCAACCTTAGTACTATAGCGAGATATCTCACTAAAGAATTTATAAATTATTACACTTAAAATCATCGTTTCACCTTCGACTTGCTTATGCCGGCGGGGAGAGTGCGAAGACAACCCTCCTTAAACTCTATATGGCCTCGAAACACCTGGGCACGACTAAGAGCACTATCACCATGCACTTTTACAATTTTAGCGTACGTTTCCGAAGCTGTTTCGCCCAATTCGGGGCAAAATTTAATCGCGATGCGTTGCTCTTAATTGTGGTTTTCCATTTTCGCGACAAGCACCACGAACACGCCTTTACTCCACACAACACAGCAGGATAACTAAACAAACTGGAGCGATGGAAAATATATCAATGAAGAGGGGAGTATGCAATGAAGAAGGGAAAGGGAATTTCAAGGTCGCAGGGATAACACAATCGCGGCAATATAATCAGTCTCATTATTTTGTTGTCATACCTTGTATATTCGCCACAGCAACCAAACGTCGCTGTTGTCTACCACATTAGCTGAACACCGAATAAAGCCTGTATTAATATCAATTAAAACCATCTACTAGCCAACCCCACGCTCAAGTCACCCGAGAACACCCCACCTTATTAACCTTATTAGGGCCAAAAAAACTTAAGTCAAAGAATGTTAAGAGTTCTCTGAAGTAATTTAATTGCATATATTTATATAGACACTCATAGTGAATTGTAAATCCCCAGAAAAGCACACAAAATCATATTTCTATAAGAAACTCTAAACAACATATCTCCATCCCAATTAACAATAGTCCTTACCACGAAAATACTGCCACAAATTGATATGAAGGTGAGAAAGACCACAATGATATTTAACAACGAAAAGTCAATGCTTACGCACTTGACTCCACATAACATAACACACCAGTTTACCCTATATATTAGTATTATAGTATTTATATATAGTATATATAGTATAGTATATATAGTATATAGTATTTGCAACATATTACTAGCACCCTTACTAATAACAGGAGATTTTAACAGTTGGCATAGGAGCTGTCGCTCAGGGACTAACAATACTAGAGGAAACTTAATATTTAAATTCATCAATCTTCCTTAATTATATGTAAAATTTTCTTACTAACGCACTTTACCACACACTATACTTTCACTCACATAGACATTTCCATTGCGTCACCCTCTATATTTCTTATCTCCGAATGGTATACAGATGACTTTCTGAATTACACGTAATAGCTGCTAATACTTATACTCACATATACATTTCCATTGTGTCACCCTTTATATTTTTCTTATCCCCAAAAATATACATATCTCTCTATGGGAAAGTTACTATCTAATTCATAAGGGTTATTTGACGAACATAACACTACCTACCCTGCCAAACGATCCAAAGTCAACATAAACAAAGCAAACTAGGTCTTATTTCGGGAGATGGCCAAAATTAACGACCGAAAGCTAACTAGCTCTAACATAACCAAAGAAACAGCTTAATAATTTTTTTAACAGCGAATTATGGTATTTTTCAATAACACTATTTGTGTGGGGAGAACATCAATGTCATGTTATTTTTGCAACATCTGTATATATCGTTAGTATACATGGGTTTCGTACTCTCTTCGGATTTTTATTCAAATTCAATATTCAATAAACATCAACTATATTATGTACACGAATTACAATTGATTTAAAGCTAAAAACATCAAGAAAACAAGAAACAAAGCCGAAAAAATTAACACTACTCGATTAAAAAGGAACTTTCGTCACAGTTCAAATATTGCATAAAGGATCTACGAGGATTATAATAGAGAGTATACGCCTTTGGGACGATTCGCTTAAAACACGGGCTATATGCCCCTAATGTTTTTATATCAGTCATCGGCATGAAAGCTCACATAGACAGCGTCGCCACCCAGGCTAATCAGGCACTGGCCCTGATTTTTGTGCTGGTTATCGAACAGCATTAAGTCGGTTATGTAAAAGGAGACCATGGAATTACCGCCTAGGGAAGCAATATGGGCCCGCACCACGGCCAGTAGTTAAGTTAAGAAACCATGAACAAATCCACTGATTCCTCCATTTTCACGTATCGAAGTGCTCTCCCGAATAAAGAAGAAGTTGAGGTTACCCAAGTATTTATCAATACGACCACCGTCAGATCCACACCATAACGATCTCGTAGAGGAAAGTATCGGTTACGGGCAACTGATCCCACATATAAGGACTTGCCTCCGTTGCTCAAACGGGACGGTGAAGTTTTTCGCATTTTAAAGAATCCCATACCAAAGGGCGGTATGGCTGTGCTGGTCGGTGTAGGTGTGTCCACTATCTGAACCTCGTCCAGTGGAAAAATTTAGTTCTCCTCCTGGAGCTTCCGCTTACCATTTAACTCTGGTTGGGATTGGGTCGCATGCACCGCTGCCTCATGAAACCCGTTCTGAGGCTGCGGCTGTTGCTGTGGCAAAGCTCGTCCACGGCCTCGGTACTTCATTTTGTTGGCATCACTTAGACCCATGGCCATACCAGTAACCAGAAGTTGGATTTGATCCGTTTCTGGCAAAACCAAACGAAAACGAAGATCGCAGATGGCATAAGGTATCATGGTCCGCAATTTAAAGTAAATTGTTTGCAAAAGCCACTGGAAGTGTTTGGGTAATCCATTCACACTTTGTCCAACCTCGAGGCGAGCGCGCCAAACTTGGGTGAACACTTGTAGGTTCCTCACGGTATCCATTTCCACCATGCCAGGCACCATGCGTGTTAACCACGTGAAAGCATTTATAATATGATATTTATAATATGAAGCAAAACGTACCATGGTGGGGTCAAATTCAACAAAACTACGCTGGCTTTATTAATGTAATATTGACTGTAGATATATACTTGCCTAAAAAAAGGAAACGCCAGAGTCAAAAAAGAAATAAAAATCAGGAAACGATCATCTTTTCAAAACTGTACAGCCAAAATAAACCAAAAATCTACATTTTCAAAATATGGACAAACATAAAAATTACTTTATGGCTGTAATACTCGAAACGAAATTTATTAAAGTCGTAATCTATTAAAAAAATTACACCTTTTATTAAAATCTATTGTTGAGCTACGCACCAACATCCATAATTCTCAAATCCCTCGCCAATTAAAAGTAATTACTGTGATACCTATTCCTGTCGTCCTATATCCCTCCTGAGCGGCTATACTCTTATATTTAGTAATTAAGCAATAAAAAACAAATAATCGCAATACAGATTACTTAATTAAATCCATTAGGTCTTATAACTTAGGACCCACAATTTCGAAACCTAAATGAAAACATTTACACATATTAGGAAGAAAAACTACGGTTTGTCACTACAACATAATCAAATAATAAATTCGAACACAATATCATCAAAATCCGTGGAAATTCGTGGAAAAAAATGTTAAAGGCGAAAATATTATATATTATGGTATTCAACCATTAAGCAAATCCCTTAACTTTCCTCAACATACCAATATATTTATGATGTCTTTGGAAGTTAAAACGATCCATGCCAAATTGTAAGCACAAAACATTCATCAATTGAATAAATGTATAAGATTAAGCGATACAGGAACCGTGTGGTTCTTGCTCGACTTGATCTCGACACAGTATTAACGGAGTGCGGACCGAGACATGGGTGTGGCCAGGATCAGTGACTAAAGCGTGTCACCGGAATAAATGCAAAGCTGGGTAGAATCTTCAGCTTAATGTTCACAAGAACTTTATTAAAGGCAGCTAAGAACTGACTTTACAGAGAGAGATGGTAAAAAATTTACATATAACCCTAGTCTGCACAGACACGGCTGTCGTCCTGCACCTATCCTAAGCACTCGTAAATCGCCATCGTACGCTGATTTGTTTTCTTTTCAGCTAACCACTGTTTTGTGAAGTCCCCTTCTTCTTAAAAATGTGCTTCCTCGTCAATGTCTACATTAGCGTCATTTTTACCGGTGTTCTGCTTCGAACTCTACAAGTTTGCCTAATGAAGTTTTATCTTTACTACTACGAAGACACGGAATTGATTGATGCCGCACCAGATAACGGATTTTCAGCATATGAGACGCCGCAGGTTTCCTTTGATTAACTAATAAAGGAGCTTAGTCGCATTTTTTTGCGCCGGATGGCCACGTCTATTTATATTGGAGTCTATTCATAGACCAATGGTGATGCGTTTCATTACGAAATATTAACGAACTCAGCCTTATCTACCACTTCTATGTCTACTTTGAGAGGTTATATCCGTCGGGTGTGTGCGTTTTAGGAAAATTTTTAATATCTAAAATTTAATTAACATTATCAAATTTATAGATGTGTTTCTACTAGGTTAGTTTTTATCAAACTTTCGTTAACTTGTGGGTCATTAAAAGCAACTTTTAATGATTCAGAACATATGTTTTTGCAAAAAAGACGCCATTACTGATAATATATCGCATTCATCTTCGTACTTTGAGATAGCTTTATACCTTTACTGATCGTGTCTGTATGAGCTTTAGCTTGAGCATGCATTTTCAAAATGATTGCGATACTTTTCCAAGTGACTAGAGTCAAGAGTACCTATTACATATTGCTGGGTGGCCTTATCGAACATTGTGCTTGTGGATCACCCTCTCCCTAGATCGGCATCGACACTATTTTCGATATACACTGGCCTTATTTTATCCCTAAATCTCCTAATGGTTATGAGCAACACCCTATCACCATGTTCAGCATGATTGGATTTGCGGATCGGTAACCATAGAGGTCAAAAGGACCGAGTTATTCTGTAAGCGACGGTAAAAAATAAAAGGCGCGTTCCTTAATATCGACTAGTGCGATAGAATCTGCCTTTATCGACTTCCAATAAAAATTTCATGACATTGAATCTATTGGAAGTGAAGTTATTGCTTTTTAAGTGTCAAGATGTTTTTGTCATCGGTGCAAAAATGACCAAAACGACCAAAAATTGCTCAGAATTCAACATTCGAAGGACATCATTAAAGAGGAAAAAAAAGACCCGAACCTTCTTTACAATATTTTGACTGGTGACGAAACGTGGTGTTTTCAATATGAAATCGCGCCTGAAGAAGTCAAAAATAAAGGCGATGCTGATTTGTTTTTATGATTCCAGGGGTATTGTCCACAAAGAATTCTATCCTGTGGAACACCCGATGAAACCTGGATAATCTTTGACTTAGTATTTTTGAATATAACACGCATGGGAGAACGCTTTCGTACCATGCGATGATTATTAACTGAAACTCTCGGTAGATGATCAAACAAAATTCTAAAAGGTTTGTTGTTGTCGAGCGATGCTTGACAAAACTGTGTTGTGAGGGGGAGATTATCTTTCATAAATGCTTATTCTGCGATGCAATGAGTTTTCCAAGCAGATTGGGTATCGCAGGTATCTTAGCATTTATGCGTCTATCTCAATGACAGACCTAGAATCTTTTAGATAGATAGATAGATAGATGCAAGCTTCAGGGGTTGGTAAATACCAACCCAATAAGGGTTATTACAGGAGAGATCAAATCCATCGGATGAGTAGGTCGATTGGAAAAATGAGGCAAAGAGAATACCAATATCAAGATGTGAAGAGGTCGAATTATTATTCAAAAGAAAAGAGCGAAAAGATTCTATTAACGGTTAGAGTTTACAAGAGAAAAGAAACAACTAAAATGTATTCGAAAATTGAGTTTATACTTGGAGATATAATTATTTTGTTGTTGATTATTAAGGTCAACTAAATGGTTACGAAAATGTAGGTAATGTGAAAGATGCAGCAAGATTCTTTTTTTTGCTTTTGATTTAATATTTTTAGTGCGAGAAAGAATCTTCTTAGGTGACGGTGCCAATGTTTCACGGAAAAATTTGTTCAAAGCGCTATAAATTACATCGTAGAAAAAATCCCTAGCAGCATCAATATTGCTAAAATTGTAAAGATAATTCCAGTCAATATTGAACAAATGATTTCTGAGGGCACTTCTTTTAAAACACTCAGTTCTTTTTTTAAAGGCTTCTGTCGAAAGTGTGTTTTGTTACTGGTAGAATCTTCAGGTGAGTCGATACTCAACCAATTTAACAGTGTTGGGTGCTGTGAGTCCTTAGAGCAGAGGAGGTTAAATTTGAAAAAATGAGCCAGAAAGTTCTAAATGGGGTTAATCTGGAAAACGGCAGAATCGGTAAAGCCATCTAGGAAGTCGTTTTGGTAACATTGAGTTATCATCGTCACTGTGGATCCATGAAAAGAGGGGCAAATTGAAGTCTCCCATAATAAGGATAAAATCAGAACCATTCAACAGAAACAAAACTGATTTATAGAAGGCAGATAGAAGCATGAATCATCCAGGGGCGGAGTATAGGAACATGTAATGAATAGGTTCATCGACTGAACAAATTTTAACTGCTATAAATTTTATTCCGAAAGGGTTCGTGATATGGATTTGTTTAGCAGGGTACTTATTGTTAACGTCAATGAGAACGCCACCCCCGAAAGATGGGCGATCTTTATGAAAGACAGTGAACAGTGAACAAAAATTTTATTATGAGTGGCAGAAATTTCGCCAGGTTTCAGTTAGCGTGATAGCTTCAAAATCAAAAGAACCAATTTTAGTTTTCACTAATAATCGCCTTAATAAACCAAGAATACTTCGAACGGTTTAATTGCTCAAGAAAAAATATTATTACATAGTTTTTTGGATGAACTTTTTAACTGGAAAATTGAGAATCTGACCAAAAATTCATGAACGGTACTGTGCTTGGTCCAAACTACAGAATCAAGAGCTTTAGAAGACGGGCGGTAAACTTTTGAATGATAATAGCTACGAATATGCTTAAAATTAAAATTTACTCAAATCAATTGAAAGGACCGACATTAAGATAATTGGAGTGTCACACTTAACGTCATCTACAGTACCATCCGTAAGTCAGTGTCAACGATATCATCGGAGGGTGGATATTACACGCGGCGGCAGGCAGGCAGATGGACGAAGCCGCAGGCTGGCGATATGAGCGTTGTCCTGCATAGGGGTAGGTACGAGGTTGGTGGATCAGCGTCTGAAGCAGACTAGTGGTGGGCAAATTATCATTAAAGTCAATTTCGGGTTTGAAAATATCAGAATGGCTGGCAGTTCGCAAGGTGAACAAGCATCACATTGTTTAATGGAAAATGTAAAGCTGGAGTTGCGCATAAATTCACTTCATATTGGTTGATGTGCGGAATTTTACGTCGTGGAGATTCGGTTAGGAGTTTGAGCTCAAGGAAAAGCGATTCGAGATAAAAAAAATGTTGATTCATTAAGGTCAATTGTTTTCGAACCTACCGGAAACCTTTTCAAGTATAAATCATTAACGTTCGCGTTTGTCCCTTTATCTTTCGATAAGCGATCTAGCTCAAACCAATGGCTTTTCCTAGTAGCTCACCAAAACGGCCATAATGACCGACTTCAGCGCATTTCATATACAAGGAATTGTCGCATAGGAGGTAAGTTAAAAAGATGCCAGTTATAGCGCCTCCAAATTCACAATTTTCCGATAGGAAGATTAAAGACATTTTGAGTGAAAATATGAACTCAAAACAGGTTCAGCGGTGAAAAACACAGTTCAATACCAAGAGAGCAATCTAACAACTGTATCGTGGACACGGCTGAAGCGGAGTGTGTACGAGTGGTATGTAAAAAGTAATTTTTCCACTACGATAGCTTTGCAAGGAAACATTTACGCAACATTTGGCAACCCCGCCGAGTAGCTCAGTCCCCCCACTCCCTATACGTGCCCTGATCAAGTATCTACGACGCTCGGTGACGGCTTGACAGCCATTCGAGATGGATCATCCGATCGTTCTCGTCGCCAAGGGCAAAACCCGCACTGTTATACGTTTTTTCCTTGCGAAATTGATGAAACCTGTGAACATTCATCGAGAATTGACTACAGTATATGGAGAAAACTGCATGTCTCTTCAACATGTTCGTTTGTGGTGTAGAGAATTCAGCAAAAGTTGAACAGACGCAGAGCGAAGCGGACGGCCGTCGATCTCGGACAACATTATTGCAAAAATTGATGAAGTAGTTAGCGAAGATCGCCGGATGACGATCGAGGATATCGCTTCACGTATTCCGTACTTCCGTTCCGTTATTCCGTTCTTCACGTACGCTGGGTGCCCAGAATGCTCACAGCGGATTAGAAATACCAGCACATTGGCTGTTCACAGGCATTTCTTCAAGAATGCGACGACAATGAAGAAAAGATCCTTGGTTCCATTGTTACTGGAAATGAAGCCTGGTGCTTTCACTTCATCCCAGAAACTAAAGAACAGTAGCGAGAAAAGCGCCACAGCGGTTTTCCTGTACCAAAGAAGTTTAAAGTGACTCAATCAGTGGGAAAAGTTATGGCCACAGTTTTCTGGGATAACAAAGGCATCTTGCTGATAGACTTCATGCCTCCGAAGACCACCATAAACTCGGATAGGTATGGAGAGACTTCGAAAAAATTTTGAAGTGCCAACCAAAATCGCCGACTAGGAATGGTGAGCGCTGAGGTGAGATTGCATCAGGACAACGCACGACCGCACACCTCCCGTCAAACTCAGGATCTCATCGCCACATTCGGCTGGATTACCGTTTCTCACCCACCCTATAGTCCTGACTGTCCTAGCACCGTCTGATTTTCACCTTTTTCTCAAAGTGAAAGGAACACTTAAGCAGAATGAAATTCTTCAGTTCTTCGCGGTGAGCTACCGAAACGTAATTAAGAGGCTTAAAAAATGTATCGACAGAGAAGATAATTATATTGAAAAATAGGCAAAGAATCGACCATTCCAATGATGCATGATAACACATTAAAAACAATGTAGTGCTTTCCAATAGTTTCGAATAGTTGGGAAAGTTACTTTGTACATATCCGTCTTAGATAGCAACGCCTAGGGGGGGCAGGTGCAGTAAACAGAGGGAGACGTAAAAGCTCCTCAAAAAGGGAAACCTCTTGAACCTTAGACACCTGGCAAACTGTGTAAAAGTACTGTGGAGCCTTTCCACTGACCATTTGACATTCGGTGTGTCATGGAGCATTTGCAATGTCAATATCGTACTGATCTATTAGCTTAGATCATATCGTTTCAGCATAAAATTATACCTGATTGTCAGAATATATTGACTTTACATTAGAAAAATTGTCGCCAGTCAGACAAGACTGTACTTTCCTGTTGTAAAAATGTTTATAGTAACATCTTTTCTGCTCTCGTTGGTATTGTGGTAACTCGTTATTCCGTAATGCGTCAATGGGAGCCTACTTTTTTTTTTTTTTTTTTTTTTTATTCCTTACGGTAGGAAAATTAAAATCTTCCAAAGATACCACCTATCGTCCGTAGCTGGCATGCACGATTCATAACCCCCCTAGTAGAGTTATGCCCACGTACTAAAAACAAAAACCTCCGTATGCTCTTCCGTCCTTTGCAAGCTCACCGGGACTTCCAGTCAAGTTATTTCTTCGGTGAGCAGGATGTGGAGCCTGGAGCCTTTGTACTCCCTTCCTTGTTGATTGGCCTAATGACGCGCGTCCTTCATCCCTGGTGTCACTGGGTATTTGTTCTCCTGCCATCCTGTATTAGCCTTCGGCTCTGTTGGCCATCTCGTCGGTTCGGATCCGCTTCATCATGTCTCGGATGATGTTGTGTCCTCGCTCCCAAGAGTCGCTGTTATCCATCATGGCCGCAATCAAGCCGCCGGGGCTGAGCGGGGCACCGATCAGCGCCCTTAGCTGCGCCCTCTCCTCCGTGAACCTGGAGCAGTGCATGAGTACATGCTCTGCTGTTTCCTCAGCATCGGGGCAGTAGAGGCATTGATCTGCCTCTACGTGGTGGAACCGGAATAGGTACGCCCGAAAGCAGCCATGGTCCGTGAGGAACTGGGTAAGGTGGTAGTCCAGTTTCTTGTGGCGGCAATTGGCCCACGTCGTTAAATCGGGGATGAGTTGGTAAGACCACCTCACCCGTTGCGATGTTATCCATCTGTTCTGCCACTCTCCCATCAGTCGCTCGTGCGCCTCCAGCCGTGTAGCACCTTCTCGTACCTGACAAATGGCTTTTATCTCCAGGTCGATTGGCGGCAAGCCTGCCTGTGCTAGTGCTGCGTCTCCGGATATGGTCCTGAATCCTCTGATGAGCCTAAGGGCCATAGACCGTACCACAGCCCGAGCTTCCTTCAAGTAAGTGGCTTTCTTGGTGGCGTTGCTCCATATTGGTGCTGCATAGAGCAGCGTTGCCTTGGCTACCGCTACCAGTAGTTTCCTTGCCGGGTAGCTTGGTCCTCCTATATTGGGCATGAGCCTGGACAATGACGCAGTTGTTATTGCTGTTTTCCTGCTTGCGTAGCTAGCATGATCTTTAAAAGCTAGCCTGTGGTCTAACATTACTCCCAGGTATTTTAAGGAGTCTTGTGATGCCACCTGTGTTCCGTTGACCGTGATCACCATTCTTGCCACCTTCTTCCTGCTGCTTAGTAGGACTGCCTCGGTCTTGTGCGCCGCAATTGCTAAGCCGGCTCTCTCTAGCCAGTCGATGGCCATAGGAATTGTTGCACTTCTCTTCTAGGACTGCTATTGTCTTGGCCACTGCAGTTATTGCCACATCATCCGCAAAGCAATGTAGCTCAGCTCCTAAGGGCCAGTTGATGCCCAGGATTCCATTGTACATAATGTTCCACAGGATCGGTCCAAGCACAGATCCTGGTGGGACCCCTGCAGAAACAGTGTAGCATCTCGGGCCAGCGTCCGTGTCGAACCAGAGGACGCGAGGACTTGGTTTTCTGGCAAACATTACAGTTTTTGGGAAAAAATATTCCATAAGACAGTGTTCATTGTTTGTGTGAGGAGCCCTTTGAGTCCTATTATACACAAGAACCATTATTATTATAGTATTTTCTTTTGTTCGTCTGTAAGGTCTGTGACTTAAGGCTTGCAATGCCAAAACTTATTGGAACCAGACTATCTTGAATATGGGCCAAGAAGGAAGCACACAGCTTATGAAATTTACATTGCCCAACACCTTCATCAATAAGAATAATTCATTTGATCGCAAGTCTTAGAGCCCAACAATCTAAATAGTTCTTTTTGTCGGCGTGGACGCCTGTTTCAAAACTATCTGCTTCTGGATACAGTTAAGATATTTTTTCTTCTTCACTGAGCACTGTGGCATTATCCAACTCTACTATGCTCAGCAAGGGTGATTATTTTGTGAATTACCTTTATTTTTCAGCGTTCGGAAAACCATTATTAAAGGCCTGTTTGCCTGTATCTCGCCTGTCTCTTTTATGTCTATTGTCCATCCTGTTTGTTTCTCGTTTGTCCCCTGTCTGTCTCTTGTCTCTATAGCTTTTGACCCTTGTCTGTCTTTTGTTTTTCTCTTATCTGTCTTTTGACTGTCTCTTGCCTGTCTCTTGTCCGTCTCTTGTCTGTCTCTTGTCTGTCTCTTGTCTGTTCCTTCTCTGTGTCTTGTCTGTCTAATCTGTCTCTTGTCTCTCTGCTGTTTGACAGTCAGTTTTTTGACTGTTTTTGACTGTCTCATGTCTGTCCCTTGTCTATCTCTTGGCTGTCTCTTGTCTATCTCATGTCTGTCTTTTATCTGTCCCTCTCTGTCTCTTGTCTGTCTCTTGTATGTCTCTTGTCTGTCTCTTATCTGTCTCTTATCTGTCTCTCGTTTGACTATTGTCCGTCTCTTGTCTGTCTCTTGTCTGTTTCTTGTCTGTCCCTTGTGTGTCCCTTGTCCGTCTCTTGTCTGTCTCTTATCTGTCTCTTGTCGGTCTCTTGTCTGTCTCTTGTCGGTCTCTTGTCTGTCTCTTGTCTGTCTCTTGTCTGTCTCTTGTCTGTCTCTTGCCTATCTCTTGTCTGTCTCATGTCTGTCTCTTGTCTTTCTCTTGTCTGTCTCTATTCTGTCGCTTGTCTGTCTCGTGTCTGTCTCTTATCTGTCTCTTATCTGTCTCTTATCTGTCTCTTGTCTGTCTCTTGCCTATCTCTGGTCTGTCTCATGTCTGTCTCGTGTCTGTCTCGTGTCTGCCTCGTGTCTGTCTCTTGTCTGTCTCTTATCTGTCTCTTGTCTGTCTCTTGTCTGTCTCTTGTCTGTCTCTTGTCTGTCTCTTGTCTGTCTCTTGTCTGTCTCTTGTCTGTCTCTTGTCTGTCTCTTGGGTGTCTTTTGTCCGTCTCTTGTTTGTGTCTTGTCTGTCTCTTGTCTGTCTCTTTTCTGTCTCCTGTCTTTCTCTTGTCTGTCTCTTTGTCTGTCTCTTGTCTGTCTTTTGTCTTTCTCTTGTCTGTCTCTTGTCTGTCTCTTGTCTGTCTCTTGTCCGTCTCTTGTCTGTCTCTTGTGTGCCTCCTTTCTGTCTCTTGTCTCTCTCGTTTCTGTCTCTTGTCTGTCTCTTGTCTGTCTCTTGTCTCTCTCTTGTCTGTGTCTTGTCTGTCTCTTGTCTGTCTCTGGAATGTCTCTTTTTTGTCGCTTGTCTGTCTCTTGTCTGTCTCTTGTCTGTCTGTAGTCTGTCTCTTGCCTGTCTCTTGTCTGTCTCTTGTCTGTCTCTTGTCTGTCTCTTGTCTGTCTCTTGTCTGTCTTTTGTTTGTCTCTTGTCTGTCTCTAGTCTGTCTCTTGCCTGTCTCTAGTCTGTCTCTTGTCTGTCTCTTGTCTGTCTCTTGTCTTTTTCTTGTCTGTCTCTTGTCTGTCTCTTGTCTGTCTCTTGTCTGTCTCTTGTCTGTCTCTTGTCTGTCTCTAGTCTGTCTCTTGTCTGTCTCTTGTCTGTCTCTTGTCTGTCTCTTGTTTGTCTCTTTTCTGTCTCTTGGGCGTGTTTTGTCTTTCTCTTGTTTTTCTCTTGTCTGTCTCTTGTCTGTCTCTTGACTGTCTCTTGTCTGGCTCTTGTCTGTCTCTTGTATGTCTGTAGTCTGTCTCTTGTCTGTCTCTTGTCTGTCTCTAGTCTGTCTCTTGCCTGTCTCTCGTGTGTCTCTTGTCTGTCTCTTGTCTGTCTCTTGTCTGTTTCTTGTCTGTCTCTTGTCTGTCTCTTGTTTGTCTCTTGTCTGTCTCTTGTGTGTCTTTTGTCTGTTTCTTGTCTGTCTCTTGTCTGTCTCTTTTTTGTTTTTTGTCTGTCTCCTGTCTGTCTCTTGTCTGTCTCTTGTTTGTCTCTTTTCTGTCTCTTGGGCGTCTTTTGTCTGTCTCTTGTTTTTCTCTTGTCTGTCTCTTATCTGTCTCTTGTCTGTCTCTTGTCTGTCTCTTGTCTGTCTCTTGTCTGTCTCTTGTCTGTCTCTTGTCTGTCTCTTGTCTGTCTCTTCTGTGTCTCTTGTCTGTCTCCCGTCTGTCTCTTGTCTGTCTCTTGTCTGTCTCTTGTCTGTCTCTTTTCTGTCTCTTGTCTGTCTGTCGTCTGTCTCTTGTCTGTCTCTTGTCTGTCTCTTGTCTGTCTCTTGTCTGTCTCTTGTCTGTCTCTTGTGTGCCTCTTTTCTGTCTCTTGTCTCTCTCGTTTCTGTCTCTTGTCTGTCTCTTGTCTGTCTCTTGTCTGTCTCTTGTCTGTCTCTTGTCTCTCTCTTGTCTGTGTCTTGTCTGTCTCTTGTCTGTCTCTTGTCTGTCTCTTGTTTGTCTCTTGTCTGTCTCTTGTCTGTCTGTGTCTGTCTCTTGTCTGTCTCTTGTCTGTCTCTTGTCTGTCTCTTGTCTGTCTCTTGTCTGTCTCTTGTCTGTCTCTTGTCTGTCTCTTGTCTGTCTCATCTGTCTCTTGTCTGTCTCTTGTCTGTCTCTTGTCTGTCTCTTGTCTGTCTCTTGTCTGTCTCTTTTCTGTCTCTTGGGCGTGTTTTGTCTGTCTCTTGTTTGTCTCTTGTCTGTCTCTTGTCTGTCTCTTTTCTGTCTCTTGTCTGTCTCTTGTCTGTCTCTTGTCTGTCTCTTGTCTGTCTTTTGTCTGTCTCTTGTCTGTCTCTTGTCTGTCTCTTGTCTGTCTCTTGTCTGTCTCTTTTCTGTCTCTTGTCTGTCTCTTGTCTGTCTCTTGTCTGTCTCTTGTCTGTCTCTGTCTTTCTCTTGTCTGTCTCTTGTCTGTCTCTTGTCTGTCTCTTGTCTGTCTCTTGTCTGTCTCTTGTCTGTCTCTTGTCTGTCTCTTGTCTGTCTCTTGTCTGTTTCGTGTCTGTCTCTTGTCTGTCTCTTGTCTGTCTCTTGTCTGTCTCTTATCTGTCTCTTGTCTTTGTCTTGTCTGTCTCTTGTCTGTGTCATGTCTGTCTCTTGTCTGTCTCTTGTCTGTCTCCTGTCTGTCTCTTGTCTGTCTCTTGTCTGTCTTTTGTCTTTTTGACTGGCCCTTGTCTGTCTCTTGTCTGTCTTAAATCTGTCTCTTATCTGTCTCTTGTCTGTCTCTTGTTTGTCTCTTTTCTGTCTCTTGGACGTGTTTTGTCTGTCTCTTGTTTTTCTCTTGTCTGTCTCTTGTCTGTCTCTTTTCCGTCTCTTGTCTGTCTCTTGTCTGTCTCTAGTCTGTCTCTTGTCTGTCTCTTGTCTGTCTCTTGTTTGTCTCTTTTCTGTCTCTGGGGCGTGTTTTGTCTGTCTCTTGTTTGTCTCTTGTCTGTCTCTTGTCTGTCTCTTGTCTGTCTCTTGTCTGTCTCTTGTCTGTCTCTTGGTGGTTCTTGTCTGTCTCTTGTCTGTCTGTGGTCTGTCTCTTGCCTGTCTCTTGTCTGTCTCTAGTCTGTCTCTTGTCTGTCTCTCGTGTGTCTCTGTGTCTGTCTCTGTGTCTGTCTCTGTGTCTGTTTCTTGTCTGTCTCTTGTCTGTCTCTTGTCTGTCTCTTGTCTGTCTCTGTCTGTCTTGTGTCTGTTTCTTGTCTGTCTCTTGTCTGTCTCTTTTTGTTTTGTCTCTGTCTCCTGTCTGTCTCTGTGTCTGTCTCTTGTCTGTCTCTGTTTCTGTCTCTTGTCTGTCTCTGTGTCTGTCTCTTGTTTGTCTCTTGTCTGTCTCTTATGTGTCTCTTGTCTGTCTCTTGTCTGTCTCTTGTCTGTCTCTTGTCTGTCTCTTGTCTGTCTCTTGTCTGTCTCTTGTCTGTCTCTTGTCTGTCTCTTGTCTGTCTCTTGTGTGTCTCTGTCTCTGTCTCTTGTCTCTCTCGTCTCTGTCTCTTGTCTGTCTGTGTCTGTCTCTTGTCTGTCTCTTGTCTGTCTCTTGTCTGTCTCAAATCTGTCTCTTGTCTGTCTCTTGTTTGTCTCTTCTCTGTCTCTTGCGTGTTGTGTCTGTCTCTTGTCTGTCTCTTGTCTGTCTCTTGTCTGTCTCTTGTCTGTCTCTGTCTCTGTCTCTTGTCTGTCTCTGTCTGTCTCTTGTCTGTCTCTGTTCTGTCTCTGTCTCTCTCTTGTCTGTCTCTTGTCTGTGTTTTGTCTGCCTCTTGTCTGTCTCTGTCTCTGTCTCTTGTCTGTCTCTTGTCTGTCTCTTGTCTGTCTCTTGTCTGTCTCTTGTCTGTCTCTTGTCTGTCTCTTGTCTGTCTCTTCTCTGTCTCTGTTCGTGTTTTGTCTGTCTTGTTTCTTCTCTGTCTCTTGTCTGTCTCTTCTCTGTCTCTTGTCTGTCTCTTGTCTGTGTCTTGTCTGTTTCTTGTCTGTGCCTGTCTGTCTCTTGTCTGTCTCTTCTCTGTCTCTTGTCTGTCTCTTCTCTGTCTCTTGTCTGTCTCTGTGTCTGTCTCTTCTCTGTCTCTTGTCTGTCTCTTCTCTGTCTCTGTTCTGTCTCTTGTCTGTCTCTTGTCTGTCTCTTGTCTGTCTCTTCTCTGTCTCTTGCGTGTCTGTGTCTGTCTCTTGTTTGTCTCTTCTCTGTCTCTTCTCTGTCTCTGTCTGTGTTTTGTCTGTCTCTTCTCTGTCTCTTGTTGTCTGTCTCTGTCTCTTGTCTGTCTCTTGTCTGTCTCTGTCTGTCTCTTGTCTGTCTCTCGTGTGTCTCTTGTCTGTCTTGTCTCTGTCTCTTGTCTGTCTCTTGTCTGTCTCTTGTCTGTCTCTTCTCTGTCTCTTGTCTGTCTTGTCTCTGTCTCTTGTCTGTCTCTTGTCTGTTGTTTCTGTCTCTGTGTCTGTCTCTGTCTGTCTCTTGTCTGTCTCTTGTTTGTCTCTTTCTGTCTCTGTCGTCTTGTGTCTGTCTCTTGTCTGTCTCTTGTCTGTCTCTGTCTCTGTCTCTTGTCTGTCTCTTGTCTGTCTCTTCTCTGTCTCTTGTCTGTCTCTTGTCTGTCTCTTGTCTGTCTCTGTCTGTCTCTTCTCTGTCTCTTGTCTGTCTCTGTCTCTGTCTCTTCTCTGTCTCTTGTCTGTCTCTGTGTGTGTCTCTAGTCTGTCTCTTCTCTGTCTCTTGTCTGTCTCTTATCTGACTCTTGTCTGTATCTTGTCTGTCTCCTGTCTGTCTCTGTCTGTCTCTTCTCTGTCTCTTGTGTGTCTCTGTCTCTGTCTCTTGTCTCTCTGTTTCTGTCTCTTGTCTGTCTCTTGTCTGTCTCTTGTCTGTCTCTGTCTCTGTCTCTGTCTCTCTCTTGTCTGTGTCTCTGTCTGTCTCTGTGTCTGTCTCTTGTCTGTCTCTTGTCTCTTGTCTGTCTCTGTCTGTCTGTCTCTGTCTCTTGTCTGTCTCTTCTCTGTCTCTTCTCTGTCTCTTGTCTGTCTCTTGTCTGTCTCTGTCTGTCTCTTCTGTCTCTTGTCTGTCTCTTCTCTGTCTCTTGTCTGTCTCTTGTCTGTCTCTTGTGTGTCTGTGTCTGTCTCTTGTTTCTGTCTCTTCTCTGTCTCTTGTCTGTCTCTGTTCTGTCTCTGTCTCTGTCTCTTGTCTGTCTCTTCTCTGTCTCTTCTCTGTCTCTTGTCTGTCTCTTGTCTGTCTCTTGTCTGTCTCTTGTCTGTCTCTGTCTCTGTCTCTTGTCTGTCTCTTGTCTGTCTCTTGTCTGTCTCTGTCTCTGTCTCTGTCTGTCTCTTCTCTGTCTCTTCTCTGTCTCTTGTCTGTCTCTTGTCTGTCTCTTGTCTGTCTCTTGTCTGTCTCTTGTCTGTCTCTTGTCTGTCTCTTGTCTGTCTCTGTGTCTGTCTCTGTCTCTCTGTTTCTGTCTCTTCTCTGTCTCTTGTCTGTCTCTGTCTCTCTCTGTCTGTGTCTTGTCTGTCTCTGTGTCTGTCTCTGGTCTGTCTCTTGTCTCTTGTCTGTCTCTGTCTGTCTCTTGTCTGTCTGTTCTCTGTCTCTTGTCTGTCTCTTGTCTGTCTCTGTGTCTGTCTCTTGTCTGTCTCTTGTCTGTCTCTTCTCTGTCTCTTCTCTGTCTCTGTCTGTCTCTTGTCTGTCTCTGTTCTGTCTCTGTCTCTCTCTTGTCTGTCTCTTGTCTGTCTCTGTCTCTGTCTCTGTCTGTCTCTGTCTGTCTCTTGTCTGTCTCTTGTCTGTCTCTTGTCTGTCTGTCTCTGTCTCTGTCTCTGTCTGTCTCTGTTTGTCTCTGTCTCTGTCTCTGTTCTCTGTCTCTGTGTCTGTCTCTTCTCTGTCTCTGTTCTGTCTCTGTCTCTGTCTCTGTCTGTCTGTCTCTGTCTCTGTCTCTGTCTCTGTCTCTGTCTCTGTGTCTGTCTCTTGGTCTCTCTGTCTCTGTCTCTGTCTGTCTCTTCTCTGTCTCTTCTCTGTCTCTGTCTCTGTCTCTGTCTGTCTCTGTCTCTGTCTTTGTCTGTCTCTTCTCTGTCTCTTGTCTGTCTCTGTCTCTGTCTCTTGTCTGTCTCTGTCTCTGTCTCTGTCTCTGTCTCTGTCTCTGTCTCTGTCTCTGTCTCTTGTCTGTCTCTTGTCTGTCTCTTGTCTGTCTCTTGTCTGTCTCTTGTCTGTCTCTTGTCTGTCTCTTGTCTGTCTCTTGTCTGTCTTTTGTCTGTCTCTTGTCTGTCTCTTGTCTGTCTCTTGTCTGTCTCTTGTCTGTCTCTGTCGTCTGTCTCTTCTCTGTCTCTTCTCTGTCTCTGTCTCTGTCTCTTGTCTGTCTCTGTGTCTGTCTCTGTCTCTGTCTCTTGTCTGTCTCTTGTCTGTCTCTGTCTCTGTCTCTTCTCTGTCTCTTGTCTGTCTCTGTCTCTGTCTCTTGTCTGTCTCTTCTCTGTCTCTGTGTCTGTCTCTTGTCTCTGTCTGTCTGTCTCTTGTCTGTCTGTGTCTGTCTCTGTCTGTCTCTTGTCTGTCTCTGTCTTTCTCTGTCTCTCTGTCTCTGTCTCTTCTCTGTCTCTGTCTGTGTCTCTTCTCTGTCTCTTGTCTGTCTCTTGTCTGTCTCTGTGTCTGTCTCTGTCTCTGTCTCTGTCTCTGTCTCTTCTCTGTCTCTGTCTCTGTCTCTTGTCTGTCTCTTGTCTGTCTCTGTCTCTGTCTCTGTCTCTGTCTCTTGTCTGTCTCTTGTCTGTCTCTGTCTCTGTCTCTTGTCTGTCTCTGTCTGTCTGTTGTCTGTCTCTGTGTCTGTCTCTGTCTCTGTCTCTGTCTCTGTCTCTTGTCTGTCTCTTGTCTGTCTCTGTCTCTGTCTCTGTGTCTGTCTCTTGTCTGTCTCTGTCTGTCTCTTGTCTGTCTCTTGTCTGTCTCTTCTCTGTCTCTTGTCTGTCTCTGTCTCTGTCTCTTGTCTGTCTCTGTGTCTGTCTCTGTCTCTGTCTCTTGTCTGTCTCTGTCTCTGTCTCTGTGTCTGTCTCTGTCTCTGTCTCTGTCTCTGTCTCTTGTCTGTCTCTTCTCTGTCTCTGTCTCTGTCTCTTGTCTGTCTCTTCTCTGTCTCTGTCTGTCTCTTCTCTGTCTCTGTCTCTGTCTCTGTCTCTGTCTCTTCTCTGTCTCTGTCTGTCTCTGTGTCTGTCTCTTGTCTGTCTCTGTCTCTGTCTCTGTCTGTCTCTTGTCTGTCTCTGTCTCTGTCTCTTCTCTGTCTCTGTGTCTGTCTCTGTCTGTCTCTTCTCTGTCTCTGTCTGTCTGTCTCTGTCTCTGTCTCTGTCTCTTCTCTGTCTCTTGTCTGTCTCTGTCTGTCTGTCTGTTCTGTCTCTGTCTCTGTCTCTGTCTCTGTCTCTGTGTCTGTCTCTGGTCTGTCTCTTGTCTGTCTCTGTCTCTGTCTCTTGTCTGTCTCTGTGTCTGTCTCTGTCTCTGTCTCTGTCTCTGTCTCTGTCTCTGTCTCTGTCTCTGTCTCTTGTCTGTCTCTGTCTGTCTCTTGTCTGTCTCTTCTCTGTCTTCTGTCTGTCTCTGTCTCTGTTGCTCTGTCTCTGTCTCTGTCTCTGTGTCTGTCTCTTGTCTGTCTCTGTCTCTGTCTCTGTCTCTGTCTCTTGTCTGTCTCTTGTCTGTCTTTTCTGTCTCTGTGTCTGTCTCTGTGTCTGTCTCTGTCTCTGTCTCTGTGTCTGTCTCTGTCTCTGTCTCTTGTCTGTCTCTGTCTCTGTCTCTTGTCTGTTTCTTCTCTGTCTCTTCTCTGTCTCTTGTCTGTCTCTGTCTCTGTCTCTTCTCTGTCTCTTGTCTGTCTCTTGTCTGTCTCTGTCTCTGTCTCTTCTCTGTCTCTGTCTCTGTCTCTGTCTCTGTCTCTTCTCTGTCTCTGTGTCTGTCTCTGTCTGTCTCTTGTCTGTCTCTTGTCTGTCTCTGTGTCTGTCTCTTGTCTGTCTCTGTCTCTGTCTCTGTCTGTCTCTTCTCTGTCTCTTCTCTGTCTCTTGTCTGTCTCTGTGTCTGTCTCTGTGTCTGTCTCTGTCTGTCTGTTCTCTGTCTCTGTCTGTCTTGTGTCTGTCTCTGTCTGTCTTGTGTCTGTCTCTGTCTCTGTCTCTGTCTCTTGTCTGTCTTTGTCTGTCTCTTGTCTGTCTCTGTGTCTGTCTCTTGTCTGTCTCTGTGTCTGTCTCTTCTCTGTCTTTTCTGTTCTCTGTGTCTGTCTCTGTCTGTCTTGTCTCTGTCTCTTCTCTGTCTCTGTCTCTGTCTCTGTCTCTGTCTCTTCTCTGTCTCTTGTCTGTCTCTGTTCTGTCTCTGTCTGTCTCTGTCTTCTGTCTCTGTCTCTGTCTCTGTCTCTGTCTCTGTCTCTGTCTGTCTCTGTCTCTGTCTCTTGTCTGTCTCTGTCTGTCTCTGTCTGTCTCTGTCTGTCTGTCTCTGTCTCTGTCTCTGTCTCTTGTCTGTCTCTGTGTCTGTCTCTTGTCTGTCTCTTGTCTGTCTCTGTGTCTGTCTCTGTCTGTCTCTTGTCTGTCTCTTGTCTGTCTCTGTGTCTGTCTCTGTCTCTGTCTCTGTCTCTGTCTCTGTCTGTCTCTGTCTGTCTCTTGTCTGTCTCTGTGTCTGTCTCTGTCTCTGTCTCTGTGTCTGTCTCTGTCTCTGTCTCTGTGTCTGTCTCTTGTCTGTCTCTGTGTCTGTCTCTGTCTGTGTCTGTCTGTCTCTGTCTGTCTCTTCTCTGTCTCTGTCTGTGTCTTCTGTCTCTTGTCTGTCTCTGTCTCTGTCTCTTGTCTGTCTCTGTCTCTGTCTCTGTCTCTGTCTCTGTCTCTGTCTCTGTCTCTGTCTCTGTGTCTGTCTCTTGTCTGTCTCTGTGTCTGTCTCTGTCTCTGTCTCTGTCTGTCTCTTTCTGTCTCTGTGTCTGTCTCTGTCTCTGTCTCTTGTCTGTCTCTGTCTCTGTCTCTTGTCTGTCTCGTCTCTGTCTCTGTCTCTGTCTCTGTCTCTGTCTCTTCTCTGTCTCTGTCTCTGTCTCTTGTCTGTCTCTGTCTGTCTCTTCTCTGTCTCTGTCTCTGTCTCTTCTCTGTCTCTGTCTCTGTCTCTTGTTGTCTCTTCTCTGTCTCTGTCTCTGTCTCTGTCTGTCTCTGTCTGTCTGTTCTCTGTCTCTGTCTCTGTCTCTGTGTCTGTCTCTTCTCTGTCTCTGTCTCTGTCTCTTCTCTGTCTCTGTCTGTCTCTGTCTGTCTCTGTCTGTCTCTGTCTGTCTCTGTCTCTGTCTCTGTCTCTGTCTCTTCTCTGTCTCTGTCTCTGTCTCTGTCTCTGTCTCTGTGTCTGTCTCTGTCTCTGTCTCTGTCTCTGTCTCTTTCTCTGTCTCTTGTCTGTCTCTGTCTGTCTGTCGTCTGTCTCTTCTCTGTCTCTGTGTCTGTCTCTGTCTCTGTCTCTGTCTCTGTCTCTGTGTCTGTCTCTGTCTGTCTCTTGTCTGTCTCTGTCTCTGTCTCTGTCTCTGTCTCTGTGTCTGTCTCTGTCTCTGTCTCTGTGTCTGTCTCTGTCTCTGTCTCTGTCTCTGTCTCTGTCTCTGTCTCTGTCTGTCTCTTGTCTGTCTCTTGTCTGTCTCTTCTCTGTCTCTTGTCTGTCTCTGTCTCTGTCTCTGTCTCTGTCTCTGTCTCTGTCTCTTCTCTGTCTCTGTGTCTGTCTCTGTCTCTGTCTCTGTCTCTGTCTCTGTGTCTGTCTCTTGTCTGTCTCTTCTCTGTCTCTGTCTCTGTCTCTGTCTGTCTCTGTCTCTGTCTCTTCTCTGTCTCTGTCTCTGTCTCTGTCTCTGTCTCTGTCTCTGTCTCTGTCTCTGTCTCTGTCTCTGTCTCTTCTCTGTCTCTGTCTCTGTCTCTGTCTCTGTCTCTTCTCTGTCTCTGTCTCTGTCTCTTCTCTGTCTCTTGTCTGTCTCTGTTTGTCTCTTCTCTGTCTCTTGTCTGTCTCTTGTCTGTCTCTGTCTGTCTGTCTCTGTCTCTGTCTCTGTCTCTTCTCTGTCTCTGTCTCTGTCTCTGTCTCTGTCTCTGTCTCTGTCTCTGTCTCTGTCTCTTCTCTGTCTCTGTGTCTGTCTCTGTCTGTGTCTGCTGTCTCTGTCTGTCTCTTGTCTGTCTCTGTCTCTGTCTCTTCTCTGTCTCTTCTCTGTCTCTGTCTCTGTCTCTGTCTGTCTCTTGTCTGTCTCTGTCTCTGTCTCTGTCTGTCTGTTCTCTGTCTCTTGTCTGTCTCTGTGTCTGTCTCTGTCTCTGTCTCTTGTCTGTCTCTGTCTCTGTCTCTGTCTCTGTCTCTGTCTCTGTCTCTTGTCTGTCTCTGTCTGTCTCTGTCTCTGTCTCTTGTCTGTCTCTGTCTCTGTCTCTGTCTCTGTCTTTCTGTCTCTTCTCTGTCTCTGTGTCTGTCTCTGTCTCTGTCTCTGTCTGTCTCTTGTCTGTCTCTGTCTCTGTCTCTGTCTCTGTCTCTGTCTGTCTCTTCTCTGTCTCTGTCTCTGTCTCTGTGTCTGTCTCTGTCTCTGTCTCTTCTCTGTCTCTTGTCTGTCTCTTGTCTGTCTCTGTGTCTGTCTCTTCTCTGTCTCTGTCTGTCTCTTCTCTGTCTCTGTCTCTGTCTCTGTGTCTGTCTCTGTCTCTGTCTCTGTCTCTGTCTCTTCTCTGTCTCTTGTCTGTCTCTGTCTCTGTCTCTTGTCTGTCTCTTGTCTGTCTCTGTCTGTCTCTGTCTCTGTCTCTGTTCTCTGTCTCTTGTCTGTCTGTCTGTTCTGTCTTGCTGTGTCTGTCTCTGGTCTCTCTTGTCTCTGTGTCTGTCTCTTGTCTGTCTCTGTTTGTCTCTGTCTCTGTCTGTCTGTCTCTTGTCTGTCTCTGTCTCTGTCTCTTGTCTGTCTCTGTCTTCTGTCTCTGTCTCTGTCTCTGTCTCTTGTGTCTGTTGTCTGTCTCTGTCTCTGTTGCTCTGTCTCTGTGTCTGTCTCTGTCTTGTCTCTTGTCTGTCTCTGTGTCTGTCTCTGTCTCTGTCTCTTCTCTGTCTCTTCTCTGTCTTGTGTCTGTCTCTGTGTCTGTCTCTGTCTGTCTCTGTCTCTGTCTCTGTCTCTGTCTCTGTCTCTGTCTCTGTCTCTGTCTCTTGTCTGTCTCTTCTCTGTCTCTTCTCTGTCTCTGTCTCTGTCTCTGTCTTCTGTCTCTGTCTCTTCTCTGTCTCTGTCTGTCTCTTCTCTGTCTCTTGTCTGTCTCTGTGTCTGTCTCTGTCTCTGTCTCTTGTCTGTCTCTTGTCTGTCTCTTCTCTGTCTCTGTGTCTGTCTCTTGTCTGTCTCTTCTCTGTCTCTGTCTGTCTCTTGTCTGTCTCTTGTCTGTTCTCTGTCTGTGTCTGTCTGTCTCTGTCTCTGTCTCTTCTCTGTCTCTGTCTCTGTCTCTGTCTCTGTCTCTGTGTCTGTCTCTGTCTGTCTCTTCTCTGTCTCTTGTCTGTCTCTTCTCTGTCTCTGTGTCTGTCTCTTGTCTGTCTCTGTCTCTGTCTCTTCTCTGTCTCTTGTCTGTCTCTGTCTCTGTCTCTGTCTCTGTCTCTGTCTGTCTCTTGTCTGTCTCTGTCTCTGTCTCTTCTCTGTCTCTTCTCTGTCTCTTGTCTGTCTCTTCTCTGTCTCTGTCTCTGTCTCTGTGTCTGTCTCTTGTCTGTCTCTGTGTCTGTCTCTTGTCTGTCTCTGTGTCTGTCTCTTGTCTGTCTCTTCTCTGTCTCTGTGTCTGTCTCTGTCTCTGTCTCTTGTCTGTCTCTGTCTCTGTCTCTTGTCTGTCTCGTCTCTGTCTCGTGTCTGTCTCGTCTCTGTCTCTGTCTCTGTCTCTTGTCTGTCTCTTATCTGTCTCTTGTCTGTCTCTTGTCTGTCTCCTGTCTGTCTCTTGTCTGTCTCTGTCTCTGTCTCTGTCTCTGTCTCTTGTCTGTCTCTGTCTCTGTCTCTGTGTCTGTCTCTTGTCTGTCTCTGTGTCTGTCTCTTGTCTGTCTCTGTCTCTGTCTCTGTCTCTGTCTCTGTCTCTGTCTCTGTCTCTGTCTCTTGTCTGTCTCTGTGTCTGTCTCTGTCTCTGTCTGTCTGTCTCTTCTCTGTCTCTGTCTCTGTCTCTGTCTCTGTCTCTTCTCTGTCTCTTGTCTGTCTCTTCTCTGTCTCTTGTCTGTCTCTGTCTCTGTCTCTTCTCTGTCTCTTCTCTGTCTCTTCTCTGTCTCTGTCTGTCTCTGTCTCTGTCTCTGTCTCTGTCTCTGTCTCTGTCTCTTGTTCTGTCTCTTGTCTGTCTCTTGTCTGTCTGTTGTCTGTCTCTTCTCTGTCTCTTCTCTGTCTCTTCTCTGTCTCTGTCTGTCTGTCTCTGTCTCTGTCTCTGTCTCTTCTCTGTCTCTTGTCTGTCTCTTGTCTGTCTCTGTCTCTGTCTCTTGTCTGTCTCTTCTCTGTCTCTGTCTCTGTCTCTGTCTGTGTCTTCTGTCTCTTGTCTGTCTCTTCTCTGTCTCTGTCTCTGTTTCTGTCTCTGTCTCTGTCTCTTGTTCTGTCTCTGTCTCTGTCTCTGTCTCTGTGTCTGTCTCTTGTCTCTGTCTCTGTCTCTGTCTCTTGTCTGTCTCTTGTCTGTCTCTTCTCTGTCTCTGTCTCTGTCTCTGTCTGTGTCTGTGTCTCTGTCTCTGTCTCTTCTCTGTCTCTGTCTCTGTCTCTTCTCTGTCTCTGTCTGTCTCTGTCTGTCTCTGTCTCTGTCTCTTCTCTGTCTCTTGTCTGTCTCTTCTCTGTCTCTGTCTCTGTCTCTTGTCTGTCTCTGTCTGTGTCTTGTCTGTCTCTTCTCTGTCTCTTGTCTGTCTTGTCTCTGTCTCTGTCTCTGTCTCTTGTCTGTCTCTTCTCTGTCTCTTCTCTGTCTCTTGTCTGTCTCTGTCTGTCTCTTGTCTGTCTCTGTGTCTGTCTCTGTCTCTGTCTCTTGTCTGTCTCGTCTCTGTCTCTTGTCTGTCTCTTCTCTGTCTCTGTCTCTGTCTCTGTGTCTGTCTCTTGTCTGTCTCTGTCTCTGTCTCTGTGTCTGTCTCTGTCTGTCTCTTCTCTGTCTCTTCTCTGTCTCTTCTCTGTCTCTGTGTCTGTCTTTTGTCTGTCTCTTGTCTGTCTCTTGTCTGTCTCTGTCTGTCTCTTGTCTGTCTCTTGTCTGTCTCTTCTCTGTCTCTGTCTCTGTCTCTTCTCTGTCTCTGTCTGTCTCTGTCTCTGTCTCTGTCTCTGTCTTGTCTGTCTCTGTTCTGTCTCTGTCTCTGTCTCTTGTCTGTCTCTTGTCTGTCTCTGTCTCTGTCTCTTGTCTGTCTCTGTCTCTGTCTCTTCTCTGTCTCTGTCTGTCTCTTCTCTGTCTCTTCTCTGTCTCTTGTCTGTCTCTTGTCTGTCTCTTCTCTGTCTCTTGTCTGTGTCTGTCTGTCTCTTCTCTGTCTCTGTCTCTGTCTCTTCTCTGTCTCTTCTCTGTCTCTTGTCTGTCTCTGTCTCTGTCTCTGGTCTGTCTCTTCTCTGTCTCTTCTCTGTCTCTGTGTCTGTCTCTTCTCTGTCTCTGTCTCTGTCTCTGTCTCTGTCTCTGTCTCTGTCTCTTCTCTGTCTCTGTGTCTGTCTCTTGTCTGTCTCTGTCTCTGTCTCTGTCTCTGTCTCTTCTCTGTCTCTGTCTCTGTCTCTGTCTCTGTCTCTTCTCTGTCTCTTGTCTGTCTCTGTCTCTGTCTCTGTCTGTCTGTTGTCTGTCTCTCTGTCTCTGTCTCTGTCTCTGTCTGGTCTCTGTCTCTGTCTCTGTCTCTGTTGCTCTGTCTCTTGTCTGTGTCTCTGTCTGTCTCTGTCTCTGTCTCTTGTCTGTCTCTTCTCTGTCTCTTGTCTGTCTCTTGTCTGTCTCTGTGTCTGTCTCTGTCTCTGTCTCTTGTCTGTGTCTCTTGTCTGTCTCTGTCTGTCTCTTGTCTGTCTCTTGTCTGTCTCTTGTCTGTCTCTTGTCTGTCTCTTGTCTGTCTCTGTGTCTGTCTCTGTCTCTGTCTCTGTCTCTGTCTCTTGTCTGTCTCTGTGTCTGTCTCTTCTCTGTCTCTGTGTCTGTCTCTGTCTCTGTCTCTTGTCTGTCTCTGTCTCTGTCTCTGTCTCTGTCTCTTGTCTGTCTCTTCTCTGTCTCTGTTCTGTCTCTTGTCTGTCTCGTGTCTGTCTCTGTGTCTGTCTCTGTCTCTGTCTCTGTCTCTGTCTCTTGTCTGTCTCTGTCTCTGTCTCTTGTCTGTCTCTTGTCTGTCTCTTCTCTGTCTCTGTGTCTGTCTCTGTCTCTGTCTCTTGTCTGTCTCTGTCTCTGTCTCTGTCTCTGTCTCTTCTCTGTCTCTGTGTCTGTCTCTTGTCTGTCTCTGTCTGTCTCTTCTCTGTCTCTGTCTCTGTCTCTTGTCTGTCTCTGTCTGTCTCTTGTCTGTCTCTTGTCTGTCTCTGTCTCTGTCTTGTCTGTCTCTTGTCTGTCTCTTCTCTGTCTCTTGTCTGTCTCTTCTCTGTCTCTTGTCTGTCTCTTGTCTGTCTCTTCTCTGTCTCTTGTCTGTCTTGTGTCTGTCTCTGTGTCTGTCTCTTGTCTGTCTCTTGTCTGTCTCTTCTCTGTCTCTGTGTCTGTCTCTTGTCTGTCTCTGTGTCTGTCTCTTGTCTGTCTCTGTCTCTGTCTCTTGTCTGTCTCTTGTCTGTCTCTGTCTGTCTCTTCTCTGTCTCTGTCTCTGTCTCTTGTCTGTCGTCTTGTCTGTCTCTTGTCTGTCTCTGTCTGTCTCTTGTCTGTCTGTTCTCTGTCTCTTGTCTGTCTCTTGTCTGTCTCTGTGTCTGTCTCTGTCTGTCTGTCTCTGTCTCTTGTCTGTCTCTTGTCTGTCTCTTGTCTGTCTCTGTCTCTGTCTCTTCTCTGTCTCTTCTCTGTCTCTTGTCTGTCTCTTCTCTGTCTCTTCTCTGTCTCTGTCTGTCTCTTGCCTGTCTCTGTCTCTGTCTCTTGTCTTCTGTTTCTGTCTGTGTCTGTCTCTTTTGTCTCTTGTCTGTCTCTTGTCTCTGTTCTCTGTCTTCTGTTCTGTTTCTGTCTCTGTCTCTTGTCTGTCTCTTGTCTGTCTCTGTCTCTGTCTCTGTCTCTGTCTCTGTCTCTGTCTTCTGTCTCTGTCTCTTCTCTGTCTCTGTGTCTGTCTCTGTCTCTGTCTCTTCTCTGTCTCTGTCTCTGTCTCTTGTCTGTCTCTTCTCTGTCTCTGTCTGTCTCTTCTCTGTCTCTTGTCTGTCTCTGTCTCTGTCTCTGTCTGTGTCTCTGTCTCTGCTCTTGTCTGTCTCTTCTCTGTCTCTGTCTCTGTCTCTGTCTCTGTCTCTGTCTGTCTCTTCTCTGTCTCTTCTCTGTCTCTGTTCTGTCTCTGTCTGTCTCTGTCTCTGTCTCTGTCTGTCTCTTTCTGTCTCTTCTCTGTCTCTGTCTCTGTCTCTTGTCTGTCTCTGTCTCTGTCTCTGTCTCTGTCTCTTCTCTGTCTCTGTCTCTGTCTCTGTCTCTGTCTCTGTCTCTGTCTCTGTCTGTCTCTTCTCTGTCTCTTCTCTGTCTCTTCTCTGTCTTGTGTCTGTCTCTTGTCTGTCTCTGTCTGTGTCTTGTCTGTCTCTTGTCTGTCTCTTGTCTGTCTCTGTGTCTGTCTCTTGTCTGTCTCTTGTCTCTGTCTCTTGTCTGTCTCTTGTCTGTCTCTTCTCTGTCTCTTCTCTGTCTCTTCTCTGTCTCTTCTCTGTCTCTGTCTCTGTCTCTGTTCTGTCTCTGTCTCTGTCTCTTGTCTGTCTCTTGTCTGTCTCTTGTCTGTCTCTTCTCTGTCTCTTGTCTGTCTCTGTCTCTGTCTCTGTCTGTCTCTGTCTGTCTCTTGTCTGTCTCTTGTCTGTCTCTGTGTCTGTCTCTTGTCTGTCTCTTCTCTGTCTCTTGTCTGTCTCTTGTCTGTCTCTTGTCTGTCTCTTGTCTGTCTCTGTCTCTGTCTCTGTCTCTGTCTCTGTCTGTCTTGTCTCTGTCTCTGTCTCTGTCTCTTGTCTGTCTCTTGTCTGTCTCTGTCTGTCTCTTGTCTGTCTCTTGTCTGTCTTGTCTCTGTCTCTTGTTCTGTCTCTTCTCTGTCTCTTCTCTGTCTCTTGTCTGTCTCTTCTCTGTCTCTGTCTGTCTCTTGTCTGTCTCTTGTCTGTCTGTTGTCTGTCTCTGTCCTGTCTCTTGTCTGTCTCTTGTCTGTCTCTTCTCTGTCTCTGTCTCTGTCTCTTGTCTGTCTCTGTCTCTGTCTCTTGTCTGTCTCTGCCTGTCTCTGTCTTGTCTCTTGTCTGCCTCTCTGTGCTTCTGTGTCTGTCTCTTGTCTGTCTCTTCTCTGTCTCTGTGTCTGTCTCTGTCTCTGTCTTTGTCTGTCTCTGTCTCTGTCTCGTGTCTGTCTCGTGTCTGTCTCTTCTCTGTCTCTTCTCTGTCTCTTCTCTGTCTCTTGTCTGTCTCTTGTCTGTCTCTGTCTGTCTCTTCTCTGTCTCTTCTCTGTCTTTTGTCTGTCTCTTGTCTGTCTCTTGTTTGTCTCTTGTCTGTCTCTTGTCTGTCTCTTGTCTGTCTCTTGTCTGTCTCTTGTCTGTCTCTTGTCTGTCTCTTGTCTGTCTCTTCTCTGTCTCTTGTCTTCTCTTGTCTGTCTCTGTCTCTCTCTTGTCTGTCTCTGTGTCTGTCTCTTCTCTGTCTCTTCTCTGTCTCTTGTCTGTCTCTTGTCTGTCTCTTCTCTGTCTCTTCTCTGTCTCTTCTCTGTCTCTTGTCTGTCTTGTGTCTGTCTCTGTGTCTGTCTCTTGTCTGTCTCTTTCTCTGTCTCTTCTCTGTCTCTTGTCTGTCTCTTGTCTGTCTCTTGTCTGTCTCTTGTCTGTCTCTTCTCTGTCTCTTGTCTGTCTCTTGTCTGTCTCTTGTCTGTCTCTTGTCTGTCTCTTGTCTGTCTCTTGTCTGTCTCTTGTCTCTGTCTCTTGTCTGTCTCTTCTCTGTCTCTTGTCTGTCTGTTGTCTGTCTCTGTCTGTCTCTGTCTGTCTCTTGTCTGTCTCTTGTCTGTCTGTGTCTGTCTCTTGTCTGTCTCTTGTCTGTCTCTTGTCTGTCTCTGTGTCTGTCTCTGTCTGTCTCTTCTCTGTCTCTTGTCTGTCTCTTCTCTGTCTCTTGTCTGTCTCTGTCTGTCTCTTCTCTGTCTCTTCTCTGTCTCTTCTCTGTCTCTTGTCTGTCTCTTGTCTGTCTCTTGTCTGTCTCTTCTCTGTCTCTTGTCTGTCTCTTGTCTGTCTCTTGTCTGTCTCTGTGTCTGTCTCTGTCTGTGTCTTGTCTTGTCTCTTGTCTGTCTCTTGTCTGTCTTGTCTCTGTCTCTGTCTTGTCTCTTCTCTGTCTCTTGTCTGTCTCTGTCCTGTCTCTTCTCTGTCTCTGTCTGTCTCTTCTCTGTCTCTTGTCTGTCTCTGTCTCTGTCTCTTCTCTGTCTCGTCTCTGTCTCTGTCTCTGTCTCTTCTCTGTCTCTTGTCTGTCTCTTCTCTGTCTCTTGTCTGTCTCTGTCTCTGTCTCTTCTCTGTCTCTTCTCTGTCTCTGTCTCTGTCTCTGTCTCTGTCTCTGTGTCTGTCTCTGTCTCTGTCTCTGTCTCTGTCTCTCTGTCTGTGTCTCTGTCTGTGTCTTGTCTGTCTCTGTGTCTGTCTCTGTCTCTGTCTCTTGTCTGTCTCTGTCTCTGTCTCTTCTCTGTCTCCTGTTCTGTCTCTTCTCTGTCTCTGTCTCTGTCTCTTCTCTGTCTCTTCTCTGTCTCTTGTCTCTCTCTGTCTGTCTCTGTCTCTGTCTCTTGTCTGTCTCTTCTCTGTCTCTTCTCTGTCTCTTGTCTGTCTCTGTCTGTCTTTTGTCTGTCTCTTGTCTGTCTCTGTCTGTCTCTTGTCTGTCTCTGTGTCTGTCTCTGTGTCTGTCTCTTCTCTGTCTCTTGTCTGTCTCTTCTCTGTCTCTTCTCTGTCTCTGTCTCTGTCTCTTCTCTGTCTCTTGTCTGTCTCTTGTCTGTCTTGTCTCTGTCTCTGTCTCTGTCTCTTGTCTGTCTCTTCTCTGTCTCCTGTCTGTCTCTTGTCTGTCTCTTGTCTGTCTTGTGTCTGTCTCTGTCTCTGTCTCTTGTCTGTCTCTTGTCTGTCTCTTGTCTGTCTGTTGTCTGTCTCTTGTCTGTCTCTGTGTCTGTCTCTTGTCTGTCTGTCTCTGTCTCTGTCCTGTCTCTTCTCTGTCTCTTCTCTGTCTCTTGTCTGTCTCTTCTCTGTCTCTTCTCTGTCTCTGTTCTGTCTCTTGTCTGTCTCTGGCCTGTCTCTTGTCTTGTCTCTTGTCTGCTCTCTGGTGTGCTTCTTGTCTGTCTCTGTCTCTGTCTCTGTGTCTGTCTCTTCTCTGTCTCTTCTCTGTCTCTTGTCTGTCTCTTGTCTGTCTCTTGTCTGTCTCTTGTCTGTCTCTTGTCTGTCTCTTGTCTGTCTCTTGTCTGTCTCTTCTCTGTCTCTTATCTGTCTCTTGTCTGTCTCTTGTCTGTCTCTTGTCTTTCTCCTGTCTGTCTCTTGTCTGTCTCTTGTCTGTCTCTTGTCTGTCTCTTTCTCTGTCTCTGTGTCTGTCTCTTCTCTGTCTCTTGTCTGTCTCTTGTCTGTCTCTTGTCTGTCTCTTGTCTGTCTCTTGTCTGTTTCTTGTCTGTCTCTTGTCTGTCTCTTGTCTGTCTCTTGTCTGTCTCTTGTCTGTCTCTTTTCTGTCTCTTGTCTGTCTCCTGTCTGTCTCTGTGTCTGTCTCTGTGTCTGTCTCTTGTCTGTCTCTTTGTCTGTCTCTTCTCTGTCTCTTGTCTGTCTCTTCTCTGTCTCTTCTCTGTCTCTTCTCTGTCTCTTGTCTGTCTCTTGTCTGTCTCTTTCTCTGTCTCTTCTCTGTCTCTTCTCTGTCTCTTGTTTGTCTCTTTTCTGTCTCTTGTCTTTCTCCTGTCTGTCTCTTTCTCTGTCTCTTGTCTGTCTCTTGTCTGTCTCTTGTCTGTCTCTTGTCTGTCTCTGTGTCTGTCTCTGTCTCTGTCTCTTCTCTGTCTCTTGTCTGTCTCTTCTCTGTCTCTTCTCTGTCTCTGTGTCTGTCTCTTGTGTGCTCTGTTTCTGTCTCTTGTCTCTCTCGTTTCTGTCTCTTGTCTGTCTCTGTCCTTCTCTTGTCTGTCTCTTGTCTGTCTCTTGTCTGTCTCTTGTCTGTCTCTTGCTCTGTCTCTTGTCTGTCTCTTGTCTGTCTCTTGTCTGTTTCTTGTCTGTCTCTTGTCTGTCTCTTGTCTGTCTCTTGTCTGTCTCTGTCTCTCTCTCTGTTTGTCTCTTCTCTGTCTCTTGTCTGTTTCTTGTCTGTCTCTGTCTCTGTCTCTTGTCTGTCTCTTCTCTGTCTGTTGTCTGTGTCTTGTCTCTCTCTTTGTCTGTCTCTTCTCTGTCTTTTGTCTGTCTCTTCTCTGTCTCTTTTCTGTGTCTTGTCTGTCTCTTGTCTGTCTCTTTGTTTGTCTCGTTTCTGTCTCTTGTCTGTCTCTTGTCTGTCTCTCGTCTGTCTCTGTCTCTGTCTCTTGTCTGTCTCTTTTCTGTCTCTTGTCTGTCTCTTGTCTGTCTCTTGTCTGTCTTTTGTCTCTCTCTTGTCTGTCTCTTGTCTGTCTCTTGTCTGTCTCTTGTCTGTCTCTTGTCTGTCTCTTGTCTCTCTCTTGTCTGTCTCTTGTCTGTCTCTTGTCTGTCTCTTGTCTGTCTCTTGTCTGTCTCTTGTCTGTCTCTGTCTGTCTCTGTCTGTCTCTTGTCTGTCTCTTGTCTGTCTCTTGTCTGTCTTTTGTCTGTCTCTTGTCTGTCTCTTGTCTGTCTCTTGTCTGTCTCTTGTCTGTCTCTGTCTGTCTCTTGTCTGTCCCTGTCTGCTGCTTCTCTGTTTCTTGTCTGTTTCTTGTCTGTCTTTTGTCTGTCCCTTGTCTATCCCTTGTTTGTCTCTCGTATTTCTTTTGTCTGTCTTTTGTCTGTCTATTGTCTGTCTCTTGTCTGTCTCTTGTCCCTCTCGTGTCTGTCACTTCCATCTGTCTCTTGTCTGTCTCTTGTCTGTCTTTTGTCTGTCCCTTGTCTATCCCTTGTTTGTCTCTTGTCTGTCATTTGTCTGTCTCTTGTCTGTGTCTTGTCTTTCTCTTGTCTGTCTCTTGTCTGTCCCTTGTCTGTCATCTTGTCTGTCTCTTTTCTGTCTTTTGTCTGTCTCTTGTCTGTCTCTTGTCTGTCTCTTGTCTGTCTCTTGTCTGTCTCTTTGTCTGTCTCTTGTCTCTCTCTTGTCTGTCTCTTGTCTGTCTCTTGTCTGTTTCTTGTCTGTCTCTTTTTTGTCTCTTTTCTGTCTTTTGTGTGTTCCTCGTCTGTCTCTTTGTGTGTCTCTTGTCTGTCTCTTGTCTGTCTCTTGCCTGTCTCTTGACTGTCTTTTATTTGGCTTTTAGCGGTCTTTTGTCTGTCTCTTGTTTGTCTTTTGTCTGTCTCTTGTCTGTCTCTTGTCTGTCTCTCGTCTGTCTCTTGTCTGTCTCTTGTCTGTCTCTTGTCTGTCTCTTGTCTGTCGCTTGTCTGCATCTTGTTTGTTTGTCTCCTGTCTGTCTCTTGTGTGTCTCTTGTCTGTCTCTTGTCTGTCTCTTGTCTGTCTCTTGTCTGTCTTTTGTTTGTCTCTTCTCTGCTTTTTGTCTTCCTCTTGTCTGTCTCTTGTGTGTCTCTTGTCTGTCTTTTGTCTAGGTCTTGTGTGTCCCTTGTCTGTCTCTTGTCCGTCATTTGTCTGTCTCTTGTCTGTCTCTTGTTTGTGTCTTGTCTGCCTTTTGTCTGTCTCTTTTCTGACTCTTGTCTGTCTCTTGTCTGTCTCTTTTCTGTCTTTTGTCTGTTCTCTCGTCTGTCTCTTTGTGCTGTCTCTTTGTCTGTCTCATGTCTGTCTCTTGCCTGTCTCTTGACTGTCTTTTATTTGACTTTTGGCGGTCTTTTGTCTGTCTTTTGTTCTGTCTTTTGTCTGTCTCTTGTCTGTCTCTTGTCTGTCTCTTTTCTATCTCTTGTCTGTCTCTTGTCTGTCTCTTGTCTGTCTCTTATCTGTCTCTTGTCTGTCTTTTGTCTGTCTCTTGTCTGTCTCTTGTCTGTCTCTTGTCTGTCTTTTGTCTGTCTCTTATCTGTCTCTTGTCTGTCTCTTTGTCTGTCCCTTTGTCTGTCACTTGTCTGTCTTTTGTCTGTCTCTTGTCTGTCTCTTGTCTGTCTCTTGTCTGTCTTTTGTTTTTTTTCCGTCTCTTGTCTGTCTCTTGTCTGTCTCTTTTCTGTCTCTTTTTCTGTTTCTTGTCTGCCTTTGTCTGTCTCTGTCTGTCTCATGTCTGTCTCTTGTCTGTCTCTTGTCTGTCTCTTGTTTTTCTCTGTCTGTCTCTTTGTCTGTCTCTTGTCTTTCGAAGGCAAAATGCTATGAGATAAAAGATCATTACCAGGTACGCGATGCCAAAAGTTATGGTAACTGACAGCGACGTGCAGTTTAAAATTCGAAACTTAAAACGCAAACCTTTCGGGGTCAAAAATGGACATCGTTAAGGCTATTCACTAGTGCTTTACGAAAAGAGTGTAGGATCAAGTTGACCTACTGCTGGAAAAATAATGCAAGTCGGATACCATTGGGACGTCCACATCAACAGTGATCAGCGCTGCAGAAAACATTAGAGAAACGTCGCCTCCAAACTCAACAAGGATGTATTGTAGTTCGAATTGTAGAACGGGGTCAACCACTTTTATTTACCAAACCAAAAAACACCAGCACCTCTCAAATATCTGGTTCTACAGGACACTTTTGCTTAAAAATACCATGATTGAAATCCATCTTGGTTCCTTACTAAAAACAGCAGTGGAATTTTTAAACCTTATATGTTAATCCTAGCAGTCCCAATTATCGTTCCACTCATGCTAATTCTAGTCAGGGGACGAGGAGGAACCCACAATACACATCATAATGCATTATAAATTAATATAAGA
Organism: Drosophila vallismaia; assembly: GCA_035047325.1. Taxonomy (NCBI): domain Eukaryota; kingdom Metazoa; phylum Arthropoda; class Insecta; order Diptera; family Drosophilidae; genus Drosophila; species Drosophila vallismaia. The sequence continues at coordinate 168,578 of JAWNPU010000089.1, forward strand.
ACACGCTTGCAAGATATAAATCATAATAAAAATTATAGTATTTAATATGATCCAAGTTGAAGCACATATTACAATTAACTAAGACACGCTAAATAATTTAATTATTTTAGTCATTTGTTACTTTCGCCAATCTCACTGGCCTAGGGAGAAAATTATTATATAGATAAACACACCACATCAAGACCTAAAAAGATTGCATGCCCCTTCAGTCTTACATAAATGCAGACTAGTTGTGTGAACCACCATGAACGGGCGCACAATTGCACACTGAAACCGCTGACAATCTCGCACCAGGTGGAATTTCACCAATTTTCTAATAGATCAATATATGCACAGTTTCATTATTTCTCTAAGCTAAAAATGTATTACAGTAAATCACAGTACTAATCACAGTACTAATCACAGTAAAGTTTAGTACGATACAATAATAACATTAACCAATCACATTATTATTCAATACGCTACAATAGTATATAAACCATGTCATGTTTCCCAATAAATCAGAACCAAATAAATCCATGCTTTACATGTAAATATCCTTGCTATAATCCTACTCCACAGGATAAAACGAAAAAGCAAACATTACCGCAAATATTACGTCCTTTGTATTATACGGCAAGAATTAGACTTCAAAAAATTTTTCTATAGTAACCATAAGGCTGTCCATAAGAAATTCATCTCGGGCCGTTGCGATTTTACGATTTTCTTTAATAAATTCCCAATATAAAGTTCGGTTTGATAAACCGAAAATCTTATCTAATAAAAATTAAATTAAAAATCTAATGGATCAAAATAATAACTTATGTCTCCTACCCGTATGGGTCCCTTCCATACCGATTCAAACATACCGAAACATTACATTTTTCTTCCGTGTCACAAGAAAGTGCAGCGTCATATTAGTGGTCTATTTAATTGAGACAGTTGTTTCTTAACTTCACTTGAATATCCCACTCTCTTATTTAAAATATAAACTTATACATATGTATTAATATATAAGTCTACTATATCTACACTATCAAAGGTATGTCTACCTGAAAAAATAGAATTTAGAGCATTTCCAATTCATTTCATTTATATGGAAGCTATGGAATATAGTCGGCCGATTCATATTAATGCGTAATTCGTAAATATGTTCCCGACCGCTTCGTCTTGTATACTGCGTGCAAAGGAAAGAAGGGTGTGTCTAAAGCTTAAAGAAGAAACTGGGAAATTAGTTCTCGTAGAAACAGACAGATCGACATTCGGACATGCTTATCAGCAATATATATAAATAGTTTTTAGCGTCGGAGATGTCTTCTTCACTGCGTTGTACACTTGTGACAAAAAATTATAATACCCTCTGCAAAGGTATACGAGGATGGTCCAATAAGTACTAAGCTTACAAAAAAAAAAATGTGTGGTGGTTATTTTTCAACATCGTCTCCTGTTAGCTCGATACACTTGACCCAGCGATGCTCCAACTTCTTTAACCCGTCTGAAAATACGTTTTCTCGAAGTCTGCAAAATGAGCCTCCGTGGCGGCGATGATCTCCTCATTCGACTGAAATTTCTGTCCGGCGAATGACTTTTTCAAGTTTGGAACAGAAAGAAGTCGCACGGAGCCAAATCTGGGGAATACGGTGAATAGGGCAGTAGTCTGGAGTCGAAATCTGGAGAATACGATGGATGGGGCAGCAGTTCGTAGCCCAATTCGACTAATTTGGCATTGGCGAGGGCGGACTTGTGAGCCGGTTCGTTATCATGGTGGAAGAGCACTTTTTTCTTTGCCAAGTGAGGCCGTTTTTCTTCAATTCCGAGTCAAATTGGCCCAATAATTCGGCGTAAAACTGCCCTGTGATCGTTTTGCCCTTCGCCAGGTAGTCAATATGGACCACACCATGTGAATCCCAGAAAACGGTGACCATCACCTTTCCGGGCGATGGAACAGTCTTTGTCTTCTTCGGAGCTCGGTCGCCGGGTGAAGTCCACTGTTTCGACTGTTCCTTGGTCTCTGTTGTGTACCCGTGGAAGCGACGAAGAAACTCCTTCGGATTGTATTTAAACAGCGTCAAACACTGCTCTGAAGTGGTCTCACGGTTGCGCTTGTTGTCCGGAGTGAGCAAAGGCGGCACCCATGGCGCTGACAGCTTTCTCATGCCTAAAATTCTATGCGAGACATTACGCACACGATCTTTTGAAATTCCTACTGTCTCATCTATCTCTCGCACATTAAATCGGCGGTCTGCCAATACGAGATCGTGGATTTTTGTTACCTTATCCTCCATGGTAGCCGTTTTCGGGGCACCCGCATGTGGCTCATAAAAAACAGACGTGCGACCACGTTGAAACTCGTTAAACCTCGTCATTGCGCGATTTCCCTTCCAAAAATAAGAATCGAATTATCGACCGATATTACTCTTTTTCCATTTTTCTGAAATCCGCGGACACTACCGCTTTTACACGCCGTTAAAACCAAATTACGAGTCCGATCCTACTGAAATTTCGACAGTAGCCGTCTACGAGAATGTATTACACAATTTAAAATTACTCTTGCGATACTGGCGCCATCAGACGGTGAGGCTAAGTACTTATCGGACTACCCTCGTAAAAACGGTATGGTTTCGCTTAAGTTTGAGATACAATTCTTTATATGCCATTGCCAAAATTATATAAAGAAAACCTTCATATTCTTAATAATTGCCACGTTTTAATATATAGTTTTTTTAGATGCTTGATGATATCAAGCCTCCAAGTACTTTCTGTTTGAATTTAGCTATTATCTATTGCGTTATCTGAAACTATTGCAGCTCGCAAAGCTTGTTTCTATGTTTTTTTTTTTTAAACTTCTTTAGACTACTGCTGGTTCTTAATTTCTGCTTACAAAATTAGAAATTATAATTTTCAAACTGTCATATTGAGAACAAATATACCATATTGGATAATACGAGTTGTAAAAAATATTAATTTCTTGTATAGGTGGTTCCACCAAATATATTCTTTTTTGAATTTAAAAGTTCTACAAGGTGCAATTCAAATGTTCCAGGACTTTTATTAAAAAACGAATATTATTTGTTTTTTTTTTTTTAAATTTATTGGTCGCCCTTAAAATAGTCCTCTTCTGCCTGAATACAACGTTTTGCACGTTCAAAAAAGTTATCGAATGACTTTTTTGGGTCGTTTATTGGTATAGCGGTGAGGATGGCGGTCGCCGCCTTTTGGATGGTATCAACGTCAGCATAGCGGTTTCCTTTCATGGCCAAATGTAGTTTTCCGAACAAATAAAAATTACAGGGTGCCATATCAGGCAAATACAAAAAGTTTGGGTCCTTTTGGCCTCTTTAATAATGTCTCTTGAATGTTGAATTCTGAGGTATTTTTCGTGTTGTTCCAAAGTGTGCGGGACAACTCGAGCACAAACCTTTCTGAGGCCCAAATTTTCTGTCAAAATACGATAAATCGACGCTGTGGATATTGATAATTCCGATTCTATATATGGAAGCAAAGATTTCGGCTCTTTTTTAATGAATTCACGCACAATTTCCTTGTTGTTTTTGTTCACAACATCTTTTGGCCGGCCCGAACGTTCGTCGTCTTCCAAGTCCTCCCGCCCCTCTTGAAAACGTTTAAACCACTCGTGAATGTGGCTACAGGATAGACAATCATCGCCATAAACTTGTTTCATCATTTGATGAGTTTTGGTAAAAGTTTTACCAAGTTTAAAACAAAACTTAATATTGGCTCTTTGTTCGATGCTCATTTTCCGACCGACACTACAAGTGTAATGTCACATGTAGCGCAATATACAGCTGTTGTACAAGTCAGCTGTTATATAAATTTTTTATTCAGGCAGAAGGAGACTACTATATTTTGAAGGCGACCAATAAATTTTTCAAAAATCAACAACAAATAATATTCGTTTTTTAATAAAAGTCCTGGAACTTTTGAATTGCACCTTGTAGTCTCCTGAAACTCTTGTAGTTGCAGTTTTTTCAGAATATTTTATGGAGAGCATGCTTTAAACAGTTTGCATACTTTTATTTTTCGTGTATATTTCTTTGAATTTAGATTTAAGGCGAAAAAAATTTATATAATTTGTTGCATATAGGAAAACTAATACTTAACCCAGAAAAAATAAAGATTGGCTATAGATGAGTTCATCCACTCACCTCCTGACATTCCCTGCAACGATGTGTGAGCAGTGGCAGTTTTATTATGTATTACGGTAGGAAAATTTAAATCTTCAAAAGATACCACCTACCGTCCATAGGTGGCATACACGATTCATAACCCACCAAGTAGGGTTATGCCTACGTACTAAAAACAAAAACCTCCGTATGCTCCTCCGTCCTTTACAAGCTCACCGGGACTGCCAGTAGAGTTATTACGTCGGTGAGTAGAATGTGGAGCCTGATCGTACTCCCTTCCTTGTTAATTGGCCAAGAGGCGCGCGTCCTTCAACCCCGTAGAGCTACTACTGTTGGCCGCCATAGAGTGGTCTGCCTTGGGAATCATTCTGCGACGATGCTAGCCAGGACGCTCCACCAATATACGGGGGGCTGCGCTGCTCTTTTTTCCTCCTTGGCATGGTTGCTTCTTCATGAGGTCGGCCGCCATTGAATCTGCGTGTCCATTTGAGATTCGAAACGAGTCGATTTGGTATGCCAGCATATCTTCATCGATCTTCCTCGATTCCCAGGCTGGCCGACTGATCTTCTCTGGCGCCTCCAAGTCGTGCCCTTCGGTAGGATGCAGAAGGAAATTAGTGCGTGATCACTCAGCGTTACAACGGCGCGCTTTTTTCGGTCTTGGTTCGTGCGGCAGCTTCCATTGAGATGATTAAGCTTTGTTTTCTACGTCATAACCATAAGCCCACGAATCTTCACCAGTTATGACCCTCTGGAGCAAATTTTGGTCGTCGCAGACAGAGTCTAACATATCTTTAGCAATGTTCATGCGATGCTGTTTTTGTTCGCAATTGAGCAATTTCGGTAAGAAAATCGAAGACGATCCGAAATACGTGCAAGCAAAGCAGCTGTCAACAATTGAGTGAACACTCAAAATGGCCGAGCTTGTCGGCATAAGTGACAGACATGAGTACCAAAATAACGCCACAAAAAAATCGAAATTCGATTATATTTAACCCGCGAAAATTCAAAATTCGCGATACTTTTTGAACACACATCGTATATAAAATAAAAATCCTATAAACCTTTATCCTATTCAGCGGGGGAAAAAACTCATTTTAGACACATAATAATGAATAAGTACAGGGTGTGGCAGCACAACTTCCTTTTTTGAAATGCGCGCCATTCAGATAGTTGATGTCAAAGCGGAGCGCTAGTGGTCCCGTTCAAGAGGGGCTACTGCAGAGTTTTGTCCCTACACGGTTCAGTCTTCATTATGCGTTGGAATAGTGAGGACCGTGCCTTTGCCGTTGAGGCCTACTTTTCAAGCGGATGTTCGGTTATTAGAACACAGCGTGCATTTCGGAATCGCTTTAATTTAGCCCCGTTGGCTCCCGTCCCAGACCACAAATAACTTGTAACATGGGTCACTACATTCAGGCAAACTGCAAGTGCGACAAAACGAAGAACTGGCGATAGTGCAGGAATTTTCAGAACGTGACTTCAATTCTCGGATGAATGCGTGTGAGCTTCTTGTTGATGTCATTCCCGAGGGTGCTATTGTGTTTTTAGTGATGAAGCTCATTTTCATTTATGTGGGTCGGTTAAAAAACAAAACATGCGCTACTGGGCTGACACCAACCCTCGAGAATTTAATGAAAGGCCTTTGAATTCACCAAAGGTCACAGTGTGGTCTGCAATTTCCTCAGATGAAATTATTAGTCCCTGGGGGACACTTGGTTCCAACAAGACGGTGCAACAGCACACACGTCAAGAGCATCGATGGCTGTTTTGATGGAACACTCCAGAGCGCTTTATATCAATTAGAGGCGATTTGGAATGGCCGGCACGCTGTCCCGATCTGTCCCCTTGTGATTTTTTTCTATGGAGTTTTTTGAAATCCCGTGTTTATGAGAACCGTCCAAAAACCCTACAAGATTTGAAAACCAACATCCAAGAAGAAATTGCCAACATAATACCTGCTATGCTAACAACGCAATGTATGGAGAATGGGTCACCTAACAGATTTCATCTTCAAAAAAATGTAAATAAAAACTTTAGACATGTACCTACATTATAAAAAAAATAAATATTTTCCGATGCCTACAATAGTTTTCATTGAATTCTGGAAAAAAGTAAATTATGCTGCCGCACCCTATATTTACACTCTATCACATAAATTTCGCGGGGTTAAAATAATTTTTACCAATGTGCCATGCTATTTTAGCATTTTCCCTAAAACCCACCCCACCCATTTATTTTTTTAATTCAATTGTACTATTTACAGTGAAAAAAATGGTTTTTGGTTAAATAAAATTTCTTTTGACTTATGAGTTGAATTTCACTATTTTTTTAAGCGCATATTTTAAAGTAATTATTTTAAAAGTAATTATACAATAACTTTTAAATAATAACCAAAAAATAATAACATTTTGCATAAATATATTGCATATTGTGCTTATTTAAGAGAGACCACTTTTGGTGAAGGCTCAAAGAATATATGAAAAATGTACAACAAATTATTTAGAATATTAAAAGCATGAATTTAAAAACATATTGAAATCAGTGAACCCATAACCAAAGTTCAATTTTATTATTAATAATTACTAAGGAATTTAGTAAAGTCAATTCATAACCTAGCCTCTAAATATCTAAACCAAGCTTTAAACTTGTATTTAATTAATAATTCAATGTGATAACTATTTGAATGTTCATTTTTATAGGTATTTATACTTGTATACTTGCTACACGTTACTGCAAGGGTATATTATCTTCGGCAGCGTCCGAAGTTAGAATTATTTTTTTTTTCGAAACATGTAGATTTTTTGCTTTGTAATTTCAATACGGCAAGCTTATAGTATAATAGCTTATAACAGCTTATAATAGCTTATAGATTAAAAAAAAAAGAATGAATTGAAATAATATAGGGTATTTAATTAAGTTAGTTAGTTAGCTCCGTGAGTTCGAATCTATCGCAATTCCCGTAGCATTATTAATAAAACTAAAATAAACGGAACATGCATCGAAATATAATTTGATTTCGAATTTAATTAGAGAAATTCAGTACAAACAGAAAAATTAACTACCTTATATAACTCTGTCATAAGTAATAAGTTTAGTGCAATAAAAACTTTGATATCTTTTTATAATAATACAAATAGAATGTAAGATATAATTATTTTAGTAAATGACTTCTTTTAACTTTACCACAAGCGAGTGTAAATTATTCAAAAGCTATTGATTCTCAATTTATAACTATTTCTTAAAATTAATTATTTCCACAATGCAAACAAAATATTATACTTGCTTGTATTTTCGGCCAACTTACCAACCAAACAAAAAATAATAATAATAAACCGCGAAATACCAAATAATATATTTTATAAATATTTAAACATCAAATATAACTGGTCAAAATATCTATTTAACAAAAATTGCTGCACAACAATTTGGGGCATCTACAACGTAATTGTATGTATTGCTACCTATTTAATAATACTAACCATATAAAACAAAAAAAATATCGTGATATTTTTTTATAAATCCTCCGTGCAAATATGGCTGAATAATGTCTCGTATAGAGAACTACCACGGCTCAAATACAGTGTTCCTAGTCGGTGTTCTAATGTCAGTTGTAGGGTTTGTTTTTATAACATTCACATTGATGGCATTGTGCTACAGGTCAGTTGTAGTACATAGAAACTTCTCCCTGTGTCTGAGGTTAGTTGAAAAGAAGTAATGAAAAGCCAGCTCTAAATAAAAATAAAAATTTTATGCGCAAAAAATATTTCATCCATTATTAAATATAAATATATATTTTTTTTTAGAGCACTAGAAATAAATATCCTTTTTTTGTTATTTCTTTTATTCATTGGTGTATTTAATCATTTAAAGACGCATCCACATTTCAAGAAGAATAATTCTCTTTACACTGTGATTCCCTTATATTTTTTATCATAAATCATTCAGTTTGGGAATTTCTTAATTTCATGTCAAGATTAAAATCTTTTTAATATTTTTGTTTGATTAGTTTATGTTAACCATTAGCTCCAAACTATTACCTTTCGAAACCACAAGCATTAAAGAAAGAAAGGAAAGCTGACCTGGTCCGAAGTTTATATACGCTTGCAGTTAAATGGCGGTTTGTATTGGCAAAAGCTAAACTCAATATCGTATATAGTGTGCCGACCCATATTAATACTTCAGAATCAGACCAGTTCTTTATAAAAACGATTTTGATAGAAGTCTGCCGAAAAAACAATAGTTTTGGCATTTCCGATCCGTTGAGTTATATTGCAGTTATAGGGTAGAGTCAAACGTTCCAAATTTAAACTTTGCCCGCACCCTTCTTTTGCTCGCAGTGTATAAGTCGGGAAGGCCTGGACACTCTACCTACAACTTCCATGTTCTTACAGATTCAACGAAATTTTAAGTTTTCTCAAAGCGTAGTAATTTTTAACTTTTCTCAGAACGTAGATAACTTTATATCGATCGCTGAACTATATCCTATAGCTGGAATGTAACTGAATGATCTGAAATGCTTATTTTTTGTGAGTAAAAGATGGGAAACATTTTCCACATTCCATTTTATAAGGAACAGGTTTGATTTTAAAACTAAGTAACTAAACTATGTATACTCCGTATTTTCCATATATCTTACCAATATAAGGCGCCATTTGACTGCAAGAGTATTACCACTTCGTCTAGATTTTTCTTGTCCTTACCTCCCAGAGATTTGTCTAATAGTAAAATACTGGCCAAATACCAAAATGTATCTAAGGCTCAGATTTCAAATTTTTAAGTGAAAAGTTACAATAACAATATCAATAATAATGAATTATACTTTAAGAGGAAAGTTGTATAACTCTGTACGCATAAAATATGGCAGATACAAAAAAACCCTAAGCCCTTTTTAAGCGCTTTTACAACTCTATATCATCCTAACGTTTAACGTTGATCATAAGCGTTAACGTTCAACAACCATTAATTGAATTTATTGTTCAATATAAGGTTTTGCATCATATCATAAATGGTTGATATAAAATGTTGGAAAATCTCATTGATATATAATAAAAAAACTGTATAATAAACAAAAAGACTGTGCTTACCTTTCATACTCTTAATCAGCATCTACCAATTATTTTCAAAATGGCACAAGAAATCAAATTTAATCAAAACATTTCAAGGTACAGCCGTTTATATATAAATTAGAGGTCCGCAGGAATGTATAATTTTTAAGGTCGTAGTACTGTTCAGGTTTTTACCTAACCTAAATATACTTATCTTATTAAGTACATTGAATTAAATATACATTCATAAATATATAAGCATAATTCTTATAAATTCTTCATTGGTATAATACCAAACTTTTAACTACAAACTTTTAACAGTATCAAAACGAGATGCACGAGTAAGAGAAAAAATAAGCCATTCATTTTTGCTTGTAAAACATAAATTTAAAATTTTTTCCCGATGCAACCCGTCCAACCGATCGAGGGAAGCTGCTCTTTATCGTGCGGCTCAGATCATGGGGATAGATTTGACATGTAAATCACATCCACCCTCTGGTAATCAGGCGCCTTGGGAATCAGATGAGGGATATAACTATACAAGGTGCACTTACATTCCTTACATGAGCTTTCATTTCGAATTGCAAAAATTTATTCGATTGCTTAATTGAACAATGCATTAAAATCCTAAAATCTTGTAATCAAACACCAAAATGGAAGAGGAAATCATTACTTGAAGAAAATCGTTAGTAAAAATATTTGAGGGCAATGGCCCTAAATGATGGCCCTAAAGCACACCGGTAGTCAAATCAATAATTTTGGATAGGACATTATTAAACAAGACCCGTTGTGAAGGGAAACGAAATCTACTATGTTTAAAAGGAGGAAACCCCTCAAGAAGCTTCAAAATAACGACTTCTTGACAATTTTGGGCACCACCGCTTGGTATATTTTCAGGACAACGTCTCGATGGATTAAAAACCAATTTGAATATTACACAAAATCAATAAGGAGGAAATATATTGTTGATTGGGCAAGAAATATGCATTTTATATGTATTGATAAATCGGGAAGATTAAGTAAATTTAACGAATTTGGAAAATATGAAAGAGATACCTATAGTGAAGATTGGGATATATATTAAAGATTACGTTAAGAAAAACTAACCAAAACAGAGAATCGTTAAGGATTAAAATGTTATCTTTTTGTATAAGAATGGAAATGAAGTTAAGACAGTCAAAAATATAAATCGGATGAATATTTTTCGTGTAAAACGATATTCTACGCTCATGTGTCATAAATTAAATTGAGTTCCTTAAGTCCGAGCTTGGAACATAAGTATGGCTTAACGTCATCCTTCGTAGATTCAAGCATGCGTCCCAATGAACGCGACAGTAAAGACAAAATAATAAGTGATTTTAAATACGGCCAAGGAGCCAGTTGCAATATTAACCGTGACTTTGGGTACTAGGCATTGGGTAGTAGTAAATAGTAATAATGCATGAGTTGATGTATTGTGCAGCTAAAAGACCCATTTTGTCAGGGCGGGAATACCTCAAGGGTCGGTCACAGGACCCTTACATAGAATGTAAGATTTTTTAAGAGCTATAGGAAAGTTTTTAAAAAAGTACGGTCCATAAAATTTATTGTTTGAAGATTATTTCCTGCATATGTTGACCGTGACTGCGCCTTAAATGGTCCATACGATTAGTCCAACTTTGACATACTTTTTCCCACATTTCAGCCGGTAGCTGACGAATAAATGCTTTAATGTTTAAATCAATTGAAGCAGGCTTATCTATATTGACATTATATTTAACATAGCCCTACAATAAATAGTAGAAAGGCGTGAAATCGCACAATCTTGGCGGCCAATTGACTGATCCCGAATGTGAAATAAAATGTGCGAAAAGACGATTCATGGTTAAATTATAGAATACATTGAAGATGTTTGACAGTGATACAAAACACGAAACGTGTGTCACCTGTTTAAGCCAGTGTTGCCAAAAAGATAATAGCTAAAAAACCAAAAAACTTGAGGAGATGAGCGTACAGCAAACACCGCCAATCAAAAAATTTGGCAATATCTACATATCGCTGGGCTCAATTTACGTCCCACAAAATGGAACAGGTGCTGATCAGCAGCCGCAAGGTACTTAAGACGGCTTTCGGGGCTCTTTTTTTGGTGACACTTGGATAAGATCCATGGAAAAGTGAAGTCGACAGTGAAAAGTCCAGAATTCTCCTAAATAAAAAAGCGCAAAGCGGAATCGGAACAGATTTCTCATTACTGTCGACTTTTCGAAGATTTCTTAAGCTCCACATGGGCGGAAGCAATGCATACGCCTAGCTATAAAAGATGAGTGGATGCAGCTTATACGCTGAAAGAATTTTAATATTTCTGATGACTTTTATTCGGTGCTGAGCGGTTACGCCATTTTCCGTCAATACTCAAAGTGCTTCGACGTGTCCGGTCCAAAACCTATAACTCACTTAACCAAAGCCAAATGTTAAAGTTAATGTCAAATGTTAGTTGATAGTTTTTTATGATATGCTAAAATTAATTAAATAAATTTTAACGTATGAAAAATACACTTCGCTATTGATTGAAGATCCTCACAGAGTAAAATCCTCAAGAAATAAACACACGATAATATATGATGTACTCTTTAGTTATCAGTCATATGTATGTAATAAAAACTAATACTATGTTATGGCTATAGTATTAATGTTGGATATTTACTTGTGTACCTGCCACGTTGGCTTTATCTCACGGCCCCCATTAAAATTACTGCATTAAATTACGTTAATCAGCGCCTGTTTGGAACTATGTTCCGCCGGATACTGAAGGAAGCCCACCCGTTTGGCAATGGCTTCATCTTCGGTTAAGGACAAAGGCGTATCCAAAATCTTTTCTGATTTTTGCAATCATGGCACCCGGTTGAAAACACAACTATACCCAACTCCAACTTATTACAACCGTTGTTCAGACATCGTCCCCTGAATGCCACAACCAATTTAGACTCTCAAACGGTCTGGGATCGGGAACCCGAGGAGTACAAAGGTATATTGTATTCGTGCAAATGTATGTTACATAGAGAAATAAGCGTTTTCTATTTAATAAAGTATAATAGTCTCAATGATAGTACAATGATCAGTAAAAATAGCCAAGCCGATATAGCCATGTTCCGCTGTGTGTTTATCGGTCTGTTGTAGCACTCATTTAGATAAATGTTTTTGATCGTCAATATATACCTGCAAAACAAAATTCAGCCAAATCGAATAATTGTTTAAGAAATAACAGCTAACAGCTAGAAATATGAAAATAAATTTTGTTTCCTACGGCAAATTTGTGCAAAGCTAAGCTTACCTACAAAATTCATTTATAGGGAAAATTGTCAGATGAGAACTGCGGTAACATTTCAGAACGCTAAGTGATTCAACAAGATCGTCTACTCGTAGAGCAAAAATATAACAGTAGCCCACTATAGAATGTGCCCAAGTACTTAAGATACCGTTATCTTAAGATAGCCGACAGATCAATCAAACAATCACATTATAAATCTGGTTTAAGGACCTTGTATAGGGTGCTCGCTTTATAAGATGCATAGACATGATCACTATGTTAACATTAAGCGGATATCATTTTCAAAGGTACACATGAAACTTTTCAAATAACTATCCAAAAAATCGAAAAGTTGGCTGCAACTTTTATCGTTCTTAATGATTTCGGTCCAATATTTGGTACACATCCAAAAGTGCGGGTAAAATATCTGTATAAATTGGGTGGATCTTAGGTTTAATGTGTAAGAAAAATATCCTCTTCCTCTGCCGATAACTTTAAATGTTGTAACTTAAAGTTAAGTAACATAAGTGTTCGTCCTTCCATGCAGGTCGATGTCGGTGATTGGCGAAAGGTTTGGCTCCCTAGAGTTTGTTACTATTGTTTGCTACTAATATAAGATAATCCTGTTAAAATTAAGATTAAGGGGGCTGCAGTCATTATTATTAGGCAGTTTGTTTTGACTCAGCTTTGTGTCCGCTTGTATGAAAGGAGGGAATAGTTGTGAAGATTATTTAACTTTCTTCCCAGTAATAGCACTCCGAAACATACTCGCTGCTCACAGCCTGTTGTGTACCTTGCTGGTGCAACAGTAACTTGTATGCACTTAAATGTAGATGTGGATGTATATTTGCTAATCCCATGATCAGGCTTTGAACAAATGTAACAAAAAGAGTGTTCCTTAGTTAACGATCTTATTTGTCCTGCAGACATACCCAAAAATTTCAAATCATCATTAATGTGTGATCTCTTTGCCTATTCATAGATTAGGGCTTCAGTTTTCTTTACTCTAGCTGCTTTACATTTGCTAAGCTCTACTTATCGCAACGCGCAAAAATTTAAAAAACTTATTTATTGTGGGTTCCTAGTTGATGCTACAACATCTCGTCCTGTTTTGCCGGTATCCTGACCACGCACGTTTTCATTCGCCCCGTCTGACACCTTCCGCAAAGTTCTTTAATCAGATTTGTTGTCCAAAAAAGAATTACGAAGTGCCTTGGACGATTATAACTCCCTTCCACGATGTGTTGTAAGCTGTATCCTTTATAGCTAGATGACGTACCGGAGTTTCTGTTTTGTCGATTAAAAGTGATCTAAGATGATCCCTTCTTGTGCTCTTTGAAGGCTATCCAATCAAAACATTTGCCAGGGCACTGTTTTTTTAATGATTTTTAGGTAGACTCGCTCTGCGATGATGCTGTGCCCGAATTGACTACAGTGACGTCTCTATCTACAGGCTTTGCTAAGTGTACCAACCCAAGCTATGTGTATTAATCATAGTGATAGTGCTTTTAATTGTTCCATTGAAAAATAATTGCCTGACAATTTCCTAAAAATCACAAAAATCATCTCTACCAAGGGACCAAACAACGATCCTCTTAATAGATAATTTTAAATGCTTTGTAACTTTTATTGTTCAAGTAAAAACGAAAAGCGATGAAAAACAAACGTTACAATCAATTTAGTAGAGTAATATCATTGTATTTGGTGATTGTAAATCCTACAAATTATAACAAATATACAGTTCCGAACCACCATATACGAACAATGAATAACTAACTTAAAAAGACAATTAAAAATAAGCAACGTGACTCAAGAACACATGGAGAAACTACGAGTAAACACTGAAACTACCGTCAAATTCTTAATCCATCTGCCATAAAAAGGTATGGTTTCAAACTCTTTAAGACAATCAGTTATAGATTTATAGAACAATTTAACTTTAAATAGGCTGCTAATCAACGAAAACATGCGCAATACGAACATTCTATAGGACTTTTAAAGCTCGTCCAATTTCAGTATCGTTTGCCCTCCTCCACACTTATATTCCAGAGAGCAGGAGAAGCCAAGCGTAAACACTTGATACTTTTATTATAAACAATATCCAACTTCTCTCTAGCAACTTGGCTATGAACAGCTTAGAATCAGACCTTCTTCCAGTTAAAACTATCCTGCGCACTTTTTCCCATACTGTTAAGTCGTTTTATTTTGATATGATGAGCTAAGCTAAATGCAAAAAAAGCATGATTCCTTATATTGAATCTCTAGAATCGGTAGCGAAACAACCGACATTGATATTCTAATCTTTGAGAATAGCATGGCCAAAAAAAAAACACAGTATCCCTAGATAAGAAAATATTTTGAAGACTAAGTCACTCTCTTGTAATATTTTATAATTTATTAAACGGCGTTAACATCAGAGCCGTTACTGGCAGAAGGATAAAAATTTGGATAGCCTCACGCTATACAAGTGGTTTAATCAAACTATTCCTAATAAGATTTTCCAATTCAGAAATGAATCTTGGAAAAATATTCTATCTTCTTTAAAGAAATCCTCTTCTCCCTTTCGAAGGCAACAAAGGTGTTGTGGAGCTTGCAAAAATAATAAACGAGTGCCTGTGGGTATGCTTTTTTCCTAAATTTTGAAAAACTGGCAAAGCAATTTCTAAATAAAAGCCTAACTAACCAAGTAAACTCGCAACTTTCTACCGTTCAGTCACTCTGCTATTCTTAGAATCCTGAAATTCTAGAAAAGGTTATTAAAAAGAAAAGGTTAAAGAAATATTTATATAAATATTATGAAACGACCAAATAAAATGAAAAGTAGTAAAAGTTGCGACCGCAAATATTTAGCGGAACGAGGCATGTCTTCGACGGTTCCTCAATCATCCTTAAAAGCTTTGTACTAGTCGTATACTTGTTTTTTCCATAGAATAGATTCACCATAAGCCTTTTCCAACATTCGCAACGACTCCGCACACAAAATTTGGTTCGCAACACAAGATTTGATGCAAATTCTTTGTTCAATATTTTTTTTCATTGTAAAAATCGCAAAACATTACTGAGGTCAACTGATTTCGATAGCTGCTGAAAACAAACTGGTTGGCAGATCGCGTTCATTTAAGGCGTCGTAATTAAGGAAAGCGCTACCAAAGCGCTAAAGGACCAAAGCGCATTTTCCAGAAATTCAATTGTCTTACATTGATTCGGCCGCTGGTGTCGCGGGCAGTTGTTTGGCTGGGCGTGCCTTAATTAGGTCAACAACCGACCAATATTAATTTTTGAATACAAATATTTTATTCTGTTTGCCGTTCATGATTTGGTTTGTTTGTTCCGCTTTTTGGAACTTATGGTAGAACTTGCTAAAAGTCGCTAGTAAACTATTTCGCAGCGAAAGAACAAACAAAAGTAGTAAAATATGATGCATTAGCAGATCTGCATGCTAGTTGCTCACGCTGACCTATTGGCTTTATTCTGCAACAAGGCAAGGTGCTGACAGAAACCCAATTTCTGTTTTATTCGAGGATTTAATAAACGTTGGCGACATACCCGGTGCGATTCTCAATGGTCAGCTCGGTGAGTTGGATGAGCTGGTGGCGAACTTCAAGGGTTCGCATGAGGAGCTGGTAGAGTTGGATATCTCGGAGTTCTCGGAACTTCAAAAATTTGGCGAGAGACGAGTGGAAGCCACTCCAAATTCGTGGAGTTCAGTAAAATATTTTCGACCTAGGTGGACACCAATCGGTTCATCAGCCAGGGTTATAAAACTAGAGAATCATTTGTGGTTACTAGGTGATTGATTGTGTGCCATGTAGCGGCCTGTTCAATATCTTTCATATCTGTCACTTCATTTTGTATCCCCCACTTCAAAGGCTCTGCCACGCATTAGTAGCACGGTGGTGTTCTTAGCTCCGAATCGCTGCAGTAATGAAACACCGCTATTAGCCACCGCCAGTATTTTTCAGCGTTAGCGTCTCGACTCCGGGATCAGGTCCACCTTATTAAGGCGGATGGATGTTCAGTTGGAGCTTCACAGATTTTACCATAAGCACCAATGCAAGTATTTGGAGAAGGAGATGCTGAAGTTGCAACGGCTGGAGAATCGGTAAACATATGGCTAAAATCTCAGTTATATGAATATTCTGCTCAGGTCACCGCGATTGTGCCCCCAATTGCATTAGATATCGCCAGTTGGAGCTATCGAAGAAATTGTTTCCGGTTCAAGCTTCCATCATCTTTTTATCGGAGTAAGCATTTTTTATCATCTGCTATAATCCGGTAAAATTCAGCTAGCGTCTGGTTTTCCGACGGCGCAGAACACTCAGTTTGGACACTCTCATCCCGTTCAGTGCATCGGCTACCTGTGCTTGCGGTCTTGTTCGGATGCCTCTTACCGTCTTTTTCTTGGGCCACTAGCTGCCTCACCCTTGCACTGGATCGCTACATCATTTTGTTTAACCTCAATAAATTTAGCCTACTATTATTTTTCTGAATTTGTGCTGTTATTTAGAAATTAAAAATTGATAAGATAGTTTTGTTGGTACAGAAAGCACTCGGTAACTGAACAGTATCTTTTAGTAAAAGTGCATTATAGAAAATACACTTCGAAGAATTTAAAGTTAAAAATAGCATAAAATTGATCAAGCTAACGAAAGTGTGACAATCGAATTCTTAACATGATGTGACAACATGTCCCAGGTAAAAACATAAACTGACCTCATGGTATAAGATCAAATTAGCCATAATTTCCATTAAAACTTTTTATAGGTCTTCCCCATTTTATTATTTATGTTTGGGTCACTTATATATACTTTAACTTACTAATTATGATTAATAAGTCAAAAACACATTTAAAGACACCCATTAAAACTCAGTAAAGTATTTCAATTTGTGTATATTATGGTTGACAGCTCGGCGGTGATCTCGTTGTCACTTTTCATTACTACTTTTTTTAGTTTAGTTTTTAGTATAGTAATAAAGCACTTTCAAAAAAATTCCTAAAAGTCGGTACAAAAACAATTTGTAGGGGACATTTATTGACTTTTAATGTTTAGGTTTTGTTTTACCCTCCATTTAAAAATATTGAGTTTCGATTTTACAAAAAAACTTGGCATGAAAAAGACCAAATATATAAATAAACTCTATTTTAAAAATGTCAAACTTACAAAAAATATTTTGCGACAAAGTAAGGAAGTTGTTAAGTCTGTTCTTGAATCGCTAGATTATTATTTTAATTTTTTTTTTTATTATCATTTATGTATATTACAACTAAAGATAAAGAAACTTAGACCACGACTTAGAGATATTATTGGGACTCCTTACTGACAAAACTGACTTTGAGCGTTGGTGGTACTTTCTGCTGAGTTATACCGCTGTGTTTCAATAAGATAAAAAGCCGTCATAATCAATAATAAAAATACACTTCTCACATACAAAACATATGCGGATGATTTGTGTGTGATAAATGATATGTTAATCAAAATTTGAAAGGATGATAAAATAACTTACAGATCAAAACCACCTTGGACTTGCGTTAATACAGATACGCGATGAGGCGGTAAAAAGTGCACAACTATAAAAAAAAAACAAGATCTAATATTATTAGACTCAATTGGCCTTTTTATGTTTATACTTCAATGTCTACAACTGTCAATAACTCCAATAAAAGCATTTAATTTCAATAACTCAACATTTACCATATATACAAAACGTTAAGAATTCATATTGACATATTAATTTAAAATATTAGAGATGAGCCATACCAAAGAAAAGATAACAGGCATTTGTTGACGATATTCTATAGAGACTACCTATAGAACGTAAACATCTTCTATTCCCATTTTCCTTCTTTTAGTCTTTCTGCTTGGTTTATCCTTCCAAATTATACGCCTGTTATGATACTCTTGCAGATATATATGTATACGTTATGTGTCGCAAAATGTAAGTGGACACGTAAACAAAATACTGCCAGAGCTACATTAGAAATAGCGCAGTTGAAAAAGTCCCGGACGGGCTTTACAATTATTTTTCTTGAGAGAAAAATTAAAGAATAATAGCGTAGGCCCGGTCTGCTTCTACAATTATTTTTGTTTAAGAGAAAATAAAGAAAAAACACAAAAAGGGTACTAAAAAAGTAGGCAGAAAAAGTATTTAGGCGGAAGACTTATTTTAAAAATATGTGTCAAAGTTCCACGCTCCAAATGGTGCTCGATCGTTAATTGTTATATATAATTACAACTTCGAAGTATGATTCTTTAAAATATCTCATTTTTATTTCAGAATAGACCCGAAGACCAATAGCTGTATACAGTTGTAGGGATAAATCTTAAGTCAAACTTACTATATATCCTGATTTATTTGGCGATCCAGCCTCTGTTCCAAGCTTTTATTTTATTAAACGAATATTCTGTAGATCTTTTACTTTACTGAGTGTATGTTCTAAGTGAACTTCGATAAGCTTTCAGAATGGACCGATTGCACTTTGGGTGCGTGTTTAAGTATGCTGATCTAGTATTACTTTGTGTGATACAATTACAATCTTTTATTAAGTCAAGAGATTTGAATAGGTCGCTC
Organism: Drosophila vallismaia; assembly: GCA_035047325.1. Taxonomy (NCBI): domain Eukaryota; kingdom Metazoa; phylum Arthropoda; class Insecta; order Diptera; family Drosophilidae; genus Drosophila; species Drosophila vallismaia. The sequence continues at coordinate 187,606 of JAWNPU010000089.1, forward strand.
CCCCATTGCTTGAATTTTGCCTGTCCTCAGGGAATTACTTTTGGATATAGAGATGGAATTTCCATTTCTGTTTCTATTACATTTCCCAGATTTCGATTTACATTAGTTTCTTATTCTTTGGGCTTAACGTATTTTACAATTTGATTATTATGTATATTTTTAAACTTATAAACTAGATACAGTACAGGTATCCCTCGTATAACGCGGTTACGATATAACGCGATTGGAAAAAAATTAGGTTTCAGTGCAACGCGAAATTTTGGGCTTATATAATGCGAAAGGGAAAATACATACCTATAAATTCTGGAAGAATAATAATAAAGTTTTTAAGTTGTTTTAGTTTGTTTTTAAATTATTGAATATGCACATAATTATTTAAATTTTGTTTTTTGAATTTTTAAATATGTACATATGTATATGTATAATTATTCATATCTTGTGTTTTTAATTGTATTTGTATTGAAAAATATGTGAATCTGTAATTTAGTATGTATTTTATTAAAAAAAACCTATTGGAACATAATCCCCAAATTTATATGAAAAATAAGGTTAAGATAACGCGGATTTACATAACGCGAAATTCTTCTGGAACGTAATTATCGCTTTATACGAGGGATACCTGTATTAGGATTATTGTCATTATGGCCAATGTAGTTAATGTTATTATTTGGAATATGTTGTGTTTTGTTTCTGTTTGTATTATTATGTTTTTTGTTCCAATTTTGTTATTTTATTACTAACATTAATGTTTTGGGTATTTGAAATAGAAAATTCTTCCAATTGGATTAAAAAATTATAAATTTAAATGATATTATTTACTTCAATTGTGATTTTATTTTAAATACAGTTTTGATTTACTTCTGTTTTTGGCATATTCCAAGTAAGTAATATGTTGGTTTCTATGTAATTTATTTGAAAATTTTGGTATGTTTTTGTGTATTGACATTTTGTAACAGTTTGTTTTATTATACCGGTTATACACTCATTAAATATTTGTTTCTTTAACTTCCCGCTAAACGTTTTATTATCTCCTAAATAGTGATATCTTGAATTGTTTCTGTTAAAATCTTATTTTCCTCATCTGGATAAGAAATTATTTTGAATATTGGGGCATTAATTATTTCGAGTCTTGACAAAACTGTCAAGCAATTTGGGAAACAATTCCTTTTATCTTAAAGTGGAAAATTTTAAATTCGACGCAAAAACTCAAGTTTAGTTCACAATAGCGGCAAAATCTTTGAACAGCGATCCTTAGATCCACCATTAGTAACAAAAACACTTAAGCACAGTAATGTAAGTTTGCTGCAAACAAATTTAATAGTGGTCCGCTATACAGCGGCCACGATGGATACACACGCAAAAACCAGGATGCCCGCTTATACCGAGCGCTCACTCAGCCTTAGTGAGCTTTTCAACATAGCATTGAATCAAGACTCTGAACCGATGCCGGAATCCATAGATGCCGACACTATCAAGCCTCAGCGGATTCAAGTCAAGGAAAGAGCTGCTACTAAACTGTCTGATGCGCAAAAAATTCTGACAAAAGAGAGGAAGAGGAAGACAAATTTATTACCCAACCACAACTCCAAAAGAGCGGTCAAAGGTACGAAGCTGGAGCCGTACTCAGCAACAATTAGGAAGGCAAACTCAAACAATATGTTTGCCATGCTAGACATGGAATTGGACGAAACCAGTGATGGTATAAAAATTCCACAAGATTGTAATGACGACGCTGCCACCTTGTGTGCATCGGTCGTTCCGAATATTACCAATGATTGTGTACCAAATGAGACATCCAACAGCCCACAACAGAATTCCGATAAGCAGAATTCTTACAAACAATCAAAACCACCGCAAATAGTACTGAGCCTTATCAACATTAATGATCTCTTTGAGCTGATTACGGAGGTCACTAGTCTACATAGATAATTTAACAGTTAAAGCCAATCAAGGGGAAACAGTGAGAATATTTCCCAAAGACGCTGATACTTATAGAGCCATTGTGAATATTTTGGATAGTTCGGGAATTGAATTCCATACATACCAAATGAAGGAAGAGAAGCCTTATAGAGTAGTAGTTAAGGGCCTCCACCATAGCACCTTAAACCACGAAATTATTGCCAACTTTAAAATATATGGCTTTGATGTTCAGCAAGTACATAACCCAAGATCCAGGAGAAATAAAGAAGAAAAACTTAATATATTCTTCATTAATATAAAGCCATGTGCAAAAATTAATGACATATATGATATTAACACAATATGCCGACAGAAAGTGCGGATAGAAAGAATGAGTAAATCATCGGAAATTGCTCAATGCATACGTTGTCAGGAATACGGACACACAGCTAAATACTGTCGTCGTCATCCCAATTGTGCGCGCTGTGGCGAAAATCACTTAACCAAGTTATGCGTGCTTCCCAATGATCAACAGCCTATCTGTGTACACTGTGGAGGAAATCACACGGCAAGATACAAAGGTTGCCAGTGGTACCAGGAGTATCTTCGACGATCAATTGGCACTGTAAAGAAGCAACAACCTAAGCAATCCAAAATAGATAAAAGTGCAGCAAATCAGAAACAACCCCAGCAAAAACAGCAGCATGCAACTAAGCAGCATGCAATAGCTAGCACTTCCAAAGCACATATTGGGAGCTTGTCCTACGCAGATATTGCAAGCAAATATTGCAACAGCCCAGCCTCGTTTAAATAATGTAAAGCGATTTAATATTAAACAGCCTCACAAGCTTGACGTTCAGTCAATATTGGCACAGCAGCAAGAACAATTTATGAATTGGCAGCAATAGCTTCAACAGCAACAACAGCAGCAATTCCTATCATGGCTACAGCAGCAGCAACAGGAGCAACAACAACAAAACAAGCTGAATAGTCAACGACTCGAACGGCTGGAAAAAATGGTTTTTGAAATAGCCAATATTTTGAAACAACGGACTGGGGATACATCGGCTTTCCAACTCCATAGTAACGCTTTACCATCGAAATGAACCCTATGAAGAATCATATCTGGAATGTAAACGGCATTTCGGGTAAAGCCAGAGAAGTTGAACTCTTCGCTCACAACAACTGCGTTGACATTCTTCTCCTAAACGAGATCAGACTCAACAGAGGTAATACAGTTAAGATACATGGGTATAGCTTTTATCCCGCATATAAACCTTCAAGACATAATCACGGAATAGGAGGAGCATCAGTACTGGTGAGGAGCTCTCTTCGTCATTTCCCCCAAAGAGTTATTGAAACGAGAACTATTCAGATGTCTTCAGTTAAGGTCTCCACCGGGCTGGGAGATATGGAATTTAGCGCGATATACTGTCCACCAACAACTAGAATTGAAGAAAGGCTCTTCAGTGACATACTTGTCTCTTGTGGCCAAAGGTATTTAGTTGGTGGGGACTGGAACGCCCGACATTGGCTGTGGGGAGATACATATAACTCACCCAGGGGGCAAGAACTAGCAGAAGCCATTTCCGCCAGAAGTGCGTATATCCTTGCAACAGGTTCGCCAACTAGATACCCACATGTGCCCAGTCACAGACCTACCTGCATTGATTTTGCTGTATACCATGGTATAAACTTAGATAGAACAAGTATTTGCGAAAACTGGGATCTAGACTCCGATCATGTAGCCCTTGTTGCTACTCTACAAACAGAAGGTGCCTATGTCAGGCCATGCTCTCGGTTAAGAAACAGCCGAACTGATCTTTTGGTTTTCAGACAACATCTGGAAAACTCTTTACAATTAAATACGGTTTTAAGCTCTAAGGAAGATATCGAAAATGCAGTAGACATTCTAACGCAAAATATACATAGCGCTGCTTCTGCTTCTACGCCGTCTGAGCCAGAGACATATCCCAGAACTTATGGTATTGTACTAACAAGAGAGGCCAGAGAACTAATTAGAACTAAAAGACGTCTTCGAAGAAGAGCAATCCGAACTCAGGATCCATGGGACAGAATCTTGTGGAACCGTGCAGCAAAGCAACTCAAAATCATCTTAAATGAACTCAGAAATGATTTCTTTGAACAAAAATTATCTTCCATGGACTACGCCGTTGATGCAAACTATTCGCTTTGGAAGTGAAGAGAAGCGCTTAAACGACAACCACTTCGATGGGTACCCGTACGTTGTCCAGGTGGGGAAACTGCAAAAACTGAAGTGGAACAGGCTAATGCATTCGGATACCACCTAGAGGATCGCTTCACTCCTTATGACTTCGCCACGATAGAACAAATAAGAGAGACTCACCAGTAGTTACAAATGCCATTGCAGATGTCTTGGCCTATTAAGCCAATAAGGATAGAAAAAATATCCGAAATAATCAAATTACTGCCGAAAAATAAAGCTCCAGGAATTGACAGGATTTGCCATGCCACGCTAAAGGTTTTACCAATGAAAGCGATAATCTATATAGCACTAAAATTCAATGCTATCCTAAGGGTCCAAGAGTTCCCAAGACATTGGAAAATGGCTGTTATTTTGATGATCCACAAGCCTGGGAAACCAGAAATTGATCCTGAGTCGTATCGGCCTATAAGCCTCTTACCCTCCCTTTCTAAACTATGGGAGAGACTTGTTGCCAATCGGATCAACGACATTATAAAACAAGGTAATATCTTGCCGGATCATCAATTCGGATTTCGAAAGGGACACGGCACTATAGAACAGGTCCACAGACTGGTGAAACACATATTACAGGCATTGCGTGACAATTGCGAGTACTCCAACGCTGTCTTTATAGATATGCAACAAGCCTTCGACAAAGTATGGCATGTTGGATTGTTATGCAAGATAAAGACCCTGCTACCTGCGCCCTACTTCTGCATTTTAAAGTCATATCTGGAAGGACGAGAATTTAAAATCAAGGTGAGACATAACTACTCCTCCATATATCCAATGAGAGCTGGAGTTCCACAGGGCAGTGTTCTCGGACCGATATTATACTCCTTGTACACTGCTGATATTCCTTGCCCGAGTTTCGAACACATAGAAGCACCGAACAAGGCTTTTATGGCAACCTATGCAGATGACATCGCAGTTGTATATAACTCTAGGGACAGCAGAGAGGCAGCTAAAGGACTACAAGAATATATTAATGCTCTGGCAGCCTGGTGTAAAAAGTGGAACCTAAAAATAAACCCACTGAAAACAACAAATCCATGCTTCACACTGAAAACGCTTATCCAGAACACCCCTCCAATCCAGCTAGAAGGAGTTACCCTGAATCAGCCGCGGCAAGCAACATATCTAGGTATCACCCTGGATAAACGTCTCACCTTTGGGCCGCATCTTAAAAACACAGTAAAGAAATGTGGTCATAGATCACAGCAGCTAAGATGGCTCATGAATGGAAGGAGCACTCTTTCGCTGAGGTGCAAAAGAGCTGTGTATGCGCACTGTATAGTACCGATATGGTTATACGGGATCAAGATTTGGGGAATCGCAGCCAAATCTAACTATAAACGTATTCAGGTGATGCAAAATCGAGCACTACGACAAATAACCAACTGTCCCTGGTATGTCCGTACCTCCACACTCCATAAAAATCTCAATCTTCACACAGTTGAGGAACAAATTGGGAGACATAAAAGTCGATATAGTCACAGATTACTGAGTCACAGCAGTCGTCTTGCAAGACGTCTTATCCCCGCTCGACGACTTAAACGGCTAGGCTTCGCCAAGACAATTAGACAACAGTAAAAACTTTTCACTTATGTTCCTACTTCATTTATTTAGATATAGTGTTTGGTTACTCTTAAGAATATTTCTCCACCCTGTGTATGTTAAGGTACAATATTATGATGTACGGATTCTTCACTTAAATAAATAAACTTAAAAAAAAAAAAATTAATTATTTCGTTTGGAATATGGAAAATAATAAGAATTTCGTTCGAATCGGTTTTTATCCAGGTGGATGTTTTGATGTTTAAAAGTTTTTCGGAGTTTACAGTATTTAAGAGGTCATGTTTTAGTAATTTAGGGTTAAATATTCCTAATCTTGACAATTGCATACCTAATTCTATATCTTCAATATATTCTGTGAATTGTTGTAATTCTTCTTGAGCATTTTTATTTAATGTACCAAAAGCATATTTGTTGCTGTTCCTTTTTTGTTAATTAGACCTCTTTTATTACGATTGACAATTTTAGTACCGTTTATTTCGCGACTATCTATTTTATCTATTAAATATTTAATGTGAATTACCTTTAATTTCATGGGCTGATTTTTATAAATTTTCATAAGTTTCTTCGGTTTTGGAAATGTTTATTGTTATATAATGATTTTCATATTTTGACGGTTGGTCTTTGAAACTTGTTTAAAAAATAGGATTTTCATTTAGAACCTTCATGGGGTTGATTCGATACGTACTTTGTTAATTTGTAATTTTTATAAAAAAGAATAGCAAAGTTATGATGATTAAAGCGTTTTCAATCCAATAGTTATTCAATTGCGTTGATGTCGTCATTTGGGGTTTTCCCTTAAGTTATAATCATATTTAATTTCATTAATTTTCTTTTTCTTTTTGAATTTTGATTTGTAATGTATGATTTTTCTTCCTCTATTGGTTTCTTCGTGATGTTTGTCATCTACCTGTCTAATTTGTCCGGTCTTTTTAAATGGACTGGTTGTCCTTGACTTTACTAACGGAGATTGTTTGTATTTAGTATCGATCTCGAATTCGTGTCGTTTTTCATTAAGTTTGGTCATTTTGCGAATGTTGTCTGAGTGTTCCTGCGTAAATGGAAATATCAGCTGGTGTCCCATTGGTAGTATTATTTTTTGTTTTGTGATTATAGGTGTATAATATTAGTTTGAACTTTGTGTATTTATTTTCGATATTTTTCACATTTTCAATAACTCTTAGTTTTTCATTTACTGTCTTATGAAATCTTTCCACATTAGATAAACCGTTTTTACTACAATAGTTGTAATCTGTATTTTTACACCTTCTGAATTTAACCATGTTTGCAAAGCTATACACATTAATGCTGAATCTTTATCTGCTTTTATTTCTTGTGGTTTTCCGATTGCGTTGAATACTTTTATTTTTGCTCTCTTGGTTTCTAGCCATCTCGGCTACTTAATTCTATTAGAGTTGCAAACCAGCTTCGCGCACACTGTCCTCATCTCAAGATCCTCAGTTAAAATAGTGTAGACAGTTCCGACTAAAATGCAGGTCTGCTCACTGATAAGGGCAATGGTTAAACGCCTGTCAGAGTTTAAAACTTCTCACTTTAGCCACCTGAAAATTTGTTGGAGCTGTCGGTGGGCGTCCGACGTGGTGCTCGTCTTCAACGAGCTCCCGGCCTTCCTTGAACATTTTGTGCCACTTGAAAACTCTTGTACGGCATATGGCATTATCCCCATAAGCCTGGTTAACGAGTTTAAGGCTCTCCGACGTTGATTTTCCGAGTTTAAAGCAAAACTTCACAGCGTAACGTTGTTCAATGGCACTGTTCATTTTAGCGCTCAGAACGCCGCAAAAAATCTCGCGCCACAAAAATTCACCTCCTGTCTTAACGAATGTAGGTAATCGACTAAAAAAGGCGCGCTTTGTTGGCGGGAGACCCTTCTACCCAGCCGACCAGTCGGACCCCCACCCACCGCTTCGTTGAGGTTATATTGAATGGACCCTGTATGTATATGCAAGACAATAACTGTTTATTACCTATTAGGTGGAAATCCATCACATATTTTATCTCTTATGTTAAAAATTTTTGGAGTGATCTAATGTATTAATTTGGTTTAATTTAAATTTCTATGTTCCGTTGTTGCTATAATACAAATTTCGCATTAATTTTTAATATTTTGGATTAATTTTTGATGATCTGGATAATATAAGTTTTTTTTAATCCATTTTAACCATTTTCTTTGTTCAGAGTGTTTGTTTGTTTGTTTGTTTGTTTCAGAGTTCTTTGAACTCTGCATAAGTGTTTAAATCAATTAATTTTGTTGTTGTTTTTATTACTTTTAGATCCTATGATTTCTGTAAATGCTTTTTGAAATGTTGCAAAATCTAGTTCATGATGAAAGTATAAAGCGCTGTATTTTTCACATAAATGTTCTTTAATCATTTCTTTCGATAATTCGTTTGTTAATTCATTGTATTGAATTTTAATTTTAATTTTAGTAAAGTAATGATTTAGGTACGATTTATTTTCGTTCGATTTAATTTAGAGGTTTTTCCATAGATGAGATATAGTTCTGGTTATCTTCTGGTGCATTATGTATTGTAGTTATCTATTACGCTGTTAGTTGTTGTTGTTTAAAGGTTCTTCTAGCTGTGGAGAGAGCATCTTCTACATCATTTTCTTTTCCAGGTAGATATTTTATGGGAGAATCAAATTCTCTTGATTAATTATCTTAAATATTTTGTTGCCCATACAATGGCTAACAATTCTTTTTCTATCGCGGCATAATTTATTATATGGTCATTAAGAGTTTTTCTTGCAAAGCGTACTTGCGTCTGTTGTTAATGGAAAAGGCTTATAAAAATCTGGATAAATTAATATTGGATCTAAGGTGATAAACACATTCATTTTTTCGAATGCTTTAATGTGGTTTGGATCTTTGATATTTATAGTTAATCCTTTTTTAACTTTGATTTCATTGGTTTAACAAAATTTACAAAATTATTTATGAATTTTCGATAGAATCCATATAAACATAAAAATGACTTTTTTCTTTTTTTATTTTTTTAAAAAGGGGAATTCCATAGATCGGTCGTAATTATGTGACCTAAAAACTCTGTTTCCTTTTTTAGGAACTCACATTTGTCGAGTTGGAGCTTAAAATTTTCGTCTAGAGCTAACCTATTACCAATAAGAATGGCTTTTTGTTCTATTTCTTCAACAAACTTACGTAGGCTTCCATTACATTTTTTATTGAAAAGTCTCTTGTGGAGGTCCTTTTTAGGGGTGTGGTATTTGAATTTTCCTGTTAAAGTTGACTTTAAGCTGTTCCAGTTGCTGGCTTGGACGTTTTGTTATATCCTGAGGGCGTCTTCGTTCAGTTTCACTTCGATAGCTCCGTATAAAATGGCTTTTTGACATGCGTCCTCCGTTGATTATAATAATATGCTTGATCTGTACCAGAGCCTGATTTAAGTAAATCTCCGACAGAATTTGGGGTGGAGTAATTTTAAATTTTTTTTTTTTCTATTAAAATTGTATTTATTTACATTGCAGACTACTGTTACTACTTATAGTAACTTCTACTGCAGAGATTCATAATTTCTATCGAGTATTTACATATTTACATACTTAAACCTAATTAGGGAGTCTAGAGGCATGATTTAATTTAATTAATTAACTTATATATCTTCTTCTCCTCCTTCTCGCCCTCAGTCCCATTACTTGTCTCCTCTTCAAGAGTTTTCGAGCCAACTGGTTAGGGTGGTTTCCCAATTTATTTATGTACGCGATTGCTTGCTTGTTTATGACATCGCCAATCCTTGGTACCTTCAGCTCCGTTTCAATGTCTTTGTTGCGGATGTACCAAGCCGCTCCAGATAGTTTACGCAAGATTTGCGACTGCGCCACACGAATTTTGTTGAGGTGCGACTTTGCGGCGATGCCATATACTTGGATGCCATATCTCCAAATAGAAGCCAATACAACCTTATAAATTTTGGCCTTGTTTGAAATTGAAAGTTTGTTTCCAGGCCTAAGGAGCCAAGCCATGCTGTTCGCCTTTGTTTTGAGCCGCCGAGTTACATCCGTTACATGGCGTTGAAATGTAAGTCGCTTATCCAGAGTAACACCGAGGTATTTGTGGGCGTTCGATTGTGTGAGGAGCTCTTTATGCAGAAACACACCTGGTGATGTGTCTTCTCAGGGTGTACGTCACGGAGATACACTTTTCCGGATTGACTTCGATGTTCCAGCGTAGGGCCCAGTTCTCAAATTTTTTTAGGTAAAACTGAAGCGTAGCGGTAGCTGTACAGACGCAAGTATCTCTGGCCAGGACTGCAGTGTCATCAGCAAAGTTGGGTTCTCTGGGGTACACCTGCTCTGACTCTTTTTGTTTGGGAGGATAGTCCGACCTGTACTACTTTAAAGGATCGCCCGTGTAGGAAGCTTTTTATTATCAAAAAGAGTTGAGGATTTAGTAGGCTTTTAAGCTTGTACAGAAGTCCTTCATGCCACACTCTGTCGAAAGCCTGCTGGATGTCCAGAAAAGCTCCAACGACATACTCCTTTCCATGGAAACCTTCCAGCACAAAGTTCACTACGCGGTGTAGCTGTTCAGATGTGCCATGCCTGAGTCTAAAACCAAACTATAACTTCGGAATAGCTTTTTGGACCTTTCGGGATTCGAGCAATCTTCTCAGGATGCACCTCTCAAGTAATTTGCCAAATGCTGAAAGCAGGCTTATTGGGCGATAGGAGTCTAATTCCTCTGCTGGCTTCCCAATTTTATGGAGCATAATGATATTCGCCTTCTTCCAGGCGCTTGGGAAGTGTCCCAGTCGAAGAGCAGAATTGAAAATCAGAACAAGGAATAACAAAGCTCTGTGGGGCATGAGCTAAATGGAGCGGTTGTCAATGTGATCCTCACCAGGAGCCTTGTTGTTGCGAAGGGATTTGATATCGTCTTCCAATTCCGTGAGTTTAATAGGCTTTACAGGAAGAGCCATCTGCAATGGGGCTTCTAGGGATTCAGCAACCAGTTGTATTCGTCTTGGCGATGCTGTCTCGAACGGCCGGAATCTTTCCTCCAGGTTTCTGGCAAACGCTTCAGCTCTGTCCTGAGATGATTTTGCCCAAGTGCCATCTGGGTTACGAACTGGAAACTTTGGAGCAACTTCTCTCTTGAATCTCTTCGTGAGCTTCCAGAGCGCGAATTTTGAGTTTTCATTGGCAGTAGCTTTCCCGAGGAATGCGTCAGTTGCTTCTCTTTTCAGGTTGGCCAGTACTTTTCTCACCCGATTAGATATCCTTCGGTACAATCTGTCAATTAATAGGTCATTGGTCCTGATGAACTCACGCCGAAGACGTTTCTTGAGAGTTAAGAGTCCTACTGCTTCCGAAGAGAGAGCGACGCTGCTATGCAAGTTGCGTAGGTGAACTGCGCCGCAAGGAGCTGCAATTTGAGCTGCATCTTTAATCTCCTTCATAAAAGTTTCAACCGCTTTCTCGATATCGTCTGCTGTATTTATCTCTGTTTTAAGGTTAAAGGCATTGTTAAGCTCGTATTGAAACAGCCTTATATTCGCACCAGGTGGAACGAGCATCCTAATAGGGGCGGTGCTATGAGGTGACGTTGTTAGTGAAGCGATCAGCGGCAAGTGATCGGAAGATAGGTCATACTCTTCGCGTACTGATAGTAGACTGTTAGCTATACCTTTGTACAAGAAGAAGTCGATACATGAAGGTACATTCATCGTGTTATACGGGTAGTGAGTGGGTTTGCCTGTAGCCAGAACTTGAGTTGAGCTGCCGGAGATAACATCGTGAAGTGCTGTGTCCGAGCATTCGCTCTTATACTACCCCAGAGGCGATGCTTAGCGTTAAAATCACCTCCAATGATAAACTTTTGATTATGTTGACCAAGAAGATTATCAAACTCAGAGGAATTCCAAGGCAGGCCTGTAGGAAGGTACACTGCTGAAACCGTAATTTCGCCCAAATTAGTGGAAATTTTTACCGTCGCCATTTGTAGGTGATTCGTTGTGATCGAATGCAGGTGATAGTGTACTAATCCCTGCCTGATTAGGATACAAGCTCCTCCTCTGGGTCGACCTCCTGGATGATCTGCTCTATAGCAGCTGTAACCTATCATATTGAGGTAGGATCCGTCGTGTAGGAGTGTCTCTGAAATAAGCATAACATCAATTTCGTGCTGGCTGAGAAACACTTAAACCCCATTAGCATTTGGGATAATGCTACGAGCGTTCCAGGTTCCGAGGCGCAGATCACAAGCCATTACTTGCGCTGCGTCAATGACTTAGAACCTCTGAGTTCTTTGATCTCCTCAAATAACTCAGCGATGGTTTTTTGTAGACCAGCAATGGTCTGCTGCATTGAGATGATGATTTGTGCGAGGGAGCCATTAATTACCGTTTGGTTAGGATGTTAAGGTTCGCCTGTGTTTGTTACAGGAGCCAACGCAGCATTCGGAAGAGTCTGGAACCTTGTATTTGAGAAAGCATTTCGCTGTTGGAAGTATTTTCCATCAGGTCGTATGCTCTGTTGTCCAGTTCTAGTCGAATCTGCATACGATAGGCCCTGCCGCACGATTGAGGATGGAATAGCTTGTTGCTTGATGTTGCGCATGGGCTGTGGATGTTCTACGCGGGTCATGGAAGTCATGGGGTCATGGAATATTGAGTCCAGTTTTTCGGCTTTTGAGTCTCTGGACGTAAATTCTGCAGCCCTTGTGAGTTGCCTCATGATTGCCTAGGCAATTAACGCACTCCAGGTCGTCATAGGTCCTTGCCTGGCATTGACTGGAACCAGTCCAATGAGGCAAACTGCATCTACCACATCTGGGCTCCTTAGTGCAAAAGTTTTTGGTGTGATCAAAGCCAAAACATCGGTAACATTGACGCAAAGTAACATTTTTTCTCGGCAGTTCCACTCTGACTCTTTGACGGCCAACTTTTTTTATTTTTAGAGCTTCTCTGTTATTAATAGGCTTTTTTATGTCTATAAACCAGAAGCCTTGCCTGGAAATGGTTCAGAGGAGTCAACATTCTGTGACTTCATCTTTGGATTATAGGTATTAACCACAGCGTGACCTTGGGAGGTGAACGCATTTAAAATTTGCTCAATTGGGGTAGAAGCAGCCAAGTTGCACACCACAACCCTGTAGGCTCTGTCTTCCGTGAGGCAGTAGTGAGTGAGTGCATTGGAGATGAACTTTTGATAATTTTTCAGTGATAGCTCTGTGGGCATCAGAGTCACGGGGGTATATGCGCAAGTTGTCATTACGCGCGATCTTGAGCTCGTATGAGTCAGACGATACCGCCGAGTCGAGAAGTCTTTCTAGGGCAGGTACGTCTCTGACAGCAAGTACTGTTATGTGACTAGGTTTAGGTGACTTTTTTATCACTGGAATTTTTGCTTGTCCAGTTTCTTCTTCTGCAACGGTTTCGACCTGGAGAATGTCCATGCTAATTTCGCCTTCTTGACAGTCATCTAAATTTGCAAGAGCAGCAAGTTTATTTAAAGCAAGATGGTTTCTATGTTCAATTACATGGGCTCTTTTTTTCGAACTTTTCGGTGAGCTTGGTAGGCTTCTCTTCTTGGATGGAACTTTTTGCCAAGAGACTGAAGCCGTCTGGAATGTAAGCGTACTACTATTTTTTTCAATTTGCGGTAGTAGGCGACTATTTGCAACTGTTATCTGGTTAGGGTTGTTTAATTGGCTTGGGCTGCTAACCATAAAAGGCTCCCTGCCAGTTGTGCTAGGCGGGGGCATGCTCTGAAAGGAGCATCCTGTTTGTGGTACCACTCGTAACTCCGCTTTAGTGCACCCAGCGACTTCCGACATCCCGGAATCGATTGACCATACTTCTCTTGAAGCACCTCTATTTTTTTAATTCCTCGATGAATTAATAAAGTTTGATTATTTTGCCAAAAACTTTTTTTTTGTTGTTTTGTCGGAAAATATTTAATGAAAATAAAATGGAACTGATCCCTTTCTCAATGGTGATTCGACTCAATAGAATGATTAAATTTTTTGATTTTATAAACATATATTTTTGTTCAGATGTTTTTTGCAACAATACCTATGTTTTTTTACACGTTATAGTTCGTTGAATTTGAATTTTCCACGAACCACTGACCGAATGGAATTTTTTGGGGTTTTAAAGTATTTTTCGTTGAATTATTTAAATTTTCACGAAACACTGACCGAATTGAGTTTTTTGTTCTCTGGTTCTTTTGCGGATAACAATTTTTAATATCACTTCTGATTTTAGAATTTGGTTCACTTCTCGCTTTGCGGATTTCGTGAGTTCTTTAACGGATAACGAAGGATACACTTATAACTTGTTATCCTACCGACTGCGCCAATTAAAACTCCGGGGTATCTTTTATATAAAAAATATATTTTTAATCTTTCTTAGATCCTAAGACGGGCGATTAGTGCTTACAAACGTAGGGACAAATCTTAACTAAAACTTATATTGTAACTTATCAGGCTTTTAATTTCCTAAATAAATAATTTGTGAAGCTTTCAATTTAATGAGTGAACTTTGCTAAGCTTTCATAATAGTGTGAGTTAGTTTTGAGTCATTAAATTTGATCAGACGTGTTATGGCATCAGACATTTTTCTTGGTGCCGAGATGTCTGGGTGCCGAAATATGAGTTTTAGCATTTTGTTTTTAAACTGCTTATGGGAATTTCTTTTTGGGCTGCCGAAACTTGATTGTTCGTCTGGCTAATTATTGGAACATTCCAGTGGATGTTTATGTTTATGTCTGATCAGGCATGAGAAATGTGTATAACCGATTGGACTTAGGGTGCGTGTTGAATTTGCTGATATTGGGGGATACAAATACAGCGGGTTGCTAAGTTGCTAAGGAATTGTATTGGACAATAGGATACATGGAGATGTGGATATGTCAATATATGTATTACCTATATAAAAATAGTACAACTATCTGCAAAAAATAACAAAATATTATATATATGACACACAATCCAAAATATCAATTTTACCGAAAAAAACTAGAATTTTCCATTATTATCCCCGTTTTCTTAAAAAAAATTGTAGCACAATTTTTTTTTAATGAAGTCAACATCAATGAAAAATGACTTAAACGGCTACCTTTTAAATTAGGATTTTAGCCCCGTGTATCTTTATAAATTTTTTGAAAATATTGTTAAAATTATGGGTCAGAGAATTTTTTGAAATCAAAACGCTTTTATTATATACCAGCTGAACAAAGTTAAGCTGAATAATATCTGTATTAAACTTCAAATACTCACAACATACGAAAACAGCACAACACTGACGAAAACGTTCCTGTGCATAATTAAATTATATAACCATTATAATTAAATATACTAATAATTACAAAAATATTAGAACTAATTTACATATTATGTCCTGTGTGTACGCAAAATCTATAAAATAATATTATATAAAAATATAAAATCGACGTGATTTCGGATGCTTATATAACAAAGACGCAAAACAACAACACTTAAATTCGATCCGCCTTACGCAAAGAAGCCTATTTCGAAGAGCTATGGCGGACCAGTATCGGCACCCAATCACAATTCTGTTGAAGAGGTTTCACTGGATGGATCTAGCAAGTTGGTGTATGCCAATCAGACTGGTTTCAAGTAAGTAATAAAAAGTATATTGTAAATAATTGAGAATATTTTTCTTATGAACTGTAGTGTCCTAAACATTACCATCACATCATATACTTGTATTCTTCAAATTGTTTATAAAACTTTATCAATTATCCAAAAATGGTCATCTTTTTAAAGTTATTACCCATTTTTCTGACGTGCCTTTAAATAATTTATGATACTTTTAGAAGGTTTCTATCATTGGGCATGTGTTTATTTTTATTAAATGTATATATTTTGGCTGTAGTAAAAACAAATCTATATTTTTCCAATAGATGTCGTTATTTATCTGTTTTTCGCGATGTATAGGATCGGGTTCCTCTAAAAAGTTTCAAAAATAGAACTACTAAATAAAGTTTTCTGACAGTTTTGTGATTGGTTTATTCAGTTTTGCTTGAGCAAACGTCAAAGATGAATGCCAGCAAAGTGAAAAACGCTTTATTTCACCCTTTCCCGAAAAAAGGAGTCGCGAAGAGAGAAAGCAGTCATTCAATTTGCACCCGTGACATGATCGAAAATTCCAGACGAGCGGGCTTTACAATTATTCTTTTTGAGAGAGGAATCGCTGTTTTTTACCTGTTCTTATATACCATCTTTGTCCCAACCGCCTACGTACTGCCATCTCTTGTCTGCGTTCAGTCGCTTTTTAATCTTTTGTGAGATAGTGACCTGATAGTCACAATGGGTGATTTTAATTTACCAGAACTCACTTGGAAAAATATTAAAAAATCATCATATTTATCCCTTTTAACAAACCCTAGGCCCAAACAACTATGAAAGAAATTCTTTAGACCGGCTCCTAGACCTGTGTTTTGCATCTGACCCTGATGGAATCACCCTTTCCAGATCCAATGCCACTTTCGACCCTGGAAGATCCACACCATCCCAACGCTGAGTTTTCCATTGGGACCCTTAAATGTATCCATCTTAAGTCTCCCCATATAGCTTGCAATACTCGTTACTTCCGAAAGTCCTTTTTGCATTTTGTTGCTCCGATTTTTGGGAAAGACCCGTTTAAATATAGCCTTGGAAATATTCTTTGAAACTTTAAATATATTTTTTAAATCTTGTGCAGCATGGAAATATCAATACATCTAAAAGGCGTCTAGCAAACTTAATAATTTAAGGAAACATAAAAACACTGGCAGCAATGTAACTTTTTCAAGATATTTAGTAGCTCGATCAAGCTTCACTATATATAATGGTGAAAATTATAGAAATTATAGTTACCGCTACCGGATTCAATTTACATAGGACCCGAAGCAGTTTTATAATTTTATAAATACTAAACGTCGTTTGAAAATTTATCTGCGGCATTGCCGTTTTATATCCAACAACGTAATTACCTTCTTCAAATATGGATCAGCCTTATAAAGGGTGATTTTTAGAGGTATACAACTTTAAATCGCAATAAAACAACGATGGATTATTCGATTGACATAAATTTTATCCGAAAGACAATCTTGTAGCATTACAATTTAAATATGATTTCTGGCGTGATATTGTTGAAATAAGAGTTTATTTGCGACTGACTAATACATAAATGATGCGCAACTCGTGACGCGCTTAAGAGAATAAGACAAAAGAGAAAGACCAATTAGATCCAGTTACATTCAATATAAGACATTCGCTTTGCACACGTAATTGAGATTTCAACACTCCTTCTCAAAGAGACATGTCTCTTCAATTCAAACATAACTGTTTAACAACCTGTGTGCTTGATCTTACAAGGTGTGTTCCAAAGTAAACAGGACTTTTAAAAAATAGACAGAAAAAATGGTTTAATCGGCAAAATCAATTAATTTTATTCAAAATAGTCTCCTCCTGCTTCAATACAGCTTTTTGCACGGTCTAAAAGTTTGTCGAACGAGTGTTTTAACTCGTTGCCCGGTATGGCCACCAGTATGCCGGTGCAAGCCTTTTGAATGGCCTCCACGTCTGCACAACGCTTTCCTTTCATCGGCAAATGCATTTTTCCAAAAAGGTAGAAGTCGCACGGTGCCATATCAGGTTAATACGGGGAGTGGTTGATCGTTAAAATGTGATTTTTGGTCAAATAATCGGCCACAAGCGTCGATCGATGAGACGGCGCATTATCGGACAACAAAGGCCAACAAGCTCATTTTCGCACCGATGACAAAAAAGTACTGACACTTAAAACGCAATAACTTCACTTCTAATAGATGGAATGTTATGAAATGTACTGGAAGTCAATGAAGGATAGCAGATTCTAACGCACTAGTCGACATATGGATGACGCCAGTAGAGGGCGCTAGATTCAAAAAGTCCCGTTTACTTTGGAACGTTCCTTGTATTTAAGTTTTTTGTTAAAATATCATACTTAATATCAATAACATTTTCCTTATATAATTTTCGTACAAAATGATACTTAATATCAATATGTTTGCTTCGTGCATGGAACTTGAAGTCTTTTTCCAGACATTGTGCGCTTTGATTATCGCTGTAGATAACCATCTTTGGAACCAGTCATATTCCTATCTCCTTCACCAGCTTTTTAATGTAAACTGCCTCTATTGCTGCTGTTGAAAGCGCCACATACTCAGCTTCAGTTGAACTAAGTGCCACAATGGTCTGTTTTTTGGACTCCCATGAAATCGCCTCACCAGCCATGATGAATGTCGTAACAGTAAAGGATTTGCGATCTGTGCTATCGCCAGCCCAGTCTGCATCAACGAAACAATGGACATGCACACCTGTGCGTTCGTAACATAGCTTCATGTCAGCTGTGCCCTTAAGGTACCTCAAGACACGCTTTTCAGCCACTTCGTGCTCCTTGTGAGGATCAGCATTTCTTTGTGCCAATTTAACCACACTGTGCATGATATCTGGTCTTGTCGTCATAGCCAAATAAAGCAAAGAACCAATAAGTGATTGATACTTCTTCTGATCCACTTTTGCGCAGCTTACATCCTCGCATTTAACTTGAAAGCCCGCCTCCAGAGGAATCGCGTTGGGTTTGCAGTCTGCCATACCATAGTCTTTTAGTAGACCAGCAATAAATTGTTTATGGCCTATTGTAATACTGCCAGTTTCGCCGCTCCTCTCTATCTCCTTGCCTAGGAAATGTTTCAGGTCTCCGCCATCTACAACATCAAACTCATCTGATATTTGCTTCTTGATGCTAAAGATGTCATCTTTTCTGGAACAAGCAAGAATTAAATCGTCAATATATACTACAATAATGTTTAGGTTTTCCGCAATTGTCTTTGTGTATATGCAAGGCTCGCTAGGACAGGAAATGAATCCAATTTTGTTAAGAACTTCATCTAGCCTCCAGTTCCACTCGTGTCTACTCTGCTTTAGACCGTATAAAGACTTATGCAATCGCAGGACTCGCTTTGGGTGTTTTGCGTCTACAAAAACTTCAGGTTGTCTCATGGAGACCTCATCTTTTAGTTCACTGTTTTTAGTACGCTGCTGACATGTTCATTTGGTGCATAATCATGCTATGCTCTCCCAGCCAACGCAATCACTAAACTTATTGAAGAGTAACGTGCCACCGGGGGAAAATATTTCAAGGTAAATCACCCCATACTGCTGTCCGCAACCTTTGGCTATCAACCTCGATTTGAGTCGCTCAACTTTCCTATTTTTGTCGCGTTTAATAGCAGACACCCATTTTCATCCGATTGCTTTCTGCTCCTCAGGAAGGTCAACCAAGCTCCAAGTGTTTGTAGCTCGCAAGTGATCAAACTCCTTCTGCATCAAGATTCTCCATTCATCAGAATGTTCTCCAGTCAATGCTTCACTCACGTTTGTTGGTACCACCATATTATTTCCGGCTATAACATTTAGCATATTGTACTCTTTTCGTGGACGGCCCACTAATCCTGTACGGACTATCTGGGGGCCCCAGGTCGCCCCCAGATAGCCCCTCTTCTGCGATGTTTTTTGTTCTGTCCCAGACTCTTCGTCGTCATCACTGCCTTGAACATCCAACGACTGTTCATTTTTGTCAATATGATCTTTTCGGTGTCCAGCAGACTCATCCACTTCAATTATTACTTCTCCTGGGACTGATGCTCTATCATCCTCTATAAACACAACATCTCGGACTATCACAATGCTTTGTTTTTCCGGGTTGTATAAACGATAAGCCTTAGAAGTTTGAGAATAGCCTACTAACATGTGCTCTTCTCCCTTTGGATGAAACTTCTTGCTATGTGTTTTGTTCAATAGGATCGCTTTGCACCCAAACACACGTAGATGGCATACACTTGGCTTCTTTCCAAACCAGGCTTCAAATGGTGTTATATTAGCTAGTGTCGACGTCTCTGCTCTGTTCCGCAAGTATGCCGCTGTCATTATAGCCTCTCCCCAAAAACTCTCACCCACTCCAGCATGAGTTAACATACTGCGAGCCATTTCCATAAGGGTTGTGTTAGCACGTTCTGCAACTCCGTTTTGTTGAGGAGCATAGGGGACTGTTAGCTGTCTTTGTATGCCTTGACTCACCAAGTATTCTTCAAACCTTCGGGAAATATATTCTCGACCGTTGTCACTACGGATCCTTTTTATTTTTTTTCCTGTTTGTTTTTCGACCAACGATTGGAACTCTTTAAATTTTTCAAAAGCCGCATCTTTAGTGTTTAACATGTATACTGACATGTATCCTGTTTTGTCATCGATGAAAGTTGCAAAGAATCATGCACCTCCGTTTGATTTTGTGTTCAATGGACCACATACGTCCGTATGTATAAGTCCTAACACTTCACTCTCGCGACTTTCCGACGCGTTTGGAAACTGTTTTACACAAATTTTGCACTTGGCACACGTTTCGCATACCAAACCGTTCAAATCACACGAATTTATTTTTAAACCATACACCATGTCTATGTTAATCATTTTCTGCATACTATTCAAGTTCAAATGTCCAAACCTATTATGCCCCTTAATGATTTCATACTGTTCTCCATTAATTGCGAACACTCTTTCTGATTTATTTTCAAATAAGAACAATTCATTTTTGCGTTTAGCAACTAGTAAAGTGTTTTCGTCAGTGTCTATTACCTTCGCTTCGTTCTAACTAAAAATCACCTTCAATCACCTTCCTGCAGTTGCCTTTTGCACCGAAATAAAGTTATATTGCAAATTATTTACGTACAATACATCAAGCAGTTTGATTGTATTCTCTCCATAGCACAAATTAACTGTACCGCGCCCTTCGGCTTCTACGTAATTATCGCCTGCTAACATTATTTGTTTCCTTGTGTTCACGCATTGATACAAACATTGTTTTTTCAGCACACAAATGAGTTGTTGATCCACTGTCTAGACACCATGTACTTTTATTGTCTAATACCTTGATCAAAAAGTTCCCGGAATCACGTGTGGCGCTTTCAGTCACCCGATTTTAGTTCTCTTTTTTCTCTAGTTTTTTTTTAGGTTGGCACAACCCTCATTGACATTCTATAAAATTTTCAGCTTGATAGTGTGACATTTGTAAAAGTGACGCCGTATTGAGTACATCTACGATTGTGCACCACGATAACGCACCGTCGCACAATGCCATCATTATCCGTGAACATTTGGCTAAAAACGGAACGAATACCATTCAACAACCACCGAATTCTCCTGACTTGGCTCCCTGCGACTTTTTCCTATTCGGTCGACTCAAGAAACCGCTCCGTGGAACACGTTTCAGCACCCGGGATGAAATCATGGAAAAATCGAAGATGGCTTTGATGGCCATACCGCAAATTGAATATGAAAAATGTTTCAAGGATTGGATCAAGCGCTGGCATAAGTGCGTTGCAGTCGATGGGGAGTACTTTGAAGGGGACAATATCGATTTTGAATAATAATGAATAATAAAAATAAAAATGAATAAATTCCGGGAACTTTTTGATCAAGGTAGTATTTCGTTTTTATCTGCACCGTAAACCGAAAACGCTTTTGGCTTATTCCCGTTTGAATTTCCTTCTTTTGGTTTGTTATGTTTTGCCAATTTTTCTTTCGATCTACACTTTGCAGCAATATGACCGCGCTTACCACATGACCAACACTAGACCACACACTATAGTTTCCATTGACTTTTTGCAACATTTGTGGCCATATATCAGCAATACACGACGAATGTTGTCTTTCAAATGGTTAGGCGTTTGTGTATTATGCGCATAGATCAATGAATTTACAAAGCTCCACAGAAAATAGTCTAGCGGTGTTAAATCAGAAGATCTTGTAAGCCAATATACAGGTTCATAACGTGAAATTAGGCGGTCACCAAACATGTGTTTCAATAAATCCATTGTAGAACGAGCTCTGTGGCATGTTGCGCCGCCTTGTTGGAACCACTTCATCGCTAAACAAAATCGGAAGCAAAAGAAATTTTTTTTGGCCCATTCGGAGAATCTACGATTTGCTTTAAGATCGTTCGGTTTTAATTCTTGCACGAGTTGGGTTTTGTTAGCATGATCCTTCGCCAAAATGTTCTAAAAAGTGGATGGACACAGATCCAATTCCTGTGCTCGATGGCGAATGGACTCATTAGGGGTTTCCTGAATGCTACGTATGCATACGACACATGGCCGAACTGAGTGTGGCGCAAGGCACTAACTGCTCTGGAGAACCGCAACATCATAGCGACAGTCAAATTTGTCAAACTGTCGGTGATGATTTGGGGATGCATATCCAGCCGAGTTGTCTTAGATTTGCCATTCATTGAAAACACAATGAATGCAGCTCAACATCTTGAAATTTTAAAAACTAATTTGACATCCAGCGACCAAAAATTTGAATTTTATAGTAATAATAAGCATAGTTTTAAGTTTTACCAAGATAATGACTATAAGCATAAAGCGCCTTCTGTGCCGAACTGGTTCCTTTATAACTGCGGCAAGGTCATCGACACACCACCCCAAAGCACAGATCTGAACCCTATTCAATATTTGTGGGTCGACCTGAAAAAAAGTGGCAAAAACGGCATCAACTACCCGAGTAGCACTGAAAATTGCTATACTATAAGAGTGGCAAAAGATTCCAAAGGAATATGACCTAATAAAATTATTGGATCAATGAAAAAACGCCACCAATGTGTACCTAATGCAAATTAAGGGGATTAAAATAAATTAAAATTATTTGTTTTTTATGTTCTTTTGTTGTTAAATTTTAATATATAAGAGAGTGATATAAGAGTGATTTGTTTTTTTGTTTTTTTTTAACGTTCTTATTTTTAATTTTAAATCTATCCGAGTGGACAATCATTAAATGGTTTGAAGGTGACATTGACATAAGGGAGGTACATGAAATGTATATTTAATGAGGTTGACTTAGGTGTCTATTGATGGGGAAGGTCAAGCGGGTTTTTGCTCTTCAGGTGTCTTAGGGATTGGCTATTGTCTAGGAGGTTGATGGCCAGGTGGTTGGGGTGGTTGTCCAGTCTTTTTTGTGTATCTTTCGCTGAGTCGGGTGATCTCCTCTGCTACCCATGGAATTCCAAGCTCTTTATGGATTATTGAGTTTTCATGGTACGGATGGGCGTTAGAAATTGTTCTGAGGAATTTATTCTGAAACCGCTGGATTCTGATGCGGTTAGAACAGATTGCCGTGCCCCACAACTGTATCCCATAGGTCCAGATTGGCTTCAGAACTACTTTGTAAATAAGCAGTTTGAGTTTTTTTTTAAGCTTGGACCTTCTCCCCAGGAGCCAGTGCAGTTGCTTAAGTCGTAGGTTGGCCTGGTTGCGCTTGTTGATCAGGTGAGGGCGCCATATGAGCCTGCGGTCCAGGGTCTGCCCTAGATATTTGGGAGTGTTATTCATAGGGATGATTTCCCCGTTGAGTGTGACGGGGGGCAATCCCCCCTGCGTAGTGCGAAGGTTGTATGGGAGGATTTCTCCGCGTTGACCACGATGTTCCATCGTTTCAGCCATGGATCGAGAGCATCCAGTTGTCTCTGGATGATGGCTGATACTTCCTGGGGATCTGTGGCGGAGGCTAGGAAGGCGGTATCATCGGAATATGTGGCTACTATGAGGTTCCGGGAGGGGGTGATGGGAAGGTCCGCTGTGTAAAGTGTGTACAAGATGGGCCCAAGAACACTGCCTTGAGGTACTCCTTCTCTTATGGGCCTAGATGTGCTGATTGATGATCCGAATCTCATTCGGAATCCTATTTCCTCTGTGTACGACTTCAGGAAGGCCAGACTCTGTCAAATGCCTATTTGACATCCAGCATAAAGTCGCAGCAGTACTCCTTCTTATCGAGGGCCTCAATTATGCTCTCGACAATCCGGTGGCATTGCTCAGGTATTCCATGAAGGCGTCCGAAGCCAAACTGGTGATCAGGGATCAGTCCGGCCTCGTCCAGTACTGGCAGTACTCTGCGCAAAAATACTCTTTCAATTATTTTGGAGAGGATTGCCAGCAAACTAATCGGACGATACGAGGCTAGATTAGCTTTAGGCTTTCCAGGCTTGAGAATGGCAATTACTTTACCGCGCTTCCACTCTTTCTGGAAGCAGACTCTTCTGAGGTGCCTTTTTTCGGACACGAGGTTTGCGATTTCAGGAGACCACAAGTGCACGTCTCTTTCAGGTGTTCTCAGCGTAGTCGGAGGAGGTGGATTCGCAAACTCAGCAGCATTCTGCATCTCTTTGGTTAGTTCTTCGATGGCCCCATCTTTGTTGCTTGGTGTGGAAAGAGGGGAATCTGGGTTCAGGGAGGAAAGCATCCAGAACGTAAACTTGGGGGCATCTGTGTGTTTCTTGGTGAGTCTTCTAGGCGGGGTTTTTTCTGAGGACGCGGATGTTTAAGAGCAAGTTTACTGCGCTGTGGTCGGATAGAAGTTTTTCGTAGTTTGAGCATGTTATCTTTGAGTGTCCTATGCCCTTGTCGGTAGGCCAGTGTGTGGGCTCTCCAGTGGAATGACAGTTCAGACTTTTGCGCTGCAGGTACTTTTAGAGCGTTTTGCCTCTGGGGTTGTTGGTGCGGGACCCCCAACAGGAGTATTTGGCGTTTAAAATATCCGGCTGATACAAAGCGAGGTCCAAGGGACTCCAAGAACTCCAGAAGGTGGGTCTCGGTTATCGAGAGTCTCGGGAAGTAAACCGCACCAATGGTGATATCTCCCTGTAGGCTGGTAATCCTGGTCACGGCGTACTGTGCCCATTCCTCCTGAAACGCGGGAAGTTCCATGTACTGAATGCCACCCCTGATGAGCATAGCTGCTCCTCCGCTTGCTCTGTCAGATGGATGGTTGGAGTGTAACAGTTGGTACCCGCTGACATTAAAGCAGGCTCTGTGACAAAAGTGGGATTCCGAAACTAGAAGAACATCGATATTGTCTGTTTTGATGAGGTGCTCTACTTCGGCTTTGCTCCTCTGCAGGCCGTTTGCGTTCCAAAAAACTACATTGAGACTCATTTGCATTATTTCCTGTTGAGGAGGCGAGCTATAAACGCCAACATCTGCGAGAACATCTGCGATCAACTTGCGAAGATCAACTTTTCCATCATCCTTTTCCATCGTTCCTTCCATGCGTGCAAGCATCGTTTCAAGCTGGGTGAGGTGGCTGTGTCGCTTGGTTTCCTTGAAGTGCGTCCCTGTAACTCATACTATTGATGATAGTTGGTATCTGGATGGGAGGTGGTTTGTTGCTACTCACAAAGAGTCTGGCTTTGGGAGATTGATGTGCCTTTGCCTTTTTTTAGGCAGGGCATCCTCTGAACGACGCAGGGTGATCAGCTTGGCAATGTAAACAGCATGCATTCTCGTCATCTTTTTTGGTGCATGACCTGGAGTCGTGAGGACCACCACGTTTCACACAGCGATGTTCCAGGAAGCAGTAGCGCTGGGTGTGTCTGAGCCCTTGGCATCTGAAACATTGTGAAACGTCGTTGAACTTCAGTGGGGGCTCTACGGTGATGACTGATTTCCTGCCAATGAGATTGTGCAGATCCCTCACAGTATGGTATTTGTGGAGTTGGACAGGCGTAACTGACAGTGCAGGCGGGGAGGTCCATGGAATATTAGGCCTTCAAAGAACAGATGCAGTCGGATATGACGCTACTCATTAAAGACATTTTTGACTGAATGACGAGCTGGCGGAACTTCTTTAGTCGATAGAGCAGACAACAAAAGCAATAGGATGAGGTGGAACCGCTTCAGTGGCAGCTTCCTATACCCCTCGAGATGCCGAGTGCGCTGACAGCAATAACAGAGCTACACCCGCAGTGACGGGGGCCACTTACCGTGGCCCAATACCGTAACACCCAATAGCCGGACGGATACCACATCACGCAGTTGGGCGACGGAGAAGGTTAAGCAGCTCCTCGTTGCTCTATAGGTATATGTATTTACTTCACTTTGTTTGGCCAGCATACGAGGTGCGTTCAAAAAATATCGCAAATTTTGAGTTTTTTCAAAAATTAAATAAATAATTTTCACGATATTTTTTGAACACACCACGTAAGCGTTTGAGTTTTTTGATTGAATTTCTTAGACCGTGTACTAATGCAATCGATACTCGAACAGTGCGGACGTGTTCATTTTCTTTGCTCCTAAAATATACAAAATACCCCAAGTGAAAAGTGAATAATTATCAACAATATTTCACAAAAATTTAGCGAAAAGACGCTCAATGCGATAGTATCCCAAAAAAAACAGCAGCATCCACAAAACCAAGGTCCAAGTAAAAACTGAATATAACTTAAGGATTCTTACACACTACTTAAGCAAAAATAATAAAAACTACTACACGTACCAATAAAAAAGTAGTAAGGGTCTCCAAGTCGTTCTCAAGGGTACGAGCTGGAACCTGACAATAAAGCTATCAGGAAACATGAAGGGCACCCTATATACAAGCTACAGTTTCTTCTGCATCGTAGAATTACTGTAGAAAAACCATACAAGCGCAAAGGCCCCGTCCAATGCACTTATTGCCAAGAATATGGACATACAAGAGCATACTGCACATTGCGTTCAGTATATGTCGTCTGTGAAGAGCTTCATGACTCTGCTCATTGCACGTCAAACAAAAGCGATCCCAGCTCAAAAAAGTGCGGAAATTGTGGGGGTAACCATACAGCAAACTATAGAGACTGTTCAATATAAAAAGACCTCACAAGCCGGATTAATCACCGAGTAACGTCTGCACGCCTCTATAACGCACAGAATACCCCTATACAATCAAAAACATCCCCAGAAGTCTTTTTCGCAACGGCAAAGATGCCCCAATTTGGTCCTGCGACCACCTTCCAAAACCGAATCCCGCATCATCGACGCAGTGACAAATCACCCTTGATCGAATTTATGTCCTTCTTGAGGACTACTATGCAAGACCTTAAGCGTCACCAAAATATCCTCATGAATGCTTGTATCCCAAAACTCCAAATAATCAATAGCTTCTCTACATGTATCATTGTGGAACGCCATGTGCATGACAATCATTTTGACGTCCTGCTACTGTCAGAAACACATCTCACTGCAAAGTAAAACTTTCAAATAAGTGGCTAAAAGCGCTTGCCGAATCCGGTAACTTATTAGAAATCGCATCAAGCACCACTACCATAACGGGTTTGCAAAAAACTATAGTACTTGCAGGCCACATCTATAAACGTAATAATGTTCTTTCCAATATTTCCGAACAACAATTTTTTGACTTCTTCAACACCCTAGGAGACCACTTCATTTCTGCAGGTGAATACAACGCCAAACACACACACTGGGGTCACGCCTTGTCACCCCTTAACAAAAACAGTTCTATAACGCCATCGTAAATGCAAATCAAAAGCTTGACTAATACGACCTGAATAAAATTTTATTTGATCGGCTCCGCAATAACCAAAAATAGCCATGAAAACCTAATTAGTGCCGGATCTATCATCTGACCACTCGCCAGTCCTGTTAAATCTGAACTTTTTTCTACGCCCTGAGACCACAACTCAGGCTAGCAGATTAACATATATAAGTTCACATAATGAACTGAATCCACATCTCTACATCTCAAATACGGCGGGAGTTTATAAATCTCCAATCGCAAAGCGAATATTAAAAATACTCCCCAATGCTTTTAAAACAACTATCAATATCAAACATTTAAAACTCACAATGGAAATCCCATCCCAGTTGAACCACTCTGGCAGAAACTAGCTCACCTATAAGAAATGTAACAGGTGTATGGACCCGCAGCGACAAAGAGAGAGCTACGACAATTGCAAAGCATTTTCAACAAGTTCGTTTAAATTACCGACGGTAACAGACGAAGAGCAAGCACCACGTGACCCAATCGAATTTCGAGCGAATGAAATATCAAAAAACATAAATAATCAACTAAATCCAAAAAAGTCCTCAGGATGTGATCAAATAAATCTTAATATGATTATTGAGTATCCATATTGTGCTATATGCACTATTTTCTTACTCTTTAACGCTATTACAAAACTCGGGTACTATCCAGAGAAATAGAAAAATCGATCATAGTAATGATACCAAAGGCAGGCAAGGACCATTAAGTTTCCTCATCGTACAGGCCTGTAAGCCTATGGTGTTGTTTCTCGAAACTATTTAAAAAACTTTTCACCTAGTGTCCGTGGAGAAGTGGCTATCTGACTGGCGAATAAAAATGAACGAACAAAAATGTAAGCATGTAACTTTAACACTCCATCCGCAAGACTGTCAATCATCTTAAACAACACCTACTTCCGAAAGAAAATGAACTTGTAGTGTACCTTGACCAATGGCTCACCTGGCGCAGGCACATTGAAGCCAAGAGAAAACTCCTTAAGCTAATACAGGGTGCGGCGCTTAAATCCGGACAAATTTAATTGTTTATTTAAAAACAAATTTAAAAATCCTTCCCTTGACTTTTCAGAAGCATTGTACTTGGATATAATATCGTATACAGTTGATCTCGGGTATCCGAAGAATCGAATTATTTCTGTCGGCGAACGCCCAGCGCGAAGACTTTCGATAATCGCGGCTCTTCGGTTGTACTCCGCACTTGTACGTAACATCCCGGCCATTTTTAGGTTATGACTATTTACGAGATGCCCATGGCTTACAAGAACGCCAGTAGCGACCTCTGGCGGAATGACTATGTGGCGGGAAATTCAAATTCAAATTTGTCCGGATTTAAGCGCCGCACCCTGTAGTCTCCACTGACTTATCAACTCCCGGCCACCCTCTGTCTGGTCTGCAGGGTCCTACTCTACAACTCTGTACTAAATCCACCTTGAAAATACGAAAATTATGGGGAAGTGCCAGCAGTAGTAACATTGATATCATGCAAAGGACTTAATCAAAGATACTGAGAACAATTACTAGAGAACCCTGATATATCCGAAATGAAAATATACAAAAAGATCTTAACATCACATCTGTCAGAGAAGAAATAACTCAACAAAAAAAGTACATGAGTAAATTAACCTCACACACTAACCACCTTTCCAGAAGTTTAACTCGGGTTTGCGACAGATCCCGAATTCACCGCAACGATCTTCCAACTCAACGCTGAACATTAGGTCCTTTTTTTCAGAACTCATTTAAAAAGACTATTGAATATTGTATATAATTAAGATTTGAAAACTTATTGTTAGTCTCATAATTTCTGAGAAGATCCAACAAACACAGCAGAAGAATGTTTAGAAGCAGATTTATATTGACAAAGCTTTACCTTGTCTGCATGCACAAGAACCAGACGAATTAAAAGGACACTATGGGTTCTTCCAACTAAGTAAAGAGTTATCTTTGCGGGTTTTAAAGTAAGCGTAAGTAAGTTAAAGTAAACGTAAATAAAACACATACATTTGTTTGTAATATATTTTTTTCTTATTATAAAGTTTGAACGATAATATTATGTTTGAAATATTTCGGCAGTTAAATGACCACCGCGCAAGCATCGATTCTTTTGAGGTCATTTTTTACCTCTTTTTGACACATATTGGGCAGTATCCTAGCCATAAACTGACGAATGTTGGTTTTTAAGTGCTCAATAGTAGTGGTTTATCGGCATAAAAAAGGTCTTTCGCTAAGCCCTATAAAAAAAGGTCAGCGGCCAGTTAATATCGTCACGATCAGAAATTAAGCGGCCACGAAATGTCTCTTGCAATAAAGATTTGCAATATTTGCTCTAGATGTGTGACATAAGGCATCGATCCGATATAATGGTGACTGTCATTCCAGCGTCATATTCGAAAAAATAAGGTCCAATCACACTCCCGGACCTAAGAGCCCACCAAATAATGACTTTTTGTCGATGTAATGGCCTCTCTTCGATTAGATGAGAATTCCCAAAATACCAAATACGACAATTTTGTTTGTTATCATTCTCATTGAACATAAAATATATAAACCACAATATCCTTTTAAAGTACGATATGTGTCTTTTAATAATTCCATCAGGATCAGATGCAAAACATACGTCTAAGAACCGGTCTAAAGAATTTCTTTCGTAGTTTTTTTGATCTAGGGACATGTCGAACAGTACCCGCAGTGTGTTAAAAGGATTAAGATGGTGAATTTTTTAAAATTTGACTAAGTAAGTTCTGATTGAAGTCACTCAGAGTCCCAAGCAGGTCGCTATCGGACATACTATAAGATTAAAAACCGTACATCTTCAAAAGGTGATTCGCCGGAATCTGCCAGTAGGAATCTTCCACCTGGCCTCATGCAGGACAAATATTTAGCCGTCCAGGCAACCAGTCAGGGTGTTGCTCCGCCAGTACTCCCGCCTGCCGCCGCGCCAACCATATATCACCAAAGCAATTGACGGGTGTGTTATCTCGCGATCTTCAGGACTTCCGCTGAGAGCTGTCGCTCCTCGGAAATCCATTTTTGTATATTGTCTCATGCCTGACGCCATTGCAGATAAAGTTAGGTGTCACCTTTTGAATAATCTTAACATTGCTCCCTCTGAACTTTTTTTGACCAAATTTAACTTTATACATACACGTAGCATAGCTTAATTTAAAATATCTTTCCAGATGCTTTCCTTACAAAAGCTTTAGATCGTGTAACCTGGCCTGAGCACAGTATTGTTTCCAAATTCTTGACCAGAGAAAAAACTAAGCAATAAGATTTTGTCTTGTTTCTATCAAAACGTTCACAGTATTCTTGGTAAACTGAAACGATTATTTACTAACAGTGCTTCCTTTGACTTTGATGCTATAGTGCTAACAGAAACCTGGCTAAACTCCCCTGTCAAAGATAATGAAATTTTTGTACCCAAGTACATTGTTTTTCGGGAAGATCGCCTAACCTTTTGAGGTGGCGTTCTCATTGCCGCAAACAACATTTACTCAATGGAACGTGTCACTTTCACTTATCCTTCCGGAATTGAATTTTTAATCGTCAAAATTCATTCTGAGTCTTTTAACATATTCGTTACTTGTTGCTACATTCCTTCTCTGTATGATGCCATCATTTATATGCACCGCAAATTGAATATGAAAAATGTTTCAAGGATTGGATCAAGCGCTGGCATAAGTGCGTTGCAGTCGATGGGGAGTACTTTGAAGGGGACAATATCGATTTTGAATAATAATGAATAATAAAAATAAAAATGAATAAATTCCGGGAACTTTTTGATCAAGGTAGTATTTCGTTTTTATCTGCACCGTAAACCGAAAACGCTTTTGGCTTATTCCCGTTTGAATTTCCTTCTTTTGGTTTGTTATGTTTTGCCAATTTTTCTTTCGATCTACACTTTGCAGCAATATGACCGCGCTTACCACATGACCAACACTAGACCACGCACTATAGTTTCCATTGTCCAATTTTTCACAACATTAAACACGAGTCACACAAGTTTTTTCGACTATTATCAACAACTTTTCGCTGTTAAACTTTACAAGAAATAAAAACGCACAGGAGCTCAGCCTGAAAGACCTGGACCTCAGCCTGGACCAATTGATCCAGTTACATTCAATATAAAACATTCGCTTTGCACACGTAATTGAGATTTCAACAGATATCATGACCGCTGGCTCGAATGTAGTCCAATCTAGACGTCCAATTTTCGATGACTTTTTGCAACATTTGTGGCCATATATCAGCAATACACGACGAATGTTGTCTTTCAAATGGTTTGGCGTTTGTGTATTATGCGCATAGATCAATGAATTTACAAAGCTCCACAGAAAATAGTCTAGCGGTGTTAAATCAGAAGATCTTGTAAGCCAATATACAGGTTCATAACGTGAAATTAGGCGGTCAACAAACATGTGTTTCAATAAATCCATTGTAGAACGAGCTCTGTGGCATGTTGCGCCGCCTTGTTGGAACCACTTCATCGCTAAACAAAATCGGAAGCAAAAGAAATTTTGTTTGGCCCATTCGGAGAATCTACGATTTGCTTTAAGATCGTTCGGTTTTAATTCTTGCACGAGTTGGGTTTTGTTAGCATGATCCTTCGCCAAAATGTTCTAAAAAGTGGATGGACACAGATCCAATTCCTGTGCTCGATGGCGAATGGACTCATTAGGGGTTTCCTGAATGCTACGTATGCATACGACACATGGCCGAACTGAGTGTGGCGCAAGGCACTAACTGCTCTGGAGAACCGCAACATCATAGCGACAGTCAAATTTGTCAAACTGTCGGTGATGATTTGGGGATGCATATCCAGCCGAGTTGTCTTAGATTTGCCATTCATTGAAAACACAATGAATGCAGCTCAACATCTTGAAATTTTAAAAACTAATTTGACATCCAGCGACCAAAAATTTGAATTTTATAGTAATAATAAGCATAGTTTTAAGTTTTACCAAGATAATGACCATAAGCATAAAGCGCCTTCTGTGCCGAACTGGTTCCTTTATAACTGCGGCAAGGTCATCGACACACCACCCCAAAGCACAGATCTGAACCCTATTCAATATTTGTGGGTCGACCTGAAAAAAGTGGCAAAAACGGCATCAACTACCCGAGTAGCACTGAAAATTGCTATACTATAAGAGTGGCAAAAGATTCCAAAGGAATATGACCTAATAAAATTATTGGATCAATGAAAAAACGCCACCAATGTGTACCTAATGCAAATTAAGGGGATTAAAATAAATTAAAATTATTTGTTTTTTATGTTCTTTTTGTTGTTAAATTTTAATATATAAGAGATATAAGAGTGATTTGTTTTTTTGTTTTTTTTTAACGTTCTTATTTTTAATTTTAAATCTATCCGAGTGGACAATCATTAAATGGTTTGAAGGTGACATTGACATAAGGGAGGTACATGAAATGTATATTTAATGAGGTTGACTTAGGTGTCTATTGATGGGGAAGGTCAAGCGGGTTTTTGCTCTTCAGGTGTCTTAGGGATTGGCTATTGTCTAGGAGGTTGATGGCCAGGTGGTTGGGGTGGTTGTCCAGTCTTTTTGTGTATCTTTCGCTGAGTCGGGTGATCTCCTCTGCTACCCATGGAATTCCAAGCTCTTTATGGATTATTGAGTTTTCATGGTACGGATGGGCGTTAGAAAATGTTCTGAGGCATTTATTCTGAAACCGCTGGATTCTGATGCGGTTAGAACAGATTGCCGTGCCCCACAACTGTATCCCATAGGTCCAGATTGGCTTCAGAACTACTTTGTAAATAAGCAGTTTGAGTTTTTTTAAGCTTGGACCTTCTCCCCAGGAGCCAGTGCAGTTGCTTAAGTCGTAGGTTGGCCTGGTTGCGCTTGTTGATCAGGTGAGGGCGCCATATGAGCCTGCGGTCCAGGGTCTGCCCTAGATATTTGGGAGTGTTATTCATAGGGATGATTTCCCCGTTGAGTGTGACGGGGGGCAATCCCCCCTGCGTAGTGCGAAGGTTGTATGGGAGGATTTCTCCGCGTTGACCACGATGTTCCATCGTTTCAGCCATGGATCGAGAGCATCCAGTTGTCTCTGGATGATGGCTGATACTTCCTGGGGATCTGTGGCGGAGGCTAGGAAGGCGGTATCATCGGAATATGTGGCTACTATGAGGTTCCGGGAGGGGGGTGATGGGAAGGTCCGCTGTGTAAAGTGTGTACAAGATGGACCCAAGAACACTGCCTTGAGGTACTCCTTCTCTTATGGGCCTAGATGTGCTGATTGATGATCCGCATCTCATTCGGAATTCTATTTCCTCTGTGTACGACTTCAGGAAGGCCAGACTCTGTCAAATGCCTATTTGACATCCAGCATAAAGTCGCAGCAGTACTCCTTCTTATCGAGGGCCTCAATTATGCTCTCGACAATCCGGTGGCATTGCTCAGGTATTCCATGAAGGCGTCCGAAGCCAAACTGGTGATCAGGGATCAGTCCGGCCTCGTCCAGTACTGGCAGTACTCTGCGCAAAAATACTCTTTCAATTATTTTGGAGAGGATTGCCAGCAAACTAATCGGACGATACGAGGCTAGATTAGCTTTAGGCTTTCCAGGCTTGAGAATGGCAATTACTTTACCGCGCTTCCACTCTTTCTGGAAGCAGACTCTTCTGAGGTGCCTTTTTTCGGACACGAGGTTTGCGATTTCAGGAGACCACAAGTGCACGTCTCTTTCAGGTGTTCTCAGCGTAGTCGGGGGAGGTGGATTCGCAAACTCAGCAGCATTCTGCATCTCTTTGGTTAGTTCTTCGATGGCCCCATCTTTGTTGCTTGGTGTGGAAAGAGGGGAATCTGGGTTCAGGGAGGAAAGCATCCAGAACGTAAACTTGGGGGCATCTGTGTGTTTCTTGGTGAGTCTTCTAGGCGGGGTTTTTTCTGAGGACGCGGATGTTTAAGAGCAAGTTTACTGCGCTGTGGTCGGATAGAAGTTTTTCGTAGTTTGAGCATGTTATCTTTGAGTGTCCTATGCCCTTGTCGGTAGGCCAGTGTGTGGGCTCTCCAGTGGAATGACAGTTCAGACTTTTGCGCTGCAGGTACTTTTAGAGCGTTTTGCCTCTGGGGTTGTTGGTGCGGGACCCCCAACAGGAGTATTTGGCGTTTAAAATATCCGGCTGATACAAAGCGAGGTCCAAGGGACTCCAAGAACTCCAGAAGGTGGGTCTCGGTTATCGAGAGTCTCGGGAAGTAAACCGCACCAATGGTGATATCTCCCTGTAGGCTGGTAATCCTGGTCACGGCGTACTGTGCCCATTCCTCCTGAAACGCGGGAAGTTCCATGTACTGAATGCCACCCCTGATGAGCATAGCTGCTCCTCCGCTTGCTCTGCCAGATGGATGGTTGGAGTGTAACAGTTGGTACCCGCTGACATTAAAGCAGGCTCTGGGACAAAAGTGGGATTCCGAAACCAGAAGAACATCGATATTGTCTGTTTTGATGAGGTGCTCTACTTCGGCTTTGCTCCTCTGCAGGCCGTTTGCGTTCCAAAAAACTACATTGAGACTCATTTGCATTATTTCCTGTTGAGGAGGCGAGCTATAAACGCCAACATCTGCGAGAACATCTGCGATCAACTTGCGAAGATCAACTTTTCCATCATCCTTTTCCATCGTTCCTTCCATGCGTGCAAGCATCGTTTCAAGCTGGGTGAGGTGGCTGTGTCGCTTGGTTTCCTTGAAGTGCGTCCCAGTAACTCATACTATTGATGATAGTTGGTATCTGGATGGGAGGTGGTTTGTTGCTACTCACAAAGAGTCTGGCTTTGGGAGATTGATGTGCCTTTGCCTTTTTTTAGGCAGGGCATCCTCTGAACGACGCAGGGTGATCAGCTTGGCAATGTAAACAGCATGCATTCTCGTCATCTTTTTTGGTGCATGACCTGGAGTCGTGAGGACCACCACGTTTCACACAGCGATGTTCCAGGAAGCAGTAGCGCTGGGTGTGTCTGAGCCCTTGGCATCTGAAACATTGTGAAACGTCGTTGAACTTCAGTGGGGGCTCTACGGTGATGACTGATTTCCTGCCAATGAGATTGTGCAGATCCCTCACAGTATGGTATTTGTGGAGTTGGACAGGCGTAACTGACAGTGCAGGCGGGGAGGTCCATGGAATATTAGGCCTTCAAAGAACAGATGCAGTCGGATATGACGCTACTCATTAAAGACATTTTTGACTGAATGACGAGCTGGCGGAACTTCTTTAGTCGATAGAGCAGACAACAAAAGCAATAGGATGAGGTGGAACCGCTTCAGTGGCAGCTTCCTATACCCCTCGAGATGCCGAGTGCGCTGACAGCAATAACAGAGCTACACCCGCAGTGACGGGGGCCACTTACCGTGGCCCAATACCGTAACACCCAATAGCCGGACGGATACCACATCACGCAGTTGGGCGACGGAGAAGGTTAAGCAGCTCCTCGTTGCTCTATAGGTATATGTATTTACTTCACTTTGTTTGGCCAGCATACGAGGTGCGTTCAAAAAATATCGCAAATTTTGAGTTTTTTAAAAAATTAAATAAATAATTTTCACGATATTTTTTGAACACACCACGTAAGCGTTTGAGTTTTTGATTGAATTTCTTAGACCGTGTACTAATGCAATCGATACTCGAACAGTGCGGACGTGTTCATTTTCTTTGCTCCTAAAATATACAAAATACCCCAAGTGAAAAGTGAATAATTATCAACAATATTTCACAAAAATTTAGCGAAAAGACGCTCAATGCGATAGTATCCCAAAAAAAACAGCAGCATCCACAAAACCAAGGTCCAAGTAAAAACTGAATATAACTTAAGGATTCTTACACACTACTTAAGCAAAAATAATAAAAACTACTACACGTACCAATAAAAAAGTAGTAAGGGTCTCCAAGTCGTTCTCAAGGGTACGAGCTGGAACCTGACAATAAAGCTATCAGGAAACATGAAGGGCACCCTATATACAAGCTACAGTTTCTTCTGCATCGTAGAATTACTGTAGAAAAACCATACAAGCGCAAAGGCCCCGTCCAATGCACTTATTGCCAAGAATATGGACATACAAGAGCATACTGCACATTGCGTTCAGTATATGTCGTCTGTGAAGAGCTTCATGACTCTGCTCATTGCACGTCAAACAAAAGCGATCCCAGCTCAAAAAAGTGCGGAAATTGTGGGGGTAACCATACAGCAAACTATAGAGACTGTTCAATATAAAAAGACCTCACAAGCCGGATTAATCACCGAGTAACGTCTGCACGCCTCTATAACGCACAGAATACCCCTATACAATCAAAAACATCCCCAGAAGTCTTTTTCGCAACGGCAAAGATGCCCCAATTTGGTCCTGCGACCACCTTCCAAAACCGAATCCCGCATCATCGACGCAGTGACAAATCACCCTTGATCGAATTTATGTCCTTCTTGAGGACTACTATGCAAGACCTTAAGCGTCACCAAAATATCCTCATGAATGCTTGTATCCCAAAACTTCAAATAATCAATAGCTTCTCTACATGTATCATTGTGGAACGCCATGTGCATGACAATCATTTTGACGTCCTGCTACTGTCAGAAACACATCTCACTGCAAAGTAAAACTTTCAAATAAGTGGCTAAAAGCGCTTGCCGAATCCGGTAACTTATTAGAAATCGCATCAAGCACCACTACCATAACGGGTTTGCAAAAAACTATAGTACTTGCAGGCCACATCTATAAACGTAATAATGTTCTTTCCAATATTTCCGAACAACAATTTTTTGACTTCTTCAACACCCTAGGAGACCACTTCATTTCTGCAGGTGAATACAACGCCAAACACACACACTGGGGTCACGCCTTGTCACCCCTTAACAAAAACAGTTCTATAACGCCATCGTAAATGCAAATCAAAAGCTTGACTAATACGACCTGAATAAAATTTTATTTGATCGGCTCCGCAATAACCAAAAATAGCCATGAAAACCTAATTAGTGCCGGATCTATCATCTGACCACTCGCCAGTCCTGTTAAATCTGAACTTTTTTCTACGCCCTGAGACCACAACTCAGGCTAGCAGATTAACATATATAAGTTCACATAATGAACTGAATCCACATCTCTACATCTCAAATACGGCGGGAGTTTATAAATCTCCAATCGCAAAGCGAATATTAAAAATACTCCCCAATGCTTTTAAAACAACTATCAATATCAAACATTTAAAACTCACAATGGAAATCCCATCCCAGTTGAACCACTCTGGCAGAAACTAGCTCACCTATAAGAAATGTAACAGGTGTATGGACCCGCAGCGACAAAGAGAGAGCTACGACAATTGCAAAGCATTTTCAACAAGTTCGTTTAAATTACCGACGGTAACAGACGAAGAGCAAGCACCACGTGACCCAATCGAATTTCGAGCGAATGAAATATCAAAAAACATAAATAATCAACTAAATCCAAAAAAAGTCCTCAGGATGTGATCAAATAAATCTTAATATGATTATTGAGTATCCATATTGTGCTATATGCACTATTTTCTTACTCTTTAACGCTATTACAAAACTCGGGTACTATCCAGAGAAATAGAAAAATCGATCATAGTAATGATACCAAAGGCAGGCAAGGACCATTAAGTTTCCTCATCGTACAGGCCTGTAAGCCTATGGTGTTGTTTCTCGAAACTATTTAAAAAACTTTTCACCTAGTGTCCGTGGAGAAGTGGCTATCTGACTGGCGAATAAAAATGAACGAACAAAAATGTAAGCATGTAACTTTAACACTCAATCCGCAAGACTGTCAATCATCTTAAACAACACCTACTTCCGAAAGAAAATGAACTTGTAGTGTACCTTGACCAATGGCTCACCTGGCGCAGGCACATTGAAGCCAAGAGAAAACTCCTTAAGCTAATACAGGGTGCGGCGCTTAAATCCGGACAAATTTAATTGTTTATTTAAAAACAAATTTATTTGAACAAAATATGAAAAAAATTGAAAATTCATTTACAGAAATATTAGTTGTTCCTGCCGAGAGTAAATTACTCTATATAACCTCCTTCAGCCCTAATGACCGCCTCTATCCTTGTCCTAAAACGGTCGCATGCTCTCTTCAAAACAGCGCTGTCCATATTGGTGAATGCTGCTTCGATAGCGGTGCGTAGAGATGCGACATTAGGGTGCCTGGACTTGTTAGTAACCCTTTCGACTACGCTCCAAACATAATAGTCCAGGGGGTTCAAATCCGGGCTATTCGGGGGCCAGAACTCTTTGCTCCAGAACATGTCCACGTTATCCGATAGCCAGTTTTGGACTAAATGGCTCGTGTGGGCCGGTGCACCGTCCTGCTGAAAGACATATTGTCTCCCCGCGGCCACAGTTACCATCCACGGTTTCACAACATGCCAATTTCCGCAACGATTGTCCCGGGTCCTCCAAAATCAGCGCCTGAGCCTTTTCCACGACTGCCGGAGTTCGTGAAATGCGTTCCCTCGAATGAGTTCTCCTCGCTGGGTTAGAAAAACCTTCCCTTGACTTTTCAGAAGCATTGTACTTGGATATAATATCGTATACAGTTGATCTCGGGTATCCGAAGAATCGAATTATTTCTGTCGGCGAACGCCCAGCGCGAAGACTTTCGATAATCGCGGCTCTTCGGTTGTACTCCGCACTTGTACGTAACATCCCGGCCATTTTTAGGTTATGACTATTTACGAGATGCCCATGGCTTACAAGAACGCCAGTAGCGACCTCTGGCGGAATGACTATGTGGCGGGAAATTCAAATTCAAATTTGTCCGGATTTAAGCGCCGCACCCTGTAGTCTCCACTGACTTATCAACTCCCGTCCACCCCTCTGTCTGGTCTGCAGGGTCCTACTCTACAACTCTGTACTAAATCCACCTTGAAAATACGAAAATTATGGGGAAGTGCCAGCAGTAGTAACATTGATATCATGCAAAGGACTTAATCAAAGATACTGAGAACAATTACTAGAGAACCCTGATATATCCGAAATGAAAATATACAAAAAGATCTTAACATCTGTCACAGAGAAGAAATAACTCAACAAAAAAAGTACATGAGTAAATTAACCTCACACACTAACCACCTTTCCAGAAGTTTAACTCGGGTTTGCGACAGATCCCGAATTCACCGCAACGATCTTCCAACTCAACGCTGAACATTAGGTCCTTTTTTTCAGAACTCATTTAAAAAGACTATTGAATATTGTATATAATTAAGATTTGAAAACTTATTGTTAGTCTCATAATTTCTGAGAAGATCCAACAAACACAGCAGAAGAATGTTTAGAAGCAGATTTATATTGACAAAGCTTTACCTTGTCTGCATGCACAAGAACCAGACGAATTAAAAGGACACTATGGGTTCTTCCAACTAAGTAAAGAGTTATCTTTGCGGGTTTTAAAGTAAGCGTAAGTAAGTTAAAGTAAACGTAAATAAAACACATACATTTGTTTTAATATATTTTTTTCTTATTATAAAGTTTGAACGATAATATTATGTTTGAAATATTTCGGCAGTTAAATGACCACCGCGCAAGCATCGATTCTTTTGAGGTCATTTTTTACCTCTTTTTGACACATATTGGGCAGTATCCTAGCCATAAACTGACGAATGTTGGTTTTTAAGTGCTCAATAGTAGTGGTTTATCGGCATAAAAAAGGTCTTTCGCTAAGCCCTATAAAAAAAGGTCAGCGGCCAGTTAATATCGTCACGATCAGAAATTAAGCGGCCACGAAATGTCTCTTGCAATAAAGATTTGCAATATTTGCTCTAGATGTGTGACATAAGGCATCGATCCGATGACTGTCATTCCAGCGTCATATTCGAAAAAATAAGGTCCAATCACACTCCCGGACCTAAGAGCCCACCAAATAATGACTTTTTGTCGATGTAATGGCCTCTCTTCGATTAGATGAGAATTCCCAAAATACCAAATACGACAATTTTGTTTGTTATCATTCTCATTGAACATAAAATATATAAACCACAATATCCTTTTAAAGTACGATATGTGTCTTTTAATAATTCCATCAGGATCAGATGCAAAACATACGTCTAAGAACCGGTCTAAAGAATTTCTTTCGTAGTTTTTTTGATCTAGGGACATGTCGAACAGTACCCGCAGTGTGTTAAAAGGATTAAGATGGTGAATTTTTTAAAATTTGACTAAGTAAGTTCTGATTGAAGTCACTCAGAGTCCCAAGCAGGTCGCTATCGGACATACTATAAGATTAAAAACCGTACATCTTCAAAAGGTGATTCGCCGGAATCTGCCAGTAGGAATCTTTCACCTGGCCTCATGCAGGACAAATATTTAGCCGTCCAGGCAACCAGTCAGGGTGTTGCTCCGCCAGTACTCCCGCCTGCCGCCGCGCCAACCATATATCACCAAAGCAATTGACGGGTGTGTTATCTCGCGATCTTCAGGACTTCCGCTGAGAGCTGTCGCTCCTCGGAAATCCATTTTTGTATATTGTCTCATGCCTGACGCCATTGCAGATAAAGTTAGGTGTCACCTTTTGAATAATCTTAACATTGCTCCCTCTGAACTTTTTTTGACCAAATTTAACTTTATACATACACGTAGCATAGCTTAATTTAAAATATCTTTCCAGATGCTTTCCTTACAAAAGCTTTAGATCGTGTAACCTGGCCTGAGCACAGTATTGTTTCCAAATTCTTGACCAGAGAAAAAACTAAGCAATAAGATTTTGTCTTGTTTCCATCAAAACGTTCACAGTATTCTTGGTAAACTGAAACGATTATTTACTAACAGTGCTTCCTTTGACTTTGATGCTATAGTGCTAACAGAAACCTGGCTAAACTCCCCTGTCAAAGATAATGAAATTTTTGTACCCAAGTACATTGTTTTTCGGGAAGATCGCCTAACCTTTTGAGGTGGCGTTCTCATTGCCGCAAACAACATTTACTCAATCGAACGTGTCACTCTCACTTATCCTTCCGGAATTGAATTTTTAATCGTCAAAATTCATTCTGAGTCTTTTAACATATTCGTTACTTGTTGCTACATTCCTTCTCTGTATGATGCCATCATTTATATGCACCATCTATCTGCCAATAAATCAGTTTTGTTTCTGCTTAATGATTCTGACCTTATACTAGTTATGGGTGACTAAAATTTGCCCCTCATTTCATGGATCAATTCTGACGATGATAACTCGCTATTACTCTCTAGCAAAAGTGACTTTCCTGATGGCTTAGCCGACTCTGCAGTTCTGTCTCTAAAATATTGACTCCATCAACGTCAAAACCTCCATGGTTTATTAAGCAACTCTCCACTCTTAAAAATTGGAAATTTAGAGCTTATAAAAAGTCTCTAAGCTTTGGGATCGTTTTACATCAATCAACTATATAAAAAATATATTTCAAAATGCAAAGTCAATTTTCGAAATGATCCAAGCGCTTTTTACTCTTTTGTAAACTCCAAACGTAAATCTAATATTTTCCCTTCTTCCCTCTCATATATAATAATAATACTTCCAACTCTTCACATCTCGGTATTGCTAATCTTTTTGCGTCATTTTTTCCATCAACCTTCTCATCTGATTTATTTTATCTCTTCTGTAATTATCAATATCGCTTACCTAATATCGCTTATCTAAATTCCACTGTCACGATGTGTTTACGGCTGTTTCTCATTTTCATCAGGTCCAGACAATGTACCTTGCTGCATCCTTAGACGGTGCTCCGATCTTCTAAGCTTACCACTCACTATATTATTTAACCTATCCTTGGAGCTAACATCCCTACCTAATATTTGGAGTGAATCATACTTTATAACTATTCATAAAAAAGGCTCTAAGGCTTCCATTAAGATCGCAGCTCCAGCATGCATGCAAGTGCATAGTCTCCCCATCACAACATAATTTTGTCAAGCTTCGCTCGACAACACCTAATGTACTAGAATTTTCTTCAATCATCCACCGAATCATCAGCTCCTGCTATGGACTCTCTCGCTCATTGATTTTCCACCAAATATCCTTATGTGGATTGCTTCCCTGCTTTCAGATCACATCATTCAGATCATTCATGCCACATCGGGAGTCCCTCAGGATAGTCATCTATGACTACTATTGTTTATATTCTTTGTTAACGATCTTCCTAATGTGATTAGTTATGCCTCTACGCTTATTTATGCTGATGATATCAAGTTATGCTATTCCTTCTCGGAACATTTTCTGCATAGGCATCTTCAATTAAAACTAGATTCGTGGTGCTCAAGCAATCTTTTTTCCTAAACTGCTCAAAAAGCAAGCTTATGACGTTTCATCACAGTGTACCGCTTATTGTCTCTCGGAAATTACTTCCTTGATCGTGTTTCCACAATCAATTATCTAGGAGTTCTTTTTGATCATAAACTTAAGTTTAATGATCACATTTCTGTTAGAGTGAATAAAGCCAGAGGAATGGTAGCCTTTATTAAGCATTGGTCAAAAGAATTTAACGATCTATTTACCACCAGATCCCTACATATCACTCTAGTTCGTCCACCTTTTAAGCCAACTATCTTTTTCCATCCCTAATAGATTAACTAGATGCTACCGACCCCTATGTTTACCTATTCGCGGATCCAATCACACTGAACACGATCCCTTTCGCACTATTTGTAAAAATTATAATATCTCATCGCATATTTTATCCCCTGAATTCTCCTTTAATGTTAACATGTCGAAAATTTGAGAACTCTTCTTTGAATAGTTATTAGCAGATCATTGTTAAATAAATTAAAAATTTAAAGCACGCAATAGTATGCACCTATAAATTTTATCTCATTGTGAGATAGTTTTAGAAATTAATTAGTTTAAAGTTCATTTATTTTTAATATTTACTGGGCACATAGGCAATGTTTGAAACGTTCCAAAATTATCAATAACGTCTAGAAAACTAACTTTTTGTCTAATTTAGCAACTC
Source organism: Drosophila vallismaia (assembly GCA_035047325.1). Taxonomy (NCBI): domain Eukaryota; kingdom Metazoa; phylum Arthropoda; class Insecta; order Diptera; family Drosophilidae; genus Drosophila; species Drosophila vallismaia. The sequence goes on from JAWNPU010000089.1 coordinate 230,654, forward strand.
TAAAGACCAATTGCAATTCACAGGGACTTGATGTGCAAATTCTGCAAATGAGACAATGTTTTGGAGACCTAAGTCCATACAAAACATTAATTTAAAGGAACATTAAAAACGTGCTGGACTATTTTATCGCTCCGTTTTCATTCATATTTTCTTGCAGGGAAAAGGGTATACACGGACGTCGTTACACATCAGGAGGCGAAGAGGAACAGTCACATGCAGGTTAATATATTTTTATTTACGAATTTAAATTTAAGAAAACACGTTTTTTGTATCAAATTTACATAAGATAAAACTTTCTAACAAAATTGTACTTCTTTTGAAATATTCTCTCCTATCCACAATTAGGTTTAATGTTATATTGTTATGTTATTAAATTTTCTAAATTGGTCAAATTTCATACAACGGCTTAAAAATTTTTTGCATATCTTTTTTATAATCGCGCTCTTTATATCAAAGTGTAATCTGAGTGGAAGCTAAACTAGGCGACAAATTAAAAAAGGAGAATCGTGATATTAAGCTATTAATATATTCTCCATTACATAAAGTGAAAGATCTACAAACTGCCTTGTTGGTAAAAATCAAATGTCGAAAATTCAGTCAAGTCGAGAAATCGTAAAAAAAAAAAAAAAATTAAGCATAATATTTTTAGAGAACCGTTAGAGGTTGTGCTATTATAAAAACGTTTAAAGCTAACTTCAAAATATGTACTAAAAAAACCCTAATAATTGCTAATGGTTGATCGGACTGGTTGATCGGAGATCAAGGCTATACCGAAAAGTGACTATGCGATGGGGACAACATAAATATTGATATAATGTATACTTTTTGCATATTATTTCTTCTCTTTAAGTATTTATTATTGCGGACAACTTGTGATCTAACTAGTACTAATACTATGTTATTACCAGAGACACAAGTTAAGCGACTTCTTGCCGTATCTCTTGAATATTGCTTATATAGTATAATATTATACATTACAATGTCATCAAAACACCATGATAAGGCTGGCTCGAGGTTAAATTAAGTAAATAAAGCAGTTTGGTATTTTTTATTTTCTTTTTCCAATATATTTCGGTTTCAACAAACAAAGGTCGCCAAAACTCCATAATTTTTTTTATATATAAATTTGCTGCATTTATTGGATCTTCTTAATAATTATGAGACTAACAATAGGTTTTTAAATCTTAATTAATTAATTGCATTCTGATAGAAAGGACCTAATGAGCAGCGTTAGATCGAAGGTTGTTGTGGCGAAGTCGGGATCGGTCGCAAGCCCGGGTTAAACTTTTCGAAAGGTGGTTAGGATGTGAAGTTAATTTGCACTTGTATTTTGTTGAGTAATTTCTTCTCTAAGGGGTCTGATGTCTGACGGGTTTGAAGATCTATTTGGATATTTTCGTTGCGAATATACCAGGGTGCTCAGGTGATTATTCTCAGTATATTTGATTGAGCCCTTTGCATGATATCAATGTTCTGCTTGCTGATGTACTCTGATGTACTGCTGGCACTGATCCATAGTTAAGAGCCGTAAATCCAAATTGGTTTTAGTACGGAATTGTGGAGTAATACCCTAGTGCAGATAGAGGGGTGACCGAGAGTTGATGAGCCAGTGGAGAATACTAGTTAAGGTGTTTTCTTATGGCTTCGATGTGACTGCGCCAGGTGAGCCGTTGGTCAAGGTACACTACAAGATACGGGAATAGGTGTTGTTTAAGTTGATCAAAGGGCAGTCTTTCCAATTAAGTGTTAAAGTTACATACTTACATTTTTGTACGTTTATTTTTATTCGCCAGTCAGATATCCATTTATCTACGAACACTAGGTAAGAAGAGAGTTGAGTTGGTGCTTGTACAGGGCATTTTGGTCGACTTAAAATCGCTGTGTCGTCGGAAAACTTAGAAGTCGTTAGTGGTCGTTAGTGCTTGTACAGGGCATTTTGATCGACTTAAAATAGCTGTGTCGTCGGAAAACTTATACTGCTGTATAAAGGACTCCAGCGTTTATAGCGTGTTAGTCGGACATGTCAGAGTTGCATCTCACACCAAAAAACTCTGTTGTAGAGATTCGACTTAAAGATTTTGTGGGTGTTTTGGGGAAGCATTGTTTAAATTTGGAAAGCAGTTCGAAATAAATGATGTTATTCGATTGACTTATTCAATGGTGCGCTTGACTGCGTTTTACAATGTGCCACCCTTCCTTCGTGTAACTCTTTGGCGAAAAAGCTCTCTGTTGATATTTGACAGAACGTCAACCATGGGGATCGGTTGCAGTTCTTGATGGTGTGAAATTTGCCATTGCATTCTGCCACGACGTTGTTCATTATTCGTAACATAATAACATATAAGCAGGCGGTATATAGCAGAGTTGGCAGCCTGGGTCTGACAACATTGGCATGATCGAGTTGGCAGCCTCGTTCTAAGTTGAGATATTGAGTCGAGCAGTTTTTAAAAAATCGTGGTCGGCGATTTCAGCCGTAAAAGTCGTCAAGTTGCTGCGTAGTTATAAATAATATTAAATACTATAAGTACAAAAAACATTATTAATAAACATATCTACAGTTGGGGGCTCAACCAGTGCTCAACCTAAAATTATAAAAAAAGAGATTGCGTTGCGAACGCTGCAAAAGAAGGGAAGATGGAAGAACAAATTTAGCAAAACAGCAAAAATTTCAAAAAAAAAAAAAGTAAAGTTGCTTAATTTAAGGAGTTTTCCAATAGGGTCGCTCGAACTTTGACAGCTCATTGCGGCCATGTTGTTTAAGTGACAGAAAACGCAGTTTGTTATATGCATTCAGTCCTCCCAAACCACCAATGCAGGTTATAGTATCGAGCAGCACGTGCAAATCATATAATTGTGTTATAAAAATGGGTCTTCAGTTCGAGCAACGTTCCGCGCACTTCGCCCGTTGTACGGTCGCGATGATAGTCCTGCTGAGTCCACTATCCGTCGATTGGTGGACAAATTCAAGTCAACCGGGTCAGTAAACAATGTGCCGGTTCCCGTGCATCAACGTTACGCGAGATCTGCCAAAAATATAGCCGCTGTGCGCGATAGTGTCCTTGAAAACCCGCGGCAGTCAATTTCGCGTCGCGCACACGAACTCGGCCTTTCGCAGACAACTTGGCGAATTTTGCGTCGGAACTTGTGCCTGAACCCGGACAAGATCCAACTGACCCAGGAGCTTAAAGTTAATAACCATAGACAGCGCCATGTGTTCGCTGATTGGGCATTAGAGCAGTTGGAATTTGACACCGATTTTAGCAAAAAAATCATCTTCAGCGACGAGGCGCATTTTTGGATGAATGGCTATGTTAACAAGCAAAATTGCCGTATTTGGGACGAGATCAATCCACATAGGGTTCACCAAGTGGCATTGCATCCGCAGAAAATGACTGTTTGGTGCGAATTTTGGGCCGGAGGCGTGATTGGTCCGTATTTTTTCAAAAACGATAATGAAGCTGGGTTCGGGTGGAACATGCGTTGAAGATGCGTTGCAAATGTGGTAGCTCTGTCTATATCGCTCCGGGCCCATCCACCAGTGATATTGCTTAATGGTAATATAGTTTCTGCCGGTTTGGTTAAAGTGGGATGAGTTTTCCATCGTAAGTTTTTACTGTCTGAAATTGAAAGTTTCTCTATATAGCGACGTTGGGCATTTATATCTTCTTCCTTTAACGCATTGGAAAGATTTCGTGAGGCGTTTTTGAATCTTTGCTTTGCGATTGGCAAATTATGAGCTTATGTTTTTTCTGTATTTGACCCAGTTTGTTATCTTTGATGTCTATATGTTAGTTTCAGGACATTGGAGGAGGTTGAGATGTATAAGGACAGGCAAGTGGTCAGATGATAGATCCGGTAGAGATTTGACACTGATAAGGTTTCGAGGGATATTTTTAGTTATTGCGAAGTCGATCAAGTAGGAATTTTGTTTGAGTCGGTAGGCCAGTATTATGGTTGGCCTGAAGAGACGAAGTCCAGCTTTCTGTTTGCCTTTATGATGCCGTTATACAACTGTTTACCTTTAGGTATGATGAGGCGTGGGTGTGTTTGGCGTTGTAGTCACCTGCAGCAATGAAGTGGTCCCCAAGGGTGTTGAAGAAGTCCAGAAATTGTTGTTCGGAAACATTGAAGCGGGAGAACAATATACCGCTGCGATGTGGCCTGCGAGTAGTTTTTACCAAACTCGCTGTGGTAGTGGTGTTTGATGTGGTTCCTAATTAGGATATCGATTCCGGCATGTACTTTTCCATCTGGATGACTTGTTCCGTAGAACAAAAATCCACTTATTTGAAAGTTGTACTTAGAGGTGAGATGTGTTTCTGACAGTGGCAGGACGTCAATATGATTGTCATGCAGGAATTGAGATATCTCAAGTTTATGCCGTAAAACGCCGTTGGCGTTCCACAATGATTTTCGTTGAGCAGCCATTGATTATTTTGTGTTTTCGGATACAAGCATTTTCATGAGGATATTTTGGTTCCGCATAAGGTCTTGCATGGTTGTCCTCATGAAGGACATGTATTCGATCATCTGCTACTGCAGAGTATGCATCATAGTTTCAAAGCTACTTTACTGTTGTGTCGATGTTGGGGGATTCGGTGTCCGATCAGTTTGGGCAGCATGCAGAGTTGTTGTCGTAGAGCTTGGTTAGTCCCGATTTTAGGACGTTTGCGAAGGTCACATTTTGGAAGGTGGTCGCTGGACCAAATAAGGACCTTTTTACCGTTGCGGAAAATACTTATAGGGATGTTTTTGATTGTAGAGGGGTATTCTGTGCATTATGGAGACGGGCAGGCTTTACTCGGTGATTAATCCGGCTTTTGAGGTATTTTTATATTGGACAGCCACTATAATTTACGCTCTTTTTGGAGCTGGGATCGCCTTTATTTGACGTGCAATGGGTAAAGTCCTGAAGCTCTCCACAGACGACACATACTGAACGCAATGTGCAGTATGCTCTTGTATGGCCCTATTCTTGGCAGTAAGTGCATTGGACGAGGCCTTTGCGGTTGCATGGTTCTTCTACAGTAATTATACGGTGTAGAAGAAACTGTAGCTTGTAAATAGGATGCACTTCATTTTTCCTGATAGCTTTATTGTCAGGTTCCAGCTCGACTTTAAAAAATGGTTGCGGTTTCTTTTCTTTGTTCATGATGTTAAAGACAGTTTTCGCCTTGAAACCCTTATCGTTTAATGCCTGCTTGATCTCTCAGGTTGTTCCGTCAGGCTCTGTACCCTTGAGAACGACTTGGAGACCCTTACTTTTTAGTTGGCACGTGTAGTAGTTTTTGTTATTTTTGCTTAAATAGTGAGTAAGAATCCTTAAGGTATCTTCAGTTTTTACCTGGACCATGGTTTCGTGGATTTTTTGGGATATTATGTGGATATTATCTTTTGCAACAAGTTCAATTATATTGTTAACCAGATTCTTAGAGCTATTCTCTCGGATGCATATAGGTGGGAGATTTGGCTTCTTTTTGTCCCCTTCGTCAGTGCTTCTGGGTAGATCCTTATGAATATCTGCCAGTATTCCAAATCTTTTGGACGCTTGGGGCCAGTTTTTGGACTTAGAGTGTGCCAATTGATCTTTATTTTATTTCCGGCTTCAGAATTTTGTGGACTAGATTTTCTTTTAATTTGGATGTATTGGATGTATTGGTTGCCATGGGAGAGATCAGTTGTCTTTGGCACATCGTTGGGATTGCCTGTGTGCAAGAACGCGCTTTCTCGTTCGTTGTTGGCTTAAGTTCATGTGTCAGGTTGGGGTTGATTGACCGTGGCCGATCGACGTTTCAATTAATTCCGTGCACTTGCGCGAGTTGCGAAGATACATATGAGAAATATGCGTTTTTTTCGTATCGATGAGAAACGAAGCTTGTCTTGCTCCTATTGACGTTGAGCGCAAATGTCGTTTTGACTCCAACTCACTTGAACCAACTCTCTTTCGTTAGTGGCATAGTTGGCTTCCCTGTCTGACAATGTCCTTAAGATCATTGTTATCGTACGACCCTCTTCGGATAGTACTGCGCCAAGACCATGGGCAGAAGCGTCTGTTGTCAGAACAAATGGCTATAGTAGCTGGCCAAGCCAAGGAATGATCTTACCTTACACACATTTTTGGGTTCAGGGAAGTCCTTGATTGCCTTAACTTTCTCTGGGTCTGTGGCCACCATTTGTGACGATGGATTTTAAGATGTTGATGCTTTTTTTAAAGAAGCGCGACTTTTCTATAGAACTTTTCATGTTTGCTTGGTAGATGGTTTTTAGTACCCAATCTACGTGCTTGACATGAGTCTGCTCATCTTCCGAGAAAATTATATATCATCAACTGATTTTCGAATTATCCTGTTTTAGGCAGTTCCGAGATTTCTTTATTGACGAAATCCGCTGCTCCCATTGGGTACGGGTATAGCCTGGAGTATATTGGTTCCTCGTTTGTTGTCCTTATTGTGGCGACAACTATCGTGTTGTATGTCAGCCCTTGTTTGGGGCTGGCAAACGCCTTTTTCCGGTTGAGGAGGACTTTTTACAAGTTGACTTTTACTGTGGGTGGAGCGTCTTCCCCATTCGCGTTAATGAAGTTTACATCAATGCCAAGATGGAGTAGGATTTTCTCAATTCCGCGCCACAATTAAGATGGTCGAAGCCGTAGAGTAGATCTACCTTAGCTTGTCTGAATAGGTCGAGGCCGATTAGCCCGTCAAATGGTTCAAAACCTGGAATATAAATATGAATATATTCATATGTTAACCGGTAAGATCACTGATGACTTTTTTGATTTTCAAGTGAAGATTACTCTTTCCACCAAGGAAATGACCGAACTCCTTTTTCAAAATTAAAGTCTTGCGCGTCTTTTAATAATTATTTCAAGGCAATCGGTTAATTAATTTAGAAGTAATAGCTCCTACTTTTTTTTCCTCTTATATCAGCGGTAAGGACCGTAGGGACCTACATACAAGTTGTATGGAATTTTTATACAAAAGCTACTTTTTTTGCAAAAATATGATTATTATATAAAATACATAATAATATATTATTAAAAATTAATAAAATAGTTGCGCCACGGGAACATCGTCTATCATGCTATTTGTGCAGGCAACTGAACAATCGCCAGAGAAAAACAGCGGCTTGTATGGAACATTCTGAACAAATGCAGCGCTGCGAACTTGTACAGTACAAAATTTAAATTTAAATTAATTTAATTAACCACAATTTTTACATTTTCAATAAAAAACTTATTAAATATTACAAAAAACAATTAATTTTGTCTATTTATTACTATAGACTACTTTCACTTGTGTGTAGCGCTTTTGTTCGTTTTTGTATAAACATTCCATACAAATTGCACTGAGGCCCTTAGGGACCTTACCGCTGAAATAAGGTAACCGCTAATCCGAGGGTTAAAAATAAAGCATTTTTCTGTGACGGTGCTCGAGGCGTGAATGGAGAACGGTGTGTTAACCGGGTGGATCTCCGGTAAGTTATTATGATGTTTTAATTAATTTTTTGCGGAGTCCGTGTCAATAAGAAATGACAATTCTGTCCCCGCTACTCTTCGTTTGATGACAGAGAGCAAGGATGTCCCTCTACAAAATAAATCCGATCCCAATCATAATCGTTAATGGCATAATCATTACTTTCTGATTCGGCTGCGGCAGCAACGACGGAGTATGCCTTGGATTCATGGATTATTCCTGGAGTCAAATAGTTATCTTTTGTTTTGTAATTCTACCTGTGCGCTCGGAGGTCGTGGGCTTTCTGTTTTTATATATTTTTATTAAATATTATCTTATTGGAAAACAGGTCGCTTGCGATATGAAATCAGAAATATGACCATGAGCTCTCTTCGCGGTCATCCCAGTTTTGTTATTACGTTTAACTCTTTATTATCTTGATATTTAGCTATTTGCTTTTTTTGTTGAATATTGTGGTTTATACGTATTTTTCGTTCATCTGAAATTGAAACTGAACAGAACTGAAGATAACACAAAAAAACTTTGACTTAAAGCTAACAGTTTATATTTGACTGATAAAGTTCTTTTTCTGCGATTAATCTTTCGGCAGTTTTTGAGTCTTCGACGAGTATTAATACTTAATTTTGACAGCTATAAATATTATAGCTTACTTAAAGGCTATGCATGAATATGAGCAGACCGAAATTTTTTGTGTCAGTAGTTGTCTTCAGTAGTTCAGTAGAAGGCTTTTTGAAGTTGGTTTTTTCGTTTGGTTTTGGTTTTTCGTTTCGCTAATCAAGGCGAAGCTATGTGCCCCTTGGGTATTGTGCCCGTTGGGCATTGTTGGTTTGAGGACTTACTTGATGTACTTACTTGATTTTTACTTGAGAAAATAAATAAGTTTTAAGCTGAATTAAAATTTGCTTTGATGTAATTGGTAGCACACAACCGGTCGTCTGAAAGGTTAGTCGACGTCTGAATTCAATAGTAATATAACAAATTGTATTTTGACATTGTGTCCGAGTAGTGTACGTTTAATTAACGAACAATGTACACGAACTAACTATGGCACAAAATTAAATTTAATCTAAGCCTAAAAGCGGAACGCAGAAGCTCAAGCCACAGTCGGCAAGGCGTCTCAGCAAAAGTTATAACGCAAACATTTGCAACATAGTCATATAACGATTTTAAGAGAATTAAAGAGAATGGATAAGACGACAGTGTTCTATAATAATTATTCTTAAATTCTAATAAATTAAACAGTATTATAATAAAACCCCACATTTTGGGCGCTTGCGCGGGAATAAGCAAGTGTGAACGGTGTTGAACGTAAGTAAACAAAATTGATGACATTAAACAAGAGTGGAACGTGGCGTGTTGAAATTATTTCATAAGCGCTAGCCTACTCTCAAGCAAGAAAGAGAGCATTGTTGCATTGCATAAGTTTGTGTTCGAGAATGAAGGAGACAGAAGTAATCGTAAAAAACTACGGGAATTTAATGGTTTCGATTTTGCCGAAAATTACCAGAGATATGGTGCAAAGAAGGAATACGCAGTAGATAATTTGACGCAGGTTAACCTTGTGTCAATATGGTCAATATGTAATGTGCTAGGCATAGGGTACAGAAACAACTTGAACTTGAACAGAAAGCAACTTGATGATGAACAGTTTACGTCAGTAGGCTCTTCAACCGAAGACGAAGCAGATGGTGAAGCAGAAAACGTTATGTTCCAGACGCCGAACATAGAAACGAACGGCGAAAGAAGTGATGAAAATGTACAAGAGTAATGAAAATGTATTCACAGAAAACGACAGAATGTCGAAGCCACGCTTTGCGATAAGTTTTCGCGACGTAGAAGAGAGCATACGCAGTTACGATAGTACTAACACTACTCTAATAGATGTATGAATAGAAGAACAACAGGCGACGCTCATGTATTGGAATGACTTCTAGAAGTATCTGTTTGACAAACTAAAAGGCACTAAAAGGAATTGCAAAACTGTTTTTGTTGAGCGAGAGAGGTTTAAATTCGTGGAGTTCTCTTAAAATAGATAGCCGAATTTAAGTCGAGTAACTGATACAACTGTGGCGAAAAAGGGCATGTGTTTACTAATTGTCCGAATAAAGAAAAAGGCAGAAAGTGTTACAAATGTAATCAGTTCGGACATACTTCTAAAGGGTGCACAAAAATTTGCAAACAATTTTTTAAATCCGACTACGCTCAGTTTGATTTCTAAGAATGATTTGATCAGCAAAGAAGTTTATATTGCAAATAAAAAGTGTACGGCGTTATTCTATATAGGTAATAAATTCCAAACAAGCTGGAAAGTTGCAACGTTGTTCTAATTGAATTCAGTAGTGACCGCGACTCCAATCAAATAAAACTAATTGGACAATTTAAACAAACATTTCTGATTGACCAAGAAGATTATATGTTAGATTTTTATGTCGTTCCAATCAAATTTCTTGATACGCAAATAATTATCGGAGAACAGCTATGTTTACACTCAAAGATTGTTTTTAAAATTAATAACGAATAAAATATTTAAATATTTGTGTTGTAGTAGACAATGAGTTGTTTGATAATGACGAAGCTGCGAGCGAAAATGCTAAGCAAAAGGTGCCTGAGCTGATTTCGAGCTATGATCTAATCAAAAACAAACTAGCTTTAACGGAAACGCGTATTGTTAGTATGCAGATTGAAGAGTGGCTTGAGAATGAAATAATTAAAAAGTCAACATCCGAGTTTACTAGTCGTATACTACTCGTAAAAAAGCACGACGGTTCTGCATAGCTGTATGTAGAATTAACAAGATAATTGTAAAAGACCATTTTCCATTACGCTCATTGAGGACCAGTTGGATCAGTTTCTGGTAGAGGCAAATATATTCAGTACAATCGATTTTAAGAACGGATTTTTCCACGTACCAGTTGCTGAATCGAGCAGAAAATATACGTTGTTTGTGACACACCGATGCCAATATCAGTTTAAAAGTACCCTTTGGATTTTCAAATTTTTCAGGCGTTGTTCATCGCCACGTCAATTCGATATTTCTGGACCTGACACGCAGAGGCATTGCATTTCCCTATGTAGACGATACAATTATCCCCGCTAAGACCGAACAAGACGCTGTACAAAACTTGAAGGAAGCTATTGCGACGTGCAAAAATATGGTCTGCAGCTCAATTTGAAAAAATACAATTTTCTGAAGACGCGCATTCTATTTCTGGGCCATGTTATAGAAAATAGCAAAATTTACCCATCACCCGAGAAAATCGATGCTATTTCCAAGTTCAAGATACCACAATCTACTAAGCAACAAGAAAATGTTTTGGGACTGGTGGGCTATTTCAGAAAGTTTATATCGATTTACGCATTATATTGATTTGGGCAAAGAGAATGCAGTTAATAGTTTGAAGAAGTTACTAACTGAGAACCATATTTTAAGTATTTATAATCAGACTAACGAGACAGAACTGCATACAGATGCGTCTATTGATTATGATAAATGAACGTCGACGATGGTCAACTGCATCCTGTGAATTTTTTGTCAAAAAAGATCACAGATAAACAGCGTTAAAACAGCAGCTATGAGTTAGAAATATTGGCAGTCCATCAAAGCTTTAACTATTTAAGCTGTGTTTCTTAGGCATTCATTTTAAACTGCTAATGATGAAAAAAAAGTTTATGCACCAGATTGGCTCGCCGGATTCTTTTTCTACTCGAATATAACAGAAACAGAAAAAAAAGTTTATGCACCAGGGTGGCTCGATGGATTCTTTTTCTACTGGAATATAAATACACAGTTGAACATCGATCTGGCGTCTGTCGATGCTCTCAGCCGGTATCCAGTAATTCTTATAAGAGAAGATAGCATCAAAGCAGTACCTAGCTTTGATAGATGATAGCAGTTCTCGTGGGTACAAAGAAGGATATCTCATAAAAAACGAAAAGAAACAACAACGTAAGCATAATGAGGAGTCCTACACAGTCCTACGCCAGAAGCACGTGGCACAAAAAAAAGACACTGCACCTTCCAACCAAAGGATGAGAAAGCGTACAGGGCGGTCATCAAGGGACTTCACCACTCTACGGACCAGGCATAAATTAAAGAGGAACTCCACAAACACGGCCACGTTGTGAAGGATCTGCACAATCCCATTAGCAGGAAATCCAAAGAACCACTGGGGATCTTTTTTATAAATCTCAAACCAGCGCGCAACAACACCGAGGTCTACAAAATAAAGAGGATTTGCAGGTCGGTCGTCACCATAGAGCCCCCACTGAAGTTCAACGACGTTCCGCAGTGTTTCTATTGTTTCCTTAAATTTCGCCGCATGATATGTGGTGGTCCTCACGACTCCAGATCATGCACTATGAAGGACGACGAGAAAGCTTACAATGCCATGTTGATCAACCTGTGTCGTTCAGAGGATGCCCTGCTTACAAAAAGGCAAATGCACATCAAGCTCTAAAAACCAGACCCGTCGCAAGTAGCAACAAGCCACCTGCCATCCAGATACCAATTATTACTTATGGTATGAGCTACAGGGACAAAACCAAGCGACACAGCTAAAGAATCCCCAACAAATCCTCCAAGCCCTGCGTTTCAGTAGGAATGGGCACAGTGCGCCGTGACCAGGATTACCAGCCCACAGGGAGATATCACCATTGGCACGGTTTACTTTACTGGACTTCGCCGTCTCCAAGGGCATAGGACACTCAAAGATAACATGCTCAAACTACGAAAAACTTCTATCCGACCACAGCGCAGTAAACTTGCTCCTAAACATCCCCGTCCTCTGAAAAAACCCTGCCTAGAAAACTCAACGGGAAACACACAGATGCCTTCATGTTTACGTACTGGAAGCTTTCCTCTCTGAACCCAGATCCCCCTCTTTCCACACCTAATCTTGCACCCATCTTGTACACACTCTACACAGCAGACCTTCCCATCACCCCCTCCCGGAACCTCACAGTAGCTACATATGTCGATGGCACTGCCTTCCTAGCCTCTACCACAGTTATCCAGGAAGCGTCAGCCATCATCCAGAGACAATTGGATGCTCTCGATCCATGGCTGAAACGATGAAACATCGTAGTCAGCTCCATCATACACAGTGAACTTGGAATTACATGGGTAGCAGAGGGGATCTTCCGTCTAAGCGAAAGGTACACAAGAAGACTGGACAACCACCCCAACCACCTGGCCATCAACCTCCTAGATATTAGCCAATCCCTTAGACGCCTGAAGAGAAAACACCCGCTTGACCTTCCCCATCAATAGACAACTAAGTTAATTCCGATAAAAATACATTCCATGTACCTTCCTTACACCAATGTCACCCCTCAAACCATTTATAGTAATTATTGTCCAAAAAGTAAGTTTAAAGTACGTATGAAGCATGAACGACTCAAGTAAAAAAGCGTGCACCAGGTAGAATTTCGACAAATTTTCAGCGAATCCAGGTACAACCGTTGGTCAAGGCACCAATGCAATTTGTTAACTAATTAACGCACAATTGCAATTTGTCCGTTTCACATTGTACAAGCTGCAGCTTGTTTCATTCATTTAATGTTAATGTCAAATGAATTGAGCTAGGCAATTCCATAACCAGGGTGATGCCCATTATTTTACTTTTCATGTAAAATTTAATTTGCGGATCACACAGCTCAATCAATCCAAGAGTTTCTACAACTAGATCTTACAACTTAGATCTTGCGAGTGCAGAAGTCATAATATGCAGGTCAATATTCAATATGGGTTTCTCCATTCTGGTGGCTGCAACAACTTCTAATGACTAAGTTTCCCCTTAATAGAAGCCTTTACTATATATACTCTTTTATTTCGGTTTTCTTTCAATCGCATTCAATCCATAATACTTCTGTATGTTAATAAAGTCATTTGCGGGGCATTAAAAATGGGGTTTAAAATGCTGATACGATTATATTTTTACAAAGGATCATGTTATAGAATAATCATTTACTTTGTAGGCTAAATTCCTTTTTTGGCAGTTTCTTCAACTTTATTGTTTTTTAGGCATTACGCTTTACATTAAAATTGCGGTTTAAATTTGGCAAGTAGTTTAATTATTCGGGTATATATAGTAGCTTCCTAGCACGCACTAGAGCGTGCTGTTCATCACTTTCGGACACCGCCTACACAATAATTATTATATATACTAAATAATATTTTTCAATTTACTCTTTTAAACTGGTCACTTTAGAAAAAGGCATATTAAAAAAGCACGGATATGGTATTGTCCACGGAGAGCAACTTAAGGATAAATGGGGTGAGGATAGCCAGTCTGACAACCTCGAGCTAATGGCTCAAGACGGAACCATTGTATCATCAAGTGGTGGTGCAGCAGCTTCTGAAGTGGAGCGAACTCTTAAGTCACTTAATGGATACCATGAAGACATTTTAGAAGCACTACGTAATGCTGCAACACACCGTGGTACTGGAACTGGCAACACCCCAGTCGGTAGTGGTAGTCTAAGTGAAGAAATGTTACGCAAAACATTACAGGAGTGTAACCCTTCCCAGTTGGGATACTCCAATGAGTCTCACAAACGGACTAGCGGATCAAAATCCAATTCGCGTGAAAACATTTGCGACAAAGCTGCCGTACATGCGATATTACTAGATGCCACTGGAACAGGCCTTGGAAGCTTGGGCCTGGGAACAAACATTGGAACAGTTGGTGGGTCGACCTCTATACCAGGGATTGTATCACATGGAACTGCATTGATGCATCATCACCGATCGCAACATCAATTGCAACAACCTTCAACTGTGGCACTACAAGCACAACTAGACGAAGATGACACTCCAGCAACTGGGCCCTTACGTATACGTAATCTCGAAGACCTAATACGTCAACTTGAGCATCACTCGTCGCGACACATGAGTCCCAGCGGCTCAGAGGAGATACGTATGTCGGAAGCTGATACTGATAGACACTATAGATTAGATAGTTCCGCCGCCTGTAGTGAGTCATCGCAAGGGTTAGTGTCATTTTATTTTAATTGTTTTTATCATCATCTTCATAGATACCTCATGAATATTCATTCAGTTTCTTCAATTTATTTTTGTTTTAAAATTTAAAGAATAATACCAAAGACCTACTTAGCTCTTCATTTAAAAACATATGATCAGTTTGTTCCGCTTCATACACACATCTGATCTCTCTGAAATGCAGACAAGTTTTAATATAAAAGTACAATACTTAAAAGTTTTTATACATAACAGCAAGCTAATTTATTTATATTTGAAGCAATCTTCAGCAAGTGAAAATTTTTATTTGCATTTCTTGCAGAATCCAGGCTGGAACACCTTGTATAATTAAGGTTGGTGGCCAAAGTGAAACACAATTTGTTTTTATCATCATATTATATGTATCATGAGGTCTTTCAGGTCACGTTCAAATATATCATATATAGTATATATTTTATGTATGTAAAATAAATATACGAAATATATCGTATATATATTTTTATATTATTTATTTTATATTTCTATTATATTATATTTATTTATATATACATTTTGCTCATTCCACTTCATTCACCTTTCAGCTTTGATGATAGTGCCACTGTCATACTTCATTTTTGACTATTTTGTTTAGGAGTTAACTTTCAAAGGAACTAATTTTACTTCGATTTTTATCATTCCCAGCTCCAATCAGTTATTAGCACAATCGCAGAAAACAGCTACAATTCATACATCTTATAGCAATCGTTGTCGCCCACGCTCCGATGAAGAAACAAGATTTTCGCTTGGCAGCCGCTACCGACAGCCGGCGCCAGCGGCAAGACATGCGCCACATCAACCCCATTCACCTCACGCATTCGGACATCATACACACCACTCACATACCCATGGACATGCCACACACGGTCCACACTCGTCGCATCATTCCTCACATACCCATTTACACCAGGAGGATGAGTCTATATACGAA
This sequence comes from Drosophila vallismaia, assembly GCA_035047325.1. Taxonomy (NCBI): domain Eukaryota; kingdom Metazoa; phylum Arthropoda; class Insecta; order Diptera; family Drosophilidae; genus Drosophila; species Drosophila vallismaia. The sequence continues at coordinate 246,075 of JAWNPU010000089.1, forward strand.
TCCGCTGATCATCACGAGCGTAATCTGGTTGATGCACGACTTGACCGCCATGAAACACCTGATAGTGAAAGGTAAGTTCAGCCTTATCTATATCCTTGCGGACAGTTTTATAATTTTGGTCACAAGTGTGCAACGCAGTGATGGGACATCTCTGACCCTATAAATTATACCCCTCCGTAGTTGTTATATAGATGTCCGTCTGTCTGTCCGCCTGTTTCTACGCAAAGTCTAAGTCTCTTTAGGTTTAAAAGTTATCGACTTCAACATTTTCACACATCCCTCTTTTCCTTGCACGCAGTAAAAAAGTCGGAACGGCTGCCATATAACTGTACGATCGGAAAAGCCACAACTTTGGTTTTTTTTGGAAATAGAAGCTTAGGACTTTCTCCAAAATCCATTTTATAAAGAACTGGTCTGATTCTGAAGTTCTTAAAAGTTCTATGAAGTTCTTATATATCTTTTACCCATACACCACCATTTGACTGCAATGGTAAATAATGTTTGGATCCGCCCGCAGATTCCTTTAGTTTTCCTTTTTTCTTCAACATAGCTTACGCTTTAAAAACGTACATGAAATGGGTGAATCCTTATAAGTTTAGAGACATTATTTTGTTAGAAACAAACACAGAACAGAAACAAAACATAACTTTCCTTATGTGAGGGAAAAAGTGGAGCTGTTATTTTCGTTGTACATTGATAGCATAGTGAAAAGCAAGCAATAAAAATATCCCATTTTTTCTGTTCAGTTTTTTTTACAAAAAAAACCGTTGTTCCTGTTACAATTATTATTTTTTAGTGATGACTTTATTCAAGCTCAACAACAGTTAGCCCGGTGGGCGAATGAGGATGTGGTCTCTGTGGTGATATTGGACAAGCCACCTATCGAAACAATATCCGATTCCCAACCATACAACGACGTTGGACTGATTTCGGGTGCACCAACGAACAATTTTATCCACGACCAGCATTACGGCGACCATCAATCATCCACGGCAAAAGCTTCACAAGTCAACAACTCTATAAGAGGCTTATCAATCGTCCCAAATGGTATAAGTGTAAGTCAGAGGGATTTTTATTCCTCGCCACCGTCAACGGAGACGGAAAGCAGCGGAAGTGTAACCCAGCCTCTTTCAAGTCGCACTTTAAAGTCATCCGATACAGTAGATTTATGTCAACAGCCACCACAACAACAAGTTCCATTATGCCATCATCAGCATCAACAGAAATTACCAGATACCAGCAGCACCAGCAGCCAAGTTGGGCACATCATCGAGGATGGCTGCTACCCTGAATATAAGCATTGACATTGGGAACTTTTCACTTTTAAATTAAATTTTATATTTTTGAATAAATCAGGCTCATTCTATTGTGCCCAGAAATATGTATCAAATATTATTTCTTCTATTATTGGCACTTGTCATAAAATTTAGGGTTACTTTATAAAATAGAATTAGATTTTTTTCGAAAAAAATATTTATACCTGGAATTTCTTAAACTCTAATGAAGATTTGATGTAACTGTGAATTAAATGAAAAAGTTAACGTTGTAAGAGAGATGCAAGCAAAAGTTTTGCGATTTAAAATAAAATAGTTTTAAGGCAGTGTTGGAAAATAACCTTCACTAAAATAATTCAAGCTGATATTTATGAACAGCTGAACAAATAAACTTTGTTTTTATGCTATTATTATTTATTTTTTTCATTTCAAAATGTATTGGCGACGGAGTGGTCTTCTACAATAAACGTAAGTAGTCGATGTTTGCTTTCAATCCCAGGGATCTTAGTTGTCTGCTTTCCTTATCTACACGGCAGTCAAATTTTCCACCAAAGCTATTAGATGATCTTTATAGCGTATTAGTTAAGTTAGTTCAATTATAGTTTTGATTAAGATGTAACAAGAAAAACTTAATTTCTTATATTTCCATCATTTCACCAACTGTGTTTCCAGGCAAGCATCATAACTATGTGGACTTTTCGTAGAATATTTTTGGATGATAGACCTTCAAAATAAAGGGGTTGTAGAAAATACAAAACATACATTCGGTATTAGTATTAATTGCACCTTTACATACTATATCTGGCGGGCTCAAATTATAAGAATATCTTAATATGCCGAAACTGGGCACCGCTTTAACGTAATCTACAGTTTGCCAAGAAACTGCTTACACACTGAAAATAAACACTGAAAACACACACTGAATATAATTTTAATTCATTGTATACACTTTATTAGCATTAGGAACATATTGGAGGTGTTTTTTCATCGATCCAATCAGTTTTGGTAGGTCATATTCCTTGGAATATCTTTTTCTTTTCTAGTTAGTGCTGCTCGCGTTTTTTGGTGCCCTTTTTCCCACTTCTTTCTTAAGGTGGACCCAAAAATGTTCTATGGGGCTCAGATCTGGGCTTTGAGGGGATGCGTCGATGACCTTGCCGTAGTTCTAAAGGCGTCAATTTTGCACCCAGCGCCTAATGCTCAGGGTCATTGTCTTGATAAAATTTGAAATTAGGCTTATTATTGGCGCTGGATGTCAAATATCAATGTGAACGTTATTTATTTTATATGTATATTTATAATGACTATCCACTCTTATTCCGGTTCCATAATTATGCTGTCCTTATCCTTCATTTTGCCTTATACGTTGACTCTAATCCTCGAAGCGTATCTCGTAGACTCTCCTTGCTTGAGAACTCTTTTGGGCCTATGTTATGCCGCAAACGTAGAAGTTGTTGATTGTTGATTTTGATTTTTGGAAGTTGTTATGTAGGCAATTTATTCTTGGATGTTGGTTTTCAAATCTTTTAGGGTTCTTGGACGGTTCACATAAATATGGGATTTCAAAAAACCCCAAAAAAAAAAATCACAAGGGGACAGATCGGGAAAGCGTGCCGGCCATTCCAAATCGCCTCTAATTGATATAAAGCGCTATGGAAAGTGTTCCCTCAAAACAGCCATCGATGCTCTTGACGTGTGTGCTGTTGCACCGTCTTGTTGGAACCAAGTGTCCCCCAGGGACCAATAATTTCATCTGAGGAAATTGCAGACCACACTGTGACCTTTGGTGAATTCAAAGGCCTTTCATTAAATTCTCGAGGGTTGGTGTCAGCCCAGTAGCGCATGTTTTGTTTGTTAACCGACCCACATTAATGAAAATGGGCTTCATCACTAAAAAAACAATAGCACCCTCGGGAATGACCTCAATAAGAAGCTCACACGCATTCATCCGAGAATTGAAGTCACGTTCTGAAAATTCCTGCACTATCTCCATCTTATACGGATGAAATTAAAGATCATCATGAAGAATTCTTCTCATAGAACGATGGGATAGTCCAAGGGCAGATGCGTTTTTGCGCGCAGAACGTCGTGGATATCGCAATATTGACGCTCTCACTGCTTCAATGTTCTCAGATGATCTTACGGGTCGATGGACTCCAGTTCTTCGTTTTGGCGCACTTGCAGTTTGCCTGATTGTAGTGACCCATGTTACAATTGATTTGTGGTCTGGGACGGGAGCCAACGGGGCTAAATTAAAGCGATTCCGAAATGCACGCTGTGTTCTAATAACCGAACATCCGCTTGAAAAGTAGGCCTCAACGGCAAAGGCACGCTCCTCACTATTCCAACGCATAATGACGACTGAACCGTGTTGGGACAAAACTTTGCAGTAGCCCCTCTTGAACGGGACCACTAACGCACCACTTTGACATCAACTAACTGAATGGCGCGCATTTAAAAAAAGGAAGTTATGCTGCCGCACCCTGTATAATGAACCCTGTATATCGAAAATTTTAATATGGAATATTATACTTTTCTCTTTAAACTCTAGGTCTGTGGTTAACATTCTATATAATTGGTATTCTGTATTAATCTCGACATTTATGTTTTTAGAATTTCACAGACTTATTTTAGTTCTACCATAGGCAGTATGAATCTTGGTACAATGTTAAGTTTAGTCAAGGGAAATAAACTCTCCCGAAAAAGTTGAAAAATAAAAGTTAGTTGGATTCGGAAACGGCATTCCACGGTGTCGCACGCATATTTTCAATGCTCATGGAATAATAAAAATTCGCATAGTAGTGAGCAAGGACAAGTCCACAATCGTGGCACAAACAGTGGCTAGTGTAACAAGTTACATAAAAGTGTTTTCATAGTGCAAAGAAACTAAAGTTATTGACTTAAAAATTAATTTCACTTTTGCAATTGGAGCCGGCATTCATACGCCGGCTAGAGCAAACAAAACATCTGTTTGCCCATAAGCTCTAAGCTTTATCCAAGGGCAACCTGTCTTCTGATTAGTCTTCGATGAAATCTAGATTAATCCGAAAAACGTACAAAGCGCACTATGCTAGGGCCAAAGAAGCCGAAGAATTTAGGCCAACCGTAAATGTAGGACATACAAGCGACATTACCTAGGATAGCAAACTCATGGCGGCGGCAAGGGAATCTGGACGTGGCTCTGCACAAAGGGCCCTGGGTCCTTCAGACATGACAATTACAATCAGCCAAACCACTGCGCCCACCTAGGAGTCTGCTCAGCGCTTCCAAAAAAAACAAGCGTAGGATGGATCCAGATACCTCTTCTAAATTAGTTAAGAAAAAAAAGCATTTAGAAGAAAACTCGGTAAATCAACATAAGTACAGTTATATCACTAACAAATTCCAACTAATCGCCGTACTCACCACCGAACTGGATAGCGAAAGCAATACTGAAGAGCCAGAGCCAGAGCTGCGGCAAAGCGTATTGTTGGCAAAGCCCCTCCCAAGCCTCCACCCATCGTTATGCAATGCATCTTCAACGTCAATATTCTGATGCAAAGCATCATGACGATCACTGACGCAAATAAGGTTGAGTTTTGGGCCTCCATGGGTGGAGTTATGCGCCTTTACGCGTCCAACGCCAACACCTTCCGCTCTATTGTCAAGTGGCTTGATGACGAGCACTATGAATACCACTGCTATTAACTAAGGGAAGATAGGCCATTCAGGATATGCATAAAAGGGCTTCACCATAGCACTCTTTATAGCCACATCAATGAAGAGCTGGCAAAGCTTGGCCACAAAATGTTAGACGCACACACGGCCCAGCGCCGCAGTGAACCAGGCTGCCCGCAGCGAGATCTATTAATGTGTTCTTTGTTAATATTGCCATTCCGTCAAATAACAAGGGCATATTGAATGTCAAGACACTGTGCCACATCTGGCCCACACGGTACCCGCCTGGCAGACGAGGCTCTCCTGGCTTCATCGATTTTGCCCTGACAAGGAGCATCCTGGGTATCCACGTTGATATACGGTCTGTCGTTGAGCTCAGCTCCGACCACCTTCCGCTAATAATCACGCTGGACGCAGCCGCTGTGGCTTACTCGACGTCGGAGAGGCTGATAACCAAGCGAAGCAACCTTGAACTCTTCAAAGGACATCTTGAGAGATCTCTGCACCTCCATATGGACATTAACTCTGGGGATGACTTGGAGGCAGCAAGCCCAGGTTTTTGCTGGGCACCTGGCTCAAAGTTTTCTGCCATTTGAGCTAGCGAACTAGGAGCAAGTAAGCGAAACGTATGCCAGGCTGTCTCAAGCGTTCCATATGGACCTGCCGGGCCTTTTGCCGCCAGTGGGATATCCGAATTTATTTGTCGCTTAAATATCAGCAGAGCACCTGGCCTCGATACTGCACACAAACAACGCCACACAAACGCCACACAAAAGGCATTACCAAGTCACGCAATTCTCTACATAACGTTGTTGTTCAACGCCATAGTGAGATTGCAATGCTTCTCTGCACATTGCTCGCATTAATAACTATGATCCACAAACTGGGCAAGTCGGCAATGGACCCCGCGTCCTATTGGCCTATTGGCCGATCAGTCTCCTCCCTTCGATATCGAAGGTGTTTGAGAGACTGATTGATGCCCGGATTGTTAGGATTATGGACACTCAGGGGATTATTCCTGAGCACCAGTTCGGATTCCGAGCAGGTCCTTGGACTGTGGAGCAACTTACTGGCTTGTTGAACAAGTACTGATGGCATTTGACCGGAAACAATTCTGCAATGCCCTCTTCTTGGATATCAAGGAAGCGTTGACCGAGTTTGGCACAGAGGCTTACTGGTCAAAATAAAGGAGAGACTACCTGCCCCATATTTCCACCTACTGAGGTCATACCTTGAGGGAAGGCAGTTCGCGGTTCGGTTCCATTCGGCCATCTCTGCTTAATACGAAGTGAAGGCTGATGTCCCTCAGGGTAGTGCCGAGGGCCGCTCCTGTACTGCCTTTACAGTAGTGATATTCCGCAACCAGACAATCCGTCTACCATGCTGGCCACGTTTGCTGACGACGTCTGTTTCACCCATAGATCAAGCTGTGAAGCCTCTGCGGCTGATGGAATCCAGCAGTTTGCCACAACGTTCGCGCAATGGGCGAAGCGTTGGAACATCGGCATAAATAGTGATAAATCAGCCAATGTTGGTTTTTCCTTATTAAGGAAAACCCCGCCTGCTATCGACATAGAAGGAAGGCCTGTCTTACAGACCAATTCTACTATATACTTTGGTCTCACATTGGATCGCAGACTCACCTTCGCCAAGCACATCACCGCCATTAGAATCCGCATACGAAGTGCAATGAAAAAACATTTTTGGGTGTTAAGTTAAAGGAGCAAACTGTCGTTGGCTAATAAGATCTGGATGTATGGGTGCTATGGGTACATGGGGATTAGCTTGTGATAGCCAAATCAAAAGAGTACAGATGGCCCAAAACAAAACACTCAGATTGATCACCGGATGCGAGTGGTACATTCGTAACTCGTCACTCCACAAAGATCTAAAGCTGCCCAGTCTTTGACTAGATTATTAACCACTCCAGCCGCTACAATAACAGACTACAGGGGCACAGAAAGAGACTGGCACAACGAATGGCCAGTGGGACGTCGCTAAGGAGGCTGAAAAAGCGTCAGCCGAGGGACCTAATAACACGATCCCCTAGGGGTCATTCCCGTAGACGACTTTAAATTGTTAGTCCAATTGTTATATTATTAATTGTTAATTGTATAAATTAAGAAGATTATGATGGAAGGGGGACTACCCTTCTTAACTGCTGGCCTAGGGACTCAGTCAGTTTTATTTTAATAAAAGAATAACGGCTATTGCCGGAGTTGTTCTCATATGAGCTTGTTCAATTCAATTCTTTATTCAATGAGGCTTCAAAACGGACTGAAACTTAAAAGCTAACAAAGAAGAGCTTCATAGCGGCCTCTGCCAATGTGCAGAGCTTTTGCCGGCTATGCATGGGCTTCCGGCCAAATGCTTGGTCAGCAATTTGACCGGAGTTGGGGTGCGGACGATCGGTCCAGTTAACTTAGTTAACTATCCCCCCCTCAAGATTAAGGCCGCCCTCGGTCGACCCTATTTGGGTGAGGATTTCTTTAAGTTGGGCTGCGGATCTTCTAGCCCTTGTGGCACGCAGGCAGTGTAAACCAAAGCAGATAAGAGCGCATAAAATTGCTCCTGCAATTAGCGCTATCTGACTTAGTCGGAATCCGTCGACTGTTTCCTCGAATCTTATGATTTGCTCCAAATTCCTTTCACTCAAGCGGTGAAGATATGGGAGGCTCAGGATGTCATGTTTCATTGATATATTCAGGACAGGGGAGTTAGCTACTCCCGGTGCCCGTTTCTGGACCGTGTCGTGGTTTATGAAGACGGTCTCATTGACCATAGCACTCTCAATGAATGTTATTAATTGCGTACCTTTAATGTGGATGCTGGTTCCCTTGTCCACGCGCACTAGTGCTGGTCTATCGTTGATGACAATCATCCCTTCGTCGACGTAAGTGATCGGATGCAGGTCGCTCTGCTGCGTAGTGCAATGCGCCATGACTCCAGCGTGGAGTTCCCGGGCACACGAGCTCACCATGGATAGCTGGCAGAACATCGCCCCAGGTGATATGGAGCAGTTCTTCACGGTGCGGACTTCTCCATTGCACTCTGCCACCACATTATCCTCTAACCTCAACACCGTATCGCGGTGTGCCACCGGAAGGATGGTGATCTTGTTGCAGGCCATCTTAATCTTGGGGAACTTAATAACGAAGTGTAATATGTTAGGAGATTGTAAAATTTTAACGGACGCAACGGACAAAATTTCCTATAGGGGTATCTGTGGGCTCTTTCAGCCAAACTGATTTTAAGTCTGCATGATCTAGGATATTTGGACTGACAATATTGATTTTCGCCAGTGTTACAGCCAACATTAAATTCTGTAACTCCATCATTAGTATTCTATTCCTAGCCAGCAGTGTCTCGTATAAATGGCCGGTGTCAATTTGGGTATTTTTATTAGTTTGTAGGATTTGATTTACAGTTGTTGTTAATTGGTTAATTCGATCTTGTATTCTAGTATTAATTCTGATTTGCCTATTGTTTGATTGTGTCAACTGCCACTCTGTGAATCTAATTCTTTCTAGATCGCCGGCATCCGGCGTCCCCGCTACTACCTTTAGCATTGAGCCTAGAAAATCTAAACTCCTTGCGATTCTATGGTGGATTTTCAACGAATCCAGCGTATCTCGATGGTGCCAGATATCCACTTCTAGCAATCTCCTCATATGAGACTGTGGAAACATCTCGTTCATGCTGCTTGTTTCTTCTATTATGCGCATGTATTCTGAAAGATTTGCCGAGTGGGTCACATACGCGAGCTCCTCCCACACCAGGATCTCTCCATCTATGATGGGGATATACCTTGTCTGTGAGTAGTTAGTGATGTGCGCTGACACCAATGCCAGTGAGAGTAGGATGAAAACTCTGCACCTGTGGAAATGTATTTTTTTAGTCGCTTTTTCTTGTTCGCTGAGGTTTATCCCATCACCAATTACTTTTATCTTAAAACTAAAACATCGCGCCTTTGGCAACGGACTTAATGTCTACTAAATGGAAGTTTGCCAAATGGCTGGTGATAATAAAAAAATTTAAAATTAAGCGAGAGAGTCATTTTAAGTTGTCCTTGTGGACCACCCTCCCTTCAATGAGGACCGTGGTCCCCAGGTCTGCTTGTATGGTTTTTTCCTCACACAAGGGCGTGAGTTTATTGCCAAACCTTCTGTTAGTTTTGATCAAAACCTTTTCGCCCACTTCGAAGACTTTGTTTTGTCGAGAAGCATTCTCCCTAGACTTTAGCGCGTCCTGGGCCCTCTTAATTTTGTCAGCAATTTTGTCTTGTGTGCCGTCCGTGTATTCTTGTATTACGTCGAATGGCCTCTTATCGGTGACCGAATGGATTGATTTGTTATATCTGGTAGTGGCTACCAAGATTATTTCCACGGTATCACTTAAGCCCTTGTCAATTTTTAGGCACCTGGCGAGCTCCAGTAGAGTGCTGTGAAAACGCTCCACTTGCCCGTTTGATACACTGTGAAGGGGTGGCGCATTGCTGATGCTGACGCCGAAATGGTTGTCTAGCATGGCCGTGATCGTGTGCGATTTTAACGATGGTTCGTTGTCGCAGTAAATCACTTTGGCCTTTGGGAAGAAATTCATGACCTGTAACAAGGCCGGTTTCAAATCCTCAATTGTTCTTGACGGCACGTGCTGTACGACGGCGAATTTCGAAAACTTGTCAATGCAAGTGAGAAAATATTTTTTATCCGTCGAGAAAATGTCTATGTGTAGCATCTCTCCTATATGAGAGGGAATCGGTGACTCGCCAATCTCTTGTTTCTTCGGATGCCTATCATATTTGGCTTTCGCGCATGTTTTGCAGTTTTGGACAATTTCATTGGCCAGTTTGGCCATTTTTGGGAAGTAGTACTCTGTGAGAACTTGTTTCACATTTTCCTGGGCCGACCGGTGGGCCCTATTGTGTTCTGCTAATATGATTTCTCTTCTTTCCTCGACCCCAAAAATGTCTGTAACACGGTTTTTGCAGTGCCAGAATTTTGTAGACGGGAATCTCCGGACTAATTCGTCCTGTACCGTTGCTAGTGTGTGCAAATCGCAATGGAGGGCGTTTACGCCCCTGGGGACTATTGTATCCGCAAGGTCATTGAGCAATGACTCCCTATCGGTGAAGTTGATCGAATGTCGTTTCTTGTCTTTAAGGAGAACGAAAGAGCGTTTCAGCGGAAAGCGGGCCTCTTCAAGAACTAGTTGGTTCTGGAAGCAGTTTAGGGGCTTATCCGTTGTTTCTATGGTGTGAGTGAGGGAAATCTCACTGTGAATGGTCGCAACGCATGATTCCGCGTGCTGTTCTTCTATGGCATTAATTTGCTGCCTAGATAGGGAATCAGCAACTAAATTTTCTTTTCCCGGTTTATAGACTACCTTCGCACCCGTTTCCTCGATGCGACCCTTCCACCTTTTAATTTTCGCGTTAGGGTTAGAATCTGATACCGAGAATGACAATGGCTGATGATCGGTGAAGATAGTTATATCTTTCACAGCATATAAATAGTGTCGCAGCTTGGCCAATGCACAAACGATGGCTAATAATTCCCTTTCGTTTGTGGCGTAGTTCATTTCCCTATCCTTCAATGTCCTCGAGATCATTGTAATAGGACGGTTCTCTTGTGAAAGAACTGCGCCAATACCGTAGGCTGAAACATCCGTCGTTAGATGGAATGGCTTCTTGTAATCCGGGTATCTAACATCTTCGGATGCCAAAATGTTCCGCAGTTTTTCAAAAGAATTTTTTTGCGCCTCATCGAATTGTACTTGGATGTGTCGCGACCTATGCCTGCTTACACTTCCATTTTCGCCCTTTAAGATATCGGAAATAGGCCTTGCTATGGCCGCAAAGTCCTTAATGAAGCGTCTGTAATAGCTCGCGAGACCTAGGAACGACCTAACCTCAAATACTGTTTTTGGTTCAGGGAACTCTTTTATGGCCCTGACCTTCTCTGGGTCGGTGGTAGTGCCATCGCTGGTGACTATAAAGCCGAGAAAGTTAACGCTTTTTTTAAAAAACTTGACTTTTTTACTGAGACTCTCATATTTGCATCGCTTATGGTCTTTAAAACCCAATCCACGTGCTTGACATGAGCATTCTCATTTTCTGAGAAGATTATTACATCGTCGACGTAGACATAGCAAGTCTTGCCGATTTGTTCTCTGAGAATGTCATCAATGGCTCTCTGGAAGATGCTGGCAGCATTTCTCAAGCCAAAGGAAAGTCTCTTGAATTCGTACTTCCCTCCGTTTACGGAGAAGGAAGTTTTTTCGCGGTCATTCTCCGCTAAGACGATCTGGTGATACCCGGACTTGAGGTCCAGTGTCGTAAAGAATTTGGCCTTGCCCAAGTTGCCCAGTATCATGGAGATATCTGGCATCGGGTATTTGTCTGGGATAGTTCTTTCGTTTAGTTTACGAAAGTCTATGACCAATCGTCTATTCTGATTGCCGGCCTCGTCGGTTCCTTTTTTATCAACCACCCATATTGGGTTGTTATAAGGAGACACCGACTTCTGAATTATGCCATTTTTAAGCAGGTCTTGGATTTCGTTGTTGACGAAATCTGCTGCCCCCATTGGGTATGGATATAATTTTGCGTAAATGGGCTCTTCACTAGTCGTCCTTATCGTGGCCACTACCGATGTGTTATATGGCAGGGCCTCGTTGGGATCTGCGAAGGCGTTTTTTCGGCTCCTTAACATCCCCAGAAATGCCTTCTTCGCCAAGGGTGAAGTGAAGTTGACTTCGGTGCATTTATAGAATGAAATCTTCTCAACTTCCTTATCCCACTTGAGTTGGGCGGAAGCAAGGCAAAGTGATGCACCGGCCTGTGTTAACAGATCGGCCCCGATTATCCCGTCGAATGTTGTAAGGTCTGGTAGAATGAAAAAGGTCGCTTTTAAATCAAAAATTGAGACGAAGCATTTTTTTGTAACGGTGGTGGTGCCGTGGATTGAGTGAATTTTGAAAGGGGAGTTCACCGGGCGGATATTCTTTAGCTCTTTGTGAGGTCGGATGAAATTTTTGACGCGCCGGTGTCTAAAAGGAAATTCATTAGCACCCCCGCTACTCATCGTCTGATGACGGGTAACAGGGATTTTCCCCTAAAAAATTGACGTAGTCAGAATCATACTCGGCAATGGCATCGTCGTCTATTTTCGATGCCGCTTTGGAGGCGGCGGCGACATATGCTCCTGTGTTTTCTTCCGCATTCTGCAAAATGAAGTTAATTTTTTGTTGTTTCCTCACAGCGCCTGTGCGCTCAGAGGTGGCTGGTCTTCTGTTCTGGTAGGCATTTGCCTGGGTCGTCTGCAGCAATTTAGAAAATGATGGATCGACCTCCATAGGCTCTGTTGTGCCGTTGCCTTTGTAATTTTTTGCACTTTGCGGGTCGGCGTGCACCTGTGCCTTATGCTGCCTACTAAAATATGGGTTTTTGGTGTTATAATGTTGTAGGTCACAGTGGTCGTACCTGTCAAGTTGACGACCCTGCGTTTTTGCAGCAGGTTTGCGATCTTTGTCTTCTTGACTTTTTGCAAAACTGGCTGCAAAAACGTACCTCTCGTGGTTAGATTCTACTTCTTGTGCTAAGGCCAAAGCTGACGGCATGTCTTTCGGCTTTGCCGCGAAAAGCACATCAGTGAGGTTACGTTTAAGTCCCGAGATGAAAATACGCAAGGCGTCCTCTCGGAACTTTTCGCACAATATTTTTGCCACCGATGGCTCGTGGGACATATGAGCTTTATCTGTGAGTAGGGTGAGTTTTTTCTCGACCTCATCATAATATTGTAACAGGGTCATGTTGTTCCCCTGTCTTAAAGTACTCATGTCCTGTTCAATGACATGCATTGGACGCTTGTCACTATAAGTGAAATCGAGCCGATTTATAATAGCATCGAAATTCAGTACAGTGCCAAACGAGGATAAAACGTTATTGGCCGCGCCCCTAACTTTGTTCCTAATAATTGTCACAGCCTCGTAATGGCGAGAGGTGCCGTTGAAATCTTTGAATATGCGATACGCAGCAATCGCCGCTTGTCGCCACGAAACATACGATTCCTGTGAACCCGAGAATTCAGGCAAATATTTAACGGCATCTAAAGTCATGCTACATGGGGAATTATTAGTTATGTCTATGGGCTCGTATGTTCTAATAACGGGGGCCCCTGCTGAGGTGGACGCGACATGTGTTGTTGCCAACTGGCTGGCCAGCTCTTGAATATTCTGACGCATTTCATTTCGCGCGAGTTCATTTCTGGCAGCTTCGTCCGCCAAAGCATTGGCCACAATTGCCTGTATTACAGCTTGGAGCTGTTCTGGGTCGATCGCCATTTCAGGGGGATTCGCGGTTACGTATCTTAGAGGGGAAGTTTGATTTTCGTTATCAGACTCTGAGTCTGTGGAGTACGGTCTTCTATTCCTATACCGTGAGAATGTGGGCTGCATGAGCAGTCCAATTCACTTGGGTATGCAAAAGCTGCCTGTGTGGGTAGCAGTTGACCAAAGACAAACAAAAACAAAAAAATAAAGACAAAGACTGCAGCGTCGAATGTCGCGCTTACATCGAACGGAAACAAAAAACAACAATAACAAATGAACGTATGCGCTGTTATGAAGAATAATTATATTATTTTGCTTTTATTCCCATTGACACGAGACCATGTTTCAGTGTACCTGCTGGTTATTAATTTATTTTGTTACTATGTTTTGTACTTTTTATTTAAAAAATGTACGTTTCTGTGCAGACTTAAAATGCATTTAGCATCGGTTCCCACTCACATAATTTTTTCTGGTGTATGTGTGTTTGTTTGATCACTAATTCCCTTCACTTTTCCCGCGCCGCTGTCGTAAATTTCGTAAATTTCTCGCTGTGTGGGCGGTGTTTGTGATGGTGGTGGTGGTGGGTGGTGGTTCCTACCACTAGTTGAGCGCCAATTAAGAAGATTATGATGGAAGGGGGACTACCCTTCTTAACTGCTGGCCTAGGGACTCAGTCAGTTTTATTTTAATAAAAGAATAACGGCTATTGCCGGAGTTGTTCTCATATGAGCTTGTGTTCTTTATTCAATGAGGCTTCAAAACGGACTGAAACTTAAAAGCTAACAAAGAAGAGCTTCATAGCGGCCTCTGCCAATGTGCAGAGCTTTTGCCGGCTATGCATGGGCTTCCGGCCGAATGCTTGGTCAGCAATTTGACCGGAGCTGGGGTGCGGACGATCGGTCCAGTTAACTTAGTTAACTTATACAAGTATTAAGCTAGGCGAGTCTCCAGCCGACGCGCCCTTTGGGCTTAAATAATAGCTAGCAAGGCTATAAAGAGGTCGCTGGTGACCTGGTGGTTGCCTTAATAAATATTTTTTTTTTTTTCTATAATTATTTATTAAGGCATACAGGGTATCTTTAAACCCCTTGGTGACCTTAGCATCTATTAATAATGCCACAAAGGCTCGCCGGCTGTCTGCTTAGCGTTAACATTATAACTAAATTTAAACTTACAAACTAACTATTTACAGAACACAAAAACAAAAATATAAAAGAAAGAAAGACGATGGCACTTGCTATAACTGTGGTGAACAGCACCCGGCGAATTACTCCGGATGCTCCAAACTCCAGGCATTCCTTCAGCGCTCTAGGCCAAAAAGAGGTGTGGGAGGAAGAAGCGAAGTCAACAATCGACCTATGTTCCATGTCCCTACTGGATGTATGCCGACTGCATCTCTCCGAAGCGGAGTCTCCTACGCAGATGTAGCTAAAGCCTGGATGGACCCCAAGCAGAATCAGCAACAGGTGCCACAGCCCTTTCAGGAGCAACCTGAGACCACGACGCACAGCCGGCAAAGGAGTCGGTCTAGAGGCGGACATCAGCCCCCTTTGGACAATAACACTTTTAGCATCCTGCAGACGCTAAACGAAAGCATAAACGCTCTGCGCTCCCTTCAGGAACAGCAGATTGAACAAATGAGGATGATGTTACTACAGCAAGGGCAGATGATCCATCTGCTCACTGCTATGCACGCGAAGACAGCGACAAAATGAAGCCGCTACGCATCTTAGTATGGAACGCCAATGGCGTCTCCGCGAAACTGCCCGAAGTTGAATGCTTTGTGCGGCGCTACGAGATTGATGCTTTACTCATCAGTGAAACACATTACAAAGATGGAGTCAAGCCCAAGCTGTTTGGCTACGAGGCGTATACTGCAAACGACCCGGGTGAGGGTAACGCTAAAGGTGGATCAGCGATTATGATCAAATTAAGTCTGATTCATTTTCCTCTTCCTTCAGTAGCCACTGATAGGGTGCAACTTGCGTCTGCAGCTATAGAAACTGGGGACGGCATTATAAACTTCGGCGCGGTCTACTGCACACCGAGGTTCGTCTGGACCACAGATAACTTCAAATCCATATTGGAGCAACATCAGCATAAATTCATTGTAGCTGGCGACTGGAATGCGTCCCATTGTCTTTGGGGAGCAGGGAGGTGCAGCCAAAGAGGTCATGCCCTGGCAAATCTAATCTTCAACACAGATGTAAACTCGCTAGCTACAGGTGGCCCCACAAGGTTCCCTTTTGGTAGTAGAGGGTCCCCAGGCTACATCGATTTTGCGCTGACAAGAGGTATCCTGGGTTTACACTCAGATATCCAATCGTTTGCCGAGCTAAGCTCTGACCACTTACCTCTCATCATCACATTGGATACAACAGCCACAGCCTATCCCAAAGTCGAGCGGCTTATCAGTAGGCGCACTGACATGGAACGTTTTCAAGAGCACCTCGAGTCGTCACTGAACCTTGACATGGCGCTGAACTCCGAGCGGGACATTGAAGTTGCAATCGACTCTCTCACCCACAACATCCAAGTAGCAGCTAGATTGGCCACCCACACCCCAGGACGGAGACCCGCAGCAGCCAGAATACCGGTCCCCAGAGAGATTCTGATGCTCATTACAGAGAAGAGGCGTCTACGTTCCAGATGGATGAGATCGCGCCACCCGCTGGACAAAGCTGATTTTTACAGGGCGAAGTCTATCCTACATCGTGCACTGGTGGAACACAAAGCTGCATGGTTTGACGACAAGTTAGCCAATACGGGTACCGAAGCCGACGCGAAGCCGACGCGAAGCACTCGCTCTGGAAGGCCACACGTGCGATCAAAAGACGTTGCCCAAGGAAAGCACCACTGGTGAACAGCAAGGGGGCATGGTGCCGAACTGATTTTGAGCAAGCAGATGCGTTTGCCGCCCACCTCGCCGAGCGGTTCCAACCTTTTAACCTCGCCAGTCCGCAGCAGGTTGAAGAGACTCACGATCAACTGTCTCAAGCTCTCCAAATGGACATGCCGATCCAACCTTCGATCCTGCTGAAATAGCTGATGTTATCGCCCAGCAAAATTCTAAAAAAGCACCAGGCCATGATGGAATATGTAACACCACTCTTAAGGCCCTACCGAGCAGAGCGTCCTCTACTTAGCGACGCTTTTCAATGCCATTGTGAGGCTGCAGTACTTTCCTCCCCAGTGGAAGCTGGGAATCATCTCTATGATTCATAAAGTTGGCAAGCCGGAGAAGGACCCTGGATCCCACCGGCCGATCAGTCTCCTCCCATCGATCTCAAAGGTGTTTGAGAGACTGATTGCCGCCCGGATGGTCAGGTTTATAGATGCCCAGAGAATAATGCCAGAACACCAGTTCGGATTCCGTGCTGGTCACTGCACGGTGGAGTACCCCAGGGAAGCGTCCTAGGCCCGCTACTATACTGCCTTTAGAGCCATGACATGCCGCGCCCGGCTGACAATCTGTACGGAACGTCAATGCTGGCCACATTTGCCGACGACGTGTGCATAACGTACAGGTCCAGGTGCGGGCAGGAGGCCGCCAACGGTATCCAGAACTACGCAACAAGATTTTCCGATTGGGCTAGGAGATGGAATATTGGCATAAATGGCAACAAGTCCACGAATGTTTGCTACACCCTCAAACGGAGAACGCCACCAGCAATGCTCATTGACGACACCCCTGTGGAACAGGTTGACTCAGCCAAATACCTGGGAGTCATACTCGACCGCCGGCTCACTTTCGCGAAGCAAGTGAGTGAATTGAGAATACGCATACGGGCCGCGGCGTCAAAGCACTACTGGCTCATGGGCCCGCATAGCAAACTGTCGCTAAGAAATAAGTTGACCATATACAGCCAAATCATAGCTCCTATTTGGAGGTATGCGTGCCAAATTTGGGGCCTGGCGTGTGACAGCCAGATCCGCAGAATCCAGAGCATCCAAAATAAAATGGCGAGGACGATCACTGGCTGCGAGTGGTATGTGAGGAACACCACCCTCCACAGTGACCTAAAGCTGCTGACGGTCTTTGAGACCATAAATTTCCACTCCAGCCGCTACAACGACCGACTGGAGCGCCATCGCAACCGACTCGCTAAGGGTCTCACCAGACCTCGCCCACAAACGAGGCTCAATAGGCGAGTTCCTGGAGACCTAATTGACCGGCTGCCAACAAGACGCACAGCAAGACGAATATAAGCCAAACGATAAATATTTTATAGAAAAAAAAAAAATTTTAATTTTGCTAAAAGCATACTTTATGCGATGTTGTTAATATGAGTTTGTAGTAAATCAATGTTATTGTTATTTTGTTTGTGATCTGTAAAATGTTTATTTTTGTGTACTCTAATTCTAGTTCTTTAAATTACCGTTCTTAAGATAATTTATAAATTCCTCAATCTGTTTTTCTTCATAATTATTCATATTATTCTTTTAGTAATATTCCTAAATCGAATAATCATTTGATTATTTCTAGAAATCTTTTGGTAAAAGTTATCTTCTTGAGTCTTTTCTTTGTTCTGTTTCTTTGAATCTTTCTTTTATATCTGACGTATCCTTTGCGTTCATGTTTCCTGTAACTACCCTCTTTTACTTCTGCCGAAACTTCAGAGAATTGGATCTTCTTTTGTAGGTTCAAGAACTCTAAAGTAACTCTACATTTGTTAAATATTCATTTTGGTCTACTACATGACCGAAAGTCTTAATAAACTTCACCACTCTGGCTTGTTCCTGGGACATCATTCTTAACCTGTAGGCCATTTAGTAGTTGGGCTGGTATCATGGTTTCTGGATGGAGAAAAGGAAAATATAGACTTTCTCTTTGATTTGTGTAGTTTTTGTTTTTAAATCATTTGTATAGTTGGCCACTTGCCTGTATAAATTTCGTATTTTGTAAATCTAGCTGTTAGTTTATTCCTTCTGTTCTCTTTTCTGAATTATAATATAGAGATATATACAAAGATGTATACAAAGGAGATCCTTTGTATACTTCACTCGGTTCTTCACTATTTCTGTTTATTTTGTCAATATTAATCTTTATCTTTTATACTTCTTGCTTTACCTTTTTTTACCTTAAGGTGTTTAATTGTGTAAGGTAATATTCCTGATTAGCCGCGACTCTCAAACAAATGTGTTCGACCCCTAAATAGTTCGTATGGGGTTAGTTTGGTCGTTGAGTGGATTCGTTATTGTATATTATACATGTTTCCGCCAAGATTTTCTCATGATCGCTGGTCAAATTAACTTTTCTTGTCTGACATTATTTTATATATAAGGTTGTCAAATATCTCCTTTCCGCTTTTTTGTCTTTTGAATTTCGCTCCTATGTACAAAGCGCTACAGAGTATTTGGCAACACTACGCTAAAACAACGCTATGCATGATTAGTTTGGATATTGCGTTCAACAGTTAAAGACATGTAAACATGGAGTTCACTAACGCTGAAATACGCGCTATTTTAAAGTTTTCCTTCGTTGAAAGCAAATCCGCTAGAGAAACGTTCCGTGAGATTGATGGTGTTTTGGGGGATGGTACTCTATCACTTCGAACCGCGGAGGAATGGTTTCGACTTTAACCAGGTTTTTTGTGAAGACTGTAATCTGGGGTACAAATGAAGAACTATCAGAATACAATTTGGGGAGTCTACTCCGAAGACTCCTAGTATTTTTATAGGCAAGAGTAATAGATGTAGATGCTTGTTAACTTTTTTTTTAGACTGTACTCGGCTCATTTTCTTGTACGAATATGTGCTCCGGCCAAAAGAAGGGCGAACAAATCAAGTCGAACATCGGCAACGGTACACGTATTTTGAAAGATGACGTAAGCCTCGAGTAAGTATACTTAAGCTTCCTAATATCCTTCACTCTAACAACGGCCTTAGATTTGGGTTGGATATAAGCCGAGATATCAATCTCTGAGGTGTCAGGGACCAGCTGTGAAATAAATATGTGTTTAGAGAATCACCTGTAAGGGTTTTGGTGTTACGGTTGGTAAGACCGCGACATCAGTCCGTACCGGGAGTCCGGACGGTGGATTACCCTTAACAGTGGATTCACCAGATGAAATCACCTGAAGTGATGCCCTGGAAGATAAATCAGATGAGTTACGCTCGAATTTACCCTAAAATTCAGGAACCGAATTTGTGTTTTCGACTCCTGCTCTTGGGGTAGTAAGAGTTATGAGCGGTAGCATGGTCGTCGGCTGATCAGGCTGAAAAGAGATCTCAGTATATACGGAGTCCCTAAAAGTGGTAGTTTCACGCTATTACACGATTTTATGGCGCTAGTTCTGCTATATTCTGATATGTTCCATTATAAAATTTTTCTTACGACAAAAACAAGAAATTTAAAATTTATAGAAATATGTTGACAACATATAATTGATTTTACACAAACTAGAGGCCTTAAACCACTGTACTTGATTAATAAGAGCGTGATAGAAGGGAGAGCGAAAGAGTGCAAGCTATGAGAGAGTAAGGTTTTTCAATAATAAGAATTGCAAAAAATGAAGGAAATAGGGAATAGAAGTAGGGCACAGTACCTTACTTGGATAAATAAAATAAAATTGAAATCTTATCAAATATTGTACCGTGCAGACGCGAATGCGAAAGAAATCGACCTAAGTATTTAATTTAAGGATTTATTATCTTATACAAACACCGGTTTGTTATACACAAGGCAATAATTAATAATTCAAGGTACGCTAAAAACAAAGACGACCGTTCGCTATGAAAGTGAAGTGTTTCCATCTAACCAGCATGCATCAGCATTTGGCTCCTTCGAGCCAAACCAAGCGTTTATGATCCGTGCCGAGTAGAAGTTTTTTTCCAATTAGGTGGTGTCGGAAATACTTTACTGCACAGACTATTTCCAGACGTTCTTTTTTAATTTGAAGATAATGAATTTCTGATTTTGACAATGTCCTGCTGACATAGGCCAGTGGTCTGTAATTACTTAAGGGGCCGATTTCTATTTTTTTAGCATCCATAGTTAATATAAAGGGCTTGGTCAAATCAGAGTAATGGAGTAAAATGACCACATACACAATATTGTTTTACAAAATTCAAAGGTTTTAAATGACTCTTCACTAATCGAAACGTCTGTGCTGCCCTTTAATTGTTAAGATAGGGGTTTGATGATTTTGGCTGTCTGATGAATCTGACGCATTTTCTGTAGTCACCCAATAAACCCAAAAGTGATTTAATTTCTTTTCTATAGTTGGTATGGGAAATGCTGCATATTGGAATGCATATTGAATAATTACATATTGAATATCTACTGTACAAGAAATACAAAAGGTATTTATATTGGAAATACCATTTCAAGAACACAAAATGTTTTTGTCCGGATACTTAATACACATAATACGGATCGGCTGCTAGTTCTCAATGACATAGAATATGAGCCTCTTTTGGACTGCAGCGTGATCGAGACTAATAAAGAAACAAGAGAACAAACTGTCATGTCCCAGTTATTTCCCCCCAAAAATTTACCCCCACAATTTAAATCACAATTGAGAAAATTATTCAATAAATATACAGATATTTTTGGTCTGACAACAGAACCAATAACAGCAAACAACTTTTATAAACAGAAATTGAGATTGAAAGATGATGAACCACTCTATATAAAAAATTATAGAAACCCTCATAGTCAGATAGACGAGATTCAAGTCCAGATGCTAAAATTAATTGACGATGGGATAGTCGAACCATCAGAATCAGAATATAATAGCCCACTTTTGTTAGTACCGAAAAAATCTCTTTCGGACTCAGAAAAAAAGAAATGACGATTAGTAATGGACTATCGTCAAATCAATAGAAAACTGTTGTCTGGTAAATTTCCACTCCCTAGAATTGATGACATCTTGGATCAACTAGGTCGAGCTAAATATTTTTCATGTCTTGACTTGATGTCAGGTTTCCACCAAATTGAACTAGAAAAAAATTCAAGAAATTTAACATCATTTTCAACAGCAAATGGTTCATATCGTTTCACGCGATTACCATTTGGTTTGAAAACAGCGCCTAATTCATTTCAAAGGATGATGACTATTGCATTTTCTGGTCTTGAGCCAACGCAAGCATTCCTATATATGGATGATCTTATAGTCATAGGTTGTTCCGAATTAATTCCGAATATAATTAAGAACTTAACAGATGTTTTTGACAAATGCTTGAAATACAATCTAAAACTACATCCTCAAAAATGTTCATTTTTTATGCGTGAAGTCACCTTTTTGGGACACAAATGCACAGATAAAGGAATATGGCCGGATGAAAAAAATTTGATGTCATTCAAAATTATCCAGTTCCTCATGATGCAGATAGTGCAAGGCGTTTTGTAGCATTTTGTAATTTTTATAGGAGATTTAGCAAAAACTTTGCCGACTATTCATTGCACATAACTAGGTTATGTAAAAAGAATGTTCCCTTTGAATGGACTGTCAAAAAGCATTTTTACATTTAAAATCTAAACTGATGGAATCTACTCTGTTACAACACCCTGATTTTAGTAAAGAATTTTGTATTACAACAGATGCAAGCGAGATGGCATGTGACGCAGTTTTATCTCAAAATCATAACGGCCACCAACTTCCAGTTGCATACGCATCTAGAGCATTTACTAAGGGTAAGAGTAATAAAAGCACAACCGACCAGGAATTAGCAGCAATACATTGGGCAATAACCCACTTTAGACAATATATTTACGGTGAGCATTTCACAGTCAAAACAGATCACAGACCACTCACCTTTTTGTTTTCAATGACTAATCCTAGCTCAAAGTTGACTCGGGTGAGACTTGAATTGGAGGAATATAATTTTACAGTTGAGTATCTGAGAGGTAAAGAAAATTATGTTGCTGATGCTTTATCTAGAATAACCATCAATGAATTAAAAGAAATTACTGGAAATATAATGAAAGTCAGTACACGATTTCAGAAATAAATAAACTTGAATTGCATAAGCAATCAATAGAAAAAGCTTCAATGCCCAACGTTATCACGTCATCAATAATGACGAGGTACGTAATTTAGTGACTTTGCAAGTTAAAAATATGATATGGAAAGAAAATTACTGCAAGATATGATGTTAATGATTTATATGCAAATGGATTTTTTGATTTAAATCAATCTTTTTAAAGGCTTGAATAGTAGGCCGGTATACCATATACAAAATCAGTCAACTTAAATTGGCACCGTGAGAAAATATTTTTGAATTAATTTCAATAAATAATTTCAAAGAAATGGGCAATAAAATATTAAAAAACTTAAGGGTAGCGCTACTCAACCCGGTGACCTTAGTAAAAAGTGAAAAAGAAAAAGAAACAATTTTGTCTACACTACATGATGATCCATTACAAGGAGGTCATACAGGCATTTCAAAAACCTTGACCAAGGTCAAAAGACATTATTTTTGGAAAGGTATGTCTAAACAGATAACAAACTACATCAAGAAATGTCAAAAATGCCAAAAAGCTAAAATAACCAAACATACAAAGACCCCAATGATTATAACAGATACCCCTGCACATGCTTTCGATAGAGTGATAGTGGACACTATATGGTAGGTCCTCTAACAAAGTCGGATAAAGGCAATGAATATGCAGTCACCCTCATATGTGACTTAACTAAATATTTAGTAGCTATACCAATTCCAAACAAAAGCGCAAATACAGTCGCTAAAGCATTTTTCGAATCTTTTATTTTGACCTACGGTCCAATGAAGACGTTCATTACGGACATCGGTACGGAATATAGAAATTCAATAATAACTGATTTATGCAAAAATGTTTAAAATTAAAAATGTGACATCTACCGCTCACCACCATCAGACTCTAGGTGTAGTAGAAAGAAGTTATAGAACCTTAAATGAATACATACCATATCGGTTGATAATACTGATTGGGACGTATGGCATCAATATTTTGTGTATTATTTCAATACAACACCCTCTATGGTACATAATTATTTTCCATATAAGTTAGTGTTTAGTAGAACGGGTAACTTAACAAAACATTTTAATAGTAAAAATAGCATAGAACCAATTTATAATATAGACGATTATGCTAAAGAAAGCAAATTCAGATTAGAAGTAGCTGATATGGTAAGATAGCTAGAACTATGCTTGAAGAGCATAAGAGAATGAATAAGGAAAATTATGATTTAAATACACAAAATATATAAATATCAGTAGGAGATAAAGTTTTATTAAGAAATGAAACAGGTCATAAGTTAGAATATGAATATACTGGTCCGTATAAAGTAACGGAAATAGGAGATAAAAAGAACATAATATCGAATAATAAAAACAAAAAACAAACAGTACACAAGGATAGGTTAAAAATATTCATAAATATATTTCATAAATGTAATTGGTATGGCCATATAAAAAAAAAAATATACTTCTATAAATTTGAATATTATTTGTTATTTAATATCATCAATAAAAAAATGATAAACGAAAATATTCTTTCTTCCTTTGTCAATTAAAAATTAATCTTTTAAGTAAAATCTTATAAAATAACTTCATTATATTACTTTATTTTTCAAAGGAGGGAGATGTAGTATTCATACATATTGAATATCTACTGTACCAAGAGTACTTAGTAAATACAACGTAACACTCTGTTGCAGTGTTTACATAAACAGAGCTCCGGTCTTTAACCCAAGTCGCCGAAATATGATTCGATCGGCACGTTCACAGAAAGTGCAAGTGCCAGCATTCTGCTACACTCTCCGACCACTTCACCGAACTCAAGTGTATGCATATAGCCTCGCGCTGCAGCTTAAGAGAGCATAATTACATATATATCACATATATACATGTAGAATATACATAACCGTCTCTCGCTGCTGGCTAACTGTGGGCAGCGCAACGATCAGACTTAGGCTTACTTAGAACCTAAGGAATAATGTAAGATCAGATTCAACTAGACCCTGGAAGCGGCGCCTTCGCTGCTTCCAAAATTTAATAAAAAAATTAAATAAATTTCGATAGAAGTTTTACTTTACACTTACGTGAGGCAGGAGCCTGCGATCTGAGGACTACTGAGGACTATTGAGGAAATGCTGCTAATATTGACGATTTGATTTAAATCTCTGCGAAACCGCCAAACAACAATTTGACAACAAGTACGAGTGGCAAAACGTCACTTGTACCAACGATGTAATAGGGCTGCAACGTCAACAACAACAACAACAAGTATGAGAGGCAGGCCGCCCCTTACACCAGCGCGGGAGACCTGGAAACGGGACACTGATGAGAAGAAAAACAAAAATACTGAGTAAATAGAGTGTGGTAATGGGCAAACGCGGAGGTCAGAAAAACAAAATAAATAAAAGAATAGCACACATTATATATTCTATTATATAAAAATAAAACGTTGCCATGGGCAACGGCACACAAATTAACTGCCGAATTAGACTTTCTGAAAGAAAACCTCCAGCAAAGAAAGCCGAATACCGCAACTCACTCAGAAAAAATAATAATCAATGAAGAAATAATTGAAAATCCACCATCTCCCAAGCCGCTGCCGAATTTGTAAAATTGTGCGGAACCATTTCCGCTCGATTAGAAGTATAGCCTGTAAAGCTATACGAAACAATGGGCAAGAAAACTTGTTAAGGTAAATGCAGAATAATGCAATAGAAAAATTATGTAAAGAGACAAACAATAAATATAATTACAAATTAATTTTTGAAATAAAGCCCAAAATGGGACTTGTAGACGCTAAATCCGTGGACTCCACAGCCAATGTAATTAATAAAGTAGAAGCAAATGGTAACGACTTAAATTTAATACAGACATTGTTAATAATAATTGTAATTATAATGTGCGCAAATTGTCTTTATAAATTATATAAGTTACACAATAAATGTCTAAAAAAGAAATATATGAGCTAGGCAAATGATCTGGAGAAAATATAAGAAAAAAGAGAGCACACAAAAAAACATATTTAAGTTTGTGGAGTCCAATTAAAAAGTAACTTCAGGAAGATAAAATATTGAAATAAATTAAGAAAAATTAAATAAAATAAATAACAAAAAAAATATATATTAAACTGAAGTATGGCTGCACGAAAAGCAATTGGGGAAACACGTGATATAGTTAAGAAAGAATTCACATCCATAAAATAATGGAATAAATTATATACAAATTTAAATAGCATAAAAAGTGACTTTGATAAATCATACAAGTCACTTACACAAAACAGGCCAATTCATGGAACTACTGTTAAGAAACATGTAGAGATATTAATACATTGCTTTAATGAAGCACGTATACTAATATATGGCCAAAAAGAAAAATTAAATTAAGATCATTGGTCACAAGTATCAAAATTTTTGATCAGACTACGATCTAACTTCATATCAATTAAACAAAAGTTTAATTTAGATATATCAATACCAACAATACCGAACACTTCTCTATCAATTGAAACTGGTAATGAACCAAAATCAATAGAACAAGCTGACACTGACCAAATAGAGTCAGAAGAGCTTAGTACAAATCCTAAAATAGAAGAGCAAGATTTAAAAAACCTCACTATTTCAGCTGTTTTGATGTCAGACCTGGATACAGATTCTGATACTTCTTTAATCATCATAGAATAAACCAGTAACACTAACACAATAACAGACAACTCAGCCGCCATTAGGGCTTATATTAAGGAAGTGTCAAGCGTAGTACCAGACTTCGATGGCCAGAAGATTCATCTTCAGCGCTTCATTATGGCAATCAAGTTGATCGACCTTGCAAAAGGATCGTTCGAGGAGATTGCAGTACAGGTTATTAAATCAAAAATAATCGGTACAACTCTGTATTTAGTACAGAATGAACAGACCATTCAGGCAATTATCAATAAATTACAGAAAGGAATCGTTGGCGAGACATCCCAAAATGTAAAAGCAATGATGTCCGCAGTTCAACAAAAGGGTAAAACAGCGACCCAGTTCCTTGCCGAAGTGGATAGTTTGCGTAAGCTTCTCGAAGCTTCATATATCGACGAAGGTATACCTGCCGAACACGCAAACACTCTAAGCACTGGAGAGGCGACCGACACGATGATCAAAAATGCTGAAAATGAAAGCATTAAGACCGTGTTAGAAGCCGGTACGTGCACAACTCCATAGTTGTGCTCGGCCATAAGTACGTACATACGGACTAACACGAGGGTAACCGGAAATGTGAACACAGTGATGACCTCAAAAGAGGTTACCCCAGCCGTGGTAATAGTTACAGAGGTAACGGTCGCGGCAGAGGCAATGGCCGCTACTGTAATAGAAATAATACCTACTTTAACAATGGTAATAACGGCTATAATTATAATCAAAATAATGGTAATAATTATAGAGGCCGTGGCAACTTAAACAGAGGAAGCCAAAATTACCAAAATAGAAATAGCAACAATAATTATGGAAATGTGAAAGTAACCCAAAACAATTCGGGAAACTCGCACCAGCCCTCAGATGCACAAGAATAAATAGAGCAAAGGTTTATTCGATCAATCTTAATATATACATATTCATTACATTTAATCATGTGGCAACAGGGAAAATATTAATTTTCTTAGTTGACACAGGGGCAGACATTTCAGTCCTAAGAGAAAACGCAGACTATCCCATACAAGATAACAGAAAAATTAATATAAAAGGTATTAGCCAAGAGATTCTTAAATCTAAAGGCCTAACGTCGATTGAAATACAGACAGACAAATATTTCCATATAATTGATCAACAATTCCCAATACCATGTAATGGTATAATAGGAATTGATTTTATAAAAAAGTTTAATTGCAAATTAGATTTCAAACGCACAGAGGATTGGTTTATATTAAGACCAAACAATTTAAATTTTCCGATTTATGTTCCCATAACAAACGATTCTGGCAGTAACAACGTATTATTGCCAGCTCGTTGTCAAGTAGTTAGAAAACTTAAAATGACTTCAATTGAATTCAAGTCAATTAAAGATAAAAATATATATATATTTTATATATATATTATATAAAATATATATATATTAATTCCAAATCAAGAAATACAAAAAGGTATTTATATTGGAAATACCATTTCAACAACACAGAATGTTTTTGTCCGAATACTTAATACACATAATACGGATCGGCTGGTAGTTCTCAATGACTTAGAATATGAGCCTCTTTTAGACTGCAGCGTGATCGAGACTAATAAAGAAACAAGAGAACAAACTGTCATATCCCAGTTAATTTCCCCCCACAATTTAAATCACAATTGAAAAAATTATGCAATAAATATACAGATATTTTTGGTCTGACAACAACCAATAACAGCAAACAACTTTTATAAACAGAAATTGAGATTGAAAGATGATGAACCAGTCTATATAAAAAATTATAGAAACCCTCATAGTCAGATAGACGAGATTCAAGTCCAGATGCTAAAATTAATTGACGATGGGATAGTCGAACCATCAGTATCAGAATATAATAGCCCACTTTTGTTAATACCGAAAAAATCTCTTCCGGACTCAGAAAAAAAGAAATTACGATTAGTAATGGACTATCGTCAAATCAATAGAAAACTGTTGTCTGATAAATTTCCACTCCCTAGAATTGATGACATCTTGGATCAACTAGGTCGAGCTAAATATTTTTCATGTCTTGACTTGATGTCAGGTTTCCACCAAATTGAACTAGAAAAAAATTCAAGAAATTTAACATCATTTTCAACAGCAAACGGTTCATATCGTTTCACGCGATTACCATTTGGTTTGAAAACAGCGCCTAATTCATTTCAAAGGATGATGACTATTGCATTTTCTGGTCTTGAGCCAACGCAAGCATTCCTATATATGGATGATCTTATAGTCATAGGTTGTTCCGAAAAGCATATAATTAAGAATTTAACAGATGTTTTTGACAAATGTTCATGCATTTAGATACAATCTAAAACTACATCCTCAAAAATGTTCATTTTTTATGAATGTGTCCCTTTTTGGGACACAAATTCACAGATAAAGGAATTAAGGAGGATTTAAAATCTAAACTGATGGAATCTACTCTCTTACAATACCCTGATTTTAGTAAAGAATTTTGTATTACAACAGATGCAAGCGAGATGGCATGTGACGCAGTTTTATCTCAAAATCATAACGGCCACCAACTTCCAGTTGCATACGCATCTAGAGCATTTACTAAGGGTAAGAGTAATAAAAGCACAACAGACCAGGAATTAGCAGCAATACATTGGGCAATAACCCACTTTAAACAATATTTTTACGGTGAGCATTTCACAGTCAAAACAGATCACAAACCACTCACCTTTTTGTTTTCAATGACTAATCCTAGCTCAAAGTTGACTCGGGTGAGACTTGAATTGGAGGAATATAATTTTACAGTTGAGTATCTGAGAGGTAAAGAAAATTATGTTGCTGATGCGTTATCTAGAATAACCATCAATGAATTAAAAGAAATTACTGGAAATATAATGAAAGTCAGTACACGATTTCAAAGTAGACAAAAATCCTGCGCAGGAGAAATAAATAAACTTGAATTGCATAAGCAATCAATAGAAAAAGCTTCAATGCCCAACGTTATCACGTCATCAATAATGACGAGGTACGTAATTTAGTAACTTTGCAAGTAAAAAATATGATATGGAAAGAAAATTACTGCAAGATATGATTTTGATGATTTATATGCAAATGGAATTTTTGATTTAGATCAATCTTTTTAAAGGCTTGAAAAGTAGGCCGGTATACCATATACAAAATCAGTCAACTTAAATTGGCACCGTGAGAAAATATTTTTGAATTCATTTCAATAAATAATTTCAAAGAAATGGGCAATAAAATATTAAAAAACTTAAGGGTAGCGCTACTCAACCCGGTGACCTTAGTAAAAAGTGAAAAAGAAAAAGAAACAATTTTGTCTACACTACATGATGATCCA
Source organism: Drosophila vallismaia (assembly GCA_035047325.1). Classification (NCBI taxonomy): domain Eukaryota; kingdom Metazoa; phylum Arthropoda; class Insecta; order Diptera; family Drosophilidae; genus Drosophila; species Drosophila vallismaia. Next base: position 275,277 of record JAWNPU010000089.1, read on the forward strand.
TTAAAAGGAGGTCATACAGGCATTTCAAAAACCTTGACCAAGGTCAAAAGACATTATTTTTGGAAAGGTATGTCTAAACAAATAACAAACTACATCAAGAAATGTCAAAAATGCCAAAAAGCTAAAATAACCAAGCATACAAAGACCCCAATGATTATAACAGATACCTCTGTACATGCTTTCGACAGAGTGATAGTGGACACTATATGGTAGGTCCTCTACCAAAGTCGGATAAAGGCAATGAATATGCAGTCACCCTCATATGTGACTTAACTAAATATTTAGTAGCTATACCAATTCCAAACAAAAGCGCAAATACAGTCGCTAAAGCATTTTTCGAATCTTTTATTTTGACCTACGGTCCAATGAAGACGTTCATTACGAGTAACTTAACAAAACATTTTAATAGTAAAAATAGCATAGAACCAATTTATAATATAGACGATTATGCTAAAGAAAGCAAATTCAGATTAGAAGTAGCTGATATGGTAAGATAGCTAGAACTATGCTTGAAGAGCATAAGAGAATGAATAAGGAAAATTATGATTTAAATACACAAAATATATAAATATAAGTAGGAGATAAAGTTTCATTAAGACATGAAACAGGTCATAAGTTAGAATAAAAATATACTGGTCCGTATAAAGTAACGGAAATAGGAGATAAAAATAACATTATAATATCGAATAATAAAAACAAAAAACAAACAGTATACAAAGATAGGTTAAAAATGTTCAAAAATGTATTTCATAAATGTAATTGGTATGGCCATACTAAACAAAAAAATGTACCTCTATAAATTTCTATTATTTGTAATTTAATATCATCAAAAAAAAAACGATGAACGAAAATATTTTTTCTTCCTTTGTCAATTAAAAATTAATCTTTTGAGTAAAATCTTAAAAAATAACTTAATTATATTACTTTATTTTTCAAAGGAGGGAGATGTAGTATGCATACATATTCAATATCTACTGTACCAAGAGTACTTAGTAAATACAACGTAACACTCTGTTGCAGTGTTTACATAAACAAAGCTCCGGTCTTTAACCCAAGTGGCCGAAATATGATTCGATCGGCACGTTCACAGAAAGTGCAAGTGCCAGCATTTTGCTACACTCTCCGACCACTTGACCGAACTCAAGTGTATGCATATAGTAACGTAATTATGCCTTCCTCATAATCACTTATACACTTATACAAAAGATCGACCGCAGTGGTCTGCCGTATCGATTCCTAGTTTTAAGTAAATAAATATTTCAGGATATTGCGCATCCACTTAAGCCATTATCAAAACCCCGTTAAATACACAAACACGCATATCCAATTAAGCCGCAATTAAAACCCAAACAATAGGCAGGCACTTAGCCACGTGTTCTTTTTGCATACGCATTTAAACATAAGCAAGAAGCGCTCTCGCGCAAATAATGTAAACAACCCACTACCCTATATCTAAGAGTTTTCTCACACCAATTGTTTCAGTCTTAAGCCGATATTGAATAAATAAAAAACGCAAAGCGGATTTCCACACAGAACTTTTATTTATCTCGGCGTTGATCCTAGTTCTAAAACGGATCATTTATTGGACTCACAAAATTGAAAACTATTTTACTGGCGCAGTCGGTAGAATACCAAAAAAAAAGTATCCGAAATAAAAAGAGCCGCGTGTGGAAAATAAATTAACTTTTATAATCCGGTACTCATGAAAAAAATTACGCTTGTAATTTTCGTTACTTCAACTTGGATTATAAATTCATTTCGGTTGTCCTAAACAAGTGGAAGAAAACAAAGAAAATCCCCAGTTGAAATTAAATCCATAAGCCCAATGGCAGGAGAAAGAAACATTACAAAAATAATAAAATTATAGAAAAGTAAACATTTTTTAACTAAGCTATCAAACAATAAACAAAAAAAAAAATCTCTATTGAAAACTAAAACAAAATACAACGTATAAGTGCAAGCAGCAAAAATCAAAACAAAAAAAAAAAAAAGCTCTATCGAAAGAAAACCAAAACAAAATACAACTTATAAGTGCAGCAGCAAAAATCAAAACAAAAAACAAAAAAACTCTATCAAAGGAAAATTAAAACAAAATACAAAATGGAACAACCCAAGATTGCCGCACCACAACTCGTAACCTTAAATGAAATCAACCTAAGTGAAGCGCGAAGACAACTCAAAGACATTTTTGGAGATCCCTCTGCGCTTTATACGTTCAACAGTAGAGTGGATTACATCCTGGAATTCTACCCAACTAACGACCTAAAATTGAAAATAATACTTCCCATGCAAGTACAAGCAAAATGAATCCGACCTTTCGAACTCACTATCAATCCAGATACCCACAATATCAACAACCATTACAGCCTTTTCCTAATCCATACCATTATCCACCCATTCAATCATAATATCCACCCATTCAATCACAATATCAATCACAACTCAACAATGACGAATGTTCAACAGACCATACGTGAGACCTGGACAAAATCAATTCGGTACACCTAGATTTGCAAACCCACAACCTAATTTTAATAGGAATCCATTTCCGCAAATGCAACAAGCTATTAAACGTCCTAGACCAGCTGACAGTGACCAATCAAGAATGTCTATCGACGAAGATGCACTAGAATATAGACCAACTGATCCAAACTGTAATCAACACTTTTATGAACAAGAATTCTTTGACTACAATCAATACCAAACTCAGGCTGACAGTAACCAACTTATGATGCCCTTTAAATTAAATGAAAATATTTCCCAATCTATAGAAAATACATATACCAATACATAGAAATTACATACAAAGGTCATAAATACAAATGCCTCATTGACACAGGATCAACCATTAATATGATAAGAGAAAATATCTTTAGTCTCCCAATTCAAAACACCAAATGCGAAGTTTTTACATCTAACGGTGCCATAATATTAAACGAGTCTATTACCATACCCAGTTACATTATTTTTAACAAGCCTGAACAATTCTATCTACATGATTTCTCAGAAGATTATGATTTATTAATTGGCCGAAAATTATGGACAATCCATTATAAATTATAAAAATTCAACAGTTTCAATTTTTAATAAAGTATACCCATTAGTTAATTCAGACCCAAATAAAAATCATTCTTTTTACATTCAAAAACAAAAAATAGCAATTTCAGATGAGAAATTAATTCCGACTTTCATAAAAAAATTGTAATTGTTTCGATTAAATCATCTAAATGAGGAGGAAAATTCTAAATTAAAAATTAAAATTAAAATATTATTAAATAAATTCAAAAATCTTCAATATCAAGAAGGAGATTGTTTAACATTCACTAATGTAATAAAACATGCAATAAACACAACACACAATTCTCCTATTTATTCAAAACAATATCCACTTGCATGAAATGCATGAAATAGAAGTAGAAAAACAGGTACAAGACATGCTTAAGCAAGGCTTAATTAGAGAAAGTAATTCACCATACAATAGCCCCACTTGGGTAGTATCAAAAAACTTGATGCTTCGGGTGAACAGAAGTACAGAGTTGTAAATGACTTTAGGAAGTTGAAAGAAATAACAATTCCAGATAGATCTCCCATGCCAAACATAGATGAAATACTTGGTAAACTAGGACAGTGTCAATATTTTACAACTATAGATCTAGCGAAAGGCTTCCACCAAATAGAAATGGACCCGGATTCAATTCAGAAAACTGCATTCTCCACGAAGAGCGGACATTACGAATACGTTTGGATGCCATTTGGTCTCAGAAATGCACCCGAAACATTTCAAAGGTGCTTGAATAACATTCTTCGACCACTGCTCTATAAGCCTTGTTTAGTTTACCTGGATGACATAATTGTTTTTTCTTCATCGCTTGATGAACATCTAAATTCATTACAATTGATTTTTAATAAATTGTCCGAAGCAAATTTAAAATTGCAATTAAACAAATGCGAATTCTTAAAAAAAGAAGCCAGTTTTCTTGGTCATATTGTAACTCCCAATGGAATTAAACCAAACCCTGTTAAAGTAAAATCTATAGTTTCATACCCAATTCCAACTAAGGTAAAAGAAATTAGAGCATTCCTTGGACTAACCGGTTATTACCGCAAATTTATCCCTAATTACGCTGACATAGCAAAACCTCTGACACAATGTCTTAAAAAAGGAATGAAAATAGACACAAAAAATCAAAATTATTTAGATGCATTTGAGAAACTAAAAGCCTTGATAATAAGCGAACCAATTTTACAACTCCCCGATTTCGAAAAGAAAAGGAATTACTCGCCATAGTGTGGGCAACTAAAACTTCTCGCCACTACTTACTTGGACGACAATTCGAAATAGCTAGCGGCCATCAACCTCTTAGGTGAATACATACATTAAAAGAACCAAATGCTAAACTCCAAAGATGGAGAACAAAATTACAAGAATTTCTGTTTACTATCGACTATATTAAGGGAAAACAGAATGTAGCTGCTGATGCATTATGACGAATCAAAATTGAAGAGAATCACTATAGCAAAGTCACGCAACATTGTGCTGAGGAAGACAATAATGAGCTTATTCATTTAACGGAAAAAACGATAAACATTTTTAAGAAACAAATCATATTCCTTAAAATAGATCAAAATAAAGTAGAAAAGTCAACCTATTTTGGTAAATCAATTACCACAATCTTCTACGATAAAATGACAAAAGAAAGAGCAAAGCAATTTTTGCTTGACCATTTCATTTACAAATACATTAGCATGTACATTATTAGTGATGTAGGTTTTGAATTTATACAAGCAGCACATAAAGAAATCATTAATACCAACTACACAAAGATTATTCGTAGTCTGATGTTATTAAAAAACGTGCATTCATATGCAGAATTCAAAGAAATCATATTGCAATCAAACGAAAAACTCTTTCACCCAGGTATCCAAAAAATGACAAAGTTATTTAAAGAAAGCCATTATTTTCCAAATTGTCAACCTCTAATCCAAAATATAATAAATGAATGCAACTTGTGTGACTTAACCAAGACAGAAATCAGAAATACGAAAATGCCTTTTAGAATCACACCGAATCCTGAACACTGTCGAGATAAATTTTTAATAGACATCTATTTATCTGATGGCAAAGACTACATTAGTTGTATCGACGTTTACTCAAAATTCGCCACCCTTGAACAAATTAAAACAAAGGACTGGATAGAGTGTAGAAATGCACTATTGAGAATTTTTTAATCAGTTGGGCAAGCCCATATTGTTAAAAGCTGACAGAGACGGCGCATTCTCCAGCTTAGCCCTTAAGCGATGGCTTGAAGGTGAGGAGATTGAGTTACGACTAAATACAGCAAAAAACGGAGTAGCAGATATAGAAAGGTTACATAAAACAATAAATAAAAAAAGGGATAATTAATTCATCTAAATATGAAGAGCTAAGCTAAGCAAAATGGAAACCATTATTTACATATACAATCACAAAACTAAGCATGACACTACTGGACAGACCCCTGCTCACATTTTTCCTCTACAGAAGGGAAAATTGGAAAACCCATTTAAAGCAAACGAAAATGTAGAACAAATAGACTCCGACCATTATAAAATCACAAATCGAAATAGAGTCACTCATTACTATAAAACACAGTTTAAGAAAAAGAAATCGTTTAATAAAGTCCCAATTCCACAGGAATCTGGCGTACAATGATGATGTTACTTCTATTATTTGGGACGGCCCACACTCAAAAAATTGAAATAAACAACATTGAAACAAATCACGGCTATCTCATTTTTTCAAGTAAACCAATTCAAATACCATCAGCATTTGAACATCATTGCCTAAAAATTAAATTAACACTTTAACTGCTTATTTGGGCAATAAAATACTAAACCACACAGACACACCCCGCATGAAATTCACCAAAAAAATAGACAGAAGCGTGGACTATTAAACGTAATAGGTTCATCTCTTAAATTCCTATTTGGTACACTTGATGAGAATGATCGAGTGCATTTTCAAGAAAAATTAGATTCAATAGCTGACAATTCAATACAACTTCATGAAATGAACAATGTTATTCAATTTATAAACGACGGACTAGAACGACTTAAAAATTATGACAATAATCGCAATAGTATCGACACTGTCGTATATGAAATTATGCAGTTCATAGTATACATAGAAGCCTTAAAGATGGGCATGCAACTTTCACACTTAGGACTTTTCAACCCAAAACCACTTGCTCACGACCAATTAAATAACGTTAACAGCCAAAACATACTACTCATAAAAAAATATACTTTGATGAATCTCAAAGACAACGAATTACTAATCATATCACACATACCCATTAACCAAACATTGATCAAAACAATTAAAATTATCCCTTATCCTGATCAAAACGGATACCAGTTAGATTATTCGGACCATGAGTCTTACTTCGAAAAAAAAATAAAATCTTTAATCAAAAAAATGAAGAAATAAATAATGATTGCATCACAAACATAATTAACCGTAAAAATCCAATTTGCAATTTCATTCAAATCTCCACAAAAGAAATGATTAAATATGTTGAGCCAAATATAATTTTAACATGGAATTTAACTGAAACTAGCATAGTAAAAAACTGTCAAAAATCAAACAACAATATCAAAATAAAGGGAAACAAAATTATTACAGTAAAAGAATGCAGAATCGAAATCGAAAACATTATCTTAAGTATACACTTATACAAAAGATCGACCGCAGTGGTCCGCCGTATCGATTCATAGTTTTAAGTAAATAAACATTTCAGGATATTGCGCATCCACTTAAGCCATAATCAAAACCCCGTTAAATACACAAACATGCATATCCAATCAAGCCGCAATTAAAACCCAAACAATAGGCAGGCACTTAGCCACGTGTTCTTTTTGCATACGCATGCATTTAAACATAAGCAAACAATTAAACATAATGTAAACAACCCACTACCCTATATCTAAGAGTTTTCTCAAACCAATTGTTTCAGTCTTATAGCCGATATTCAATAAATAAAAAAACGCAAAGCGAATCCACACAGAACTTTTATTTATCTCGGCGTTGATCCTAGTTCTAAAACGGATCATTTATTGGACTCACAAAATTAAAAACTATTTTACTATATACCCTCGCGCTCCAGATTAAGAGAGCATAATTACATATATATCACATACATACATGTAGAATATACATAACCGTCTCTCGCTGCTGGCTAACTGTGGGCAGCGCAACGATCAGACTTAGGCTTACTTAGAACCTAAGGAATAATGTAAGATCAGATTCAACTAGACCCTGGAAGCGGCGCCTTCGCTGCTTCCAAAATTTAATAAAAAAATTAAATAAATTTCGATAGAAGTTTTACTTTACACTTACGTGAGGCAGGAGCCTGCGATCTGAGGACTACTGAGGACTATTGAGGAAATGCTGCTAATATTGACGATTTGATTTAAATCTCTGCGAAACCGCCAAACAACAATTTGACAACAAGTACGAGTTGCAAAACGTCACTTGTACCAACGATGTAATAGGGCTGCAACGTCAACAACAACAACAACAAGTATGAGAGGCAGGCCGCCCCTTACACCAGCGCGGGAGACCTGGAAACGGGACACTGATGAGAAGAAAAACAAAAATACTGAGTAAATAGAGTGTGGTAATGGGCAAACACGGAGGTCAGAAAAACAAAATAAATAAAAGAATAGCACACATTATATATTCTATTATATACAAATAAAACGTTACCATGGGCAACGGCACACAAATTAACTGCCGAATTAGACTTTCTGAAAGAAAACCTCCAGCAAAGAAAGCCGAATACCGCAACTCACTCAGAAAAAATAATAATCAATGAAGAAATAATTGAAAATCCACCATCTTCCAAGCCGCTGCCGAAAAGACCCGACATCTGCCCGAACGACTTCCCTGGACGACTGTAAGCCACAGCATATAAATTCACATGCTGGAATTTAAGGACCAGTGCGAAGACTAGCACCGGCCCCGCCAGAGCCAATAGGCCCCGGACACCAGTAGCAGTTAAGACAACAGCGAGAGGGGCACTCCGCCACTTTCGCCAACGAAGGAGCGTCAGCGTAGCCAAGCCGGCGACGACCAGCTGACGCGGAAAGCATTATTCTCATCGGAATTATTATTATTATTTAAAAAAAATTTTAATTACTAAGATAAGAAAAATTTGTGCGGAACCATTTCCGCTCGATTAGAAGTATAGCCTGTAAAGCTATACGAAACAATGGGCAACAAACAGACAAACAATAATTATAATTATAAATTAATTTTTGATATAAAGCCCAAAATGGGACTTGTAGACGCTAAATCCGTGGACTCCACAGCCAATGTAATTAATAAAGTAGAAGCAAATGGTAACGACTTAAATTTAATACATACATTGTTAATAATAATTGTAATTATAATGTGCGCAAATTGTCTTTATAAATTATATAAGTTACACAATAAATTTCTAAAAAAGAAATATATGAGCCAGGCAAATGATCTGGACAAAATATAAGAAAAAAGAGAGCACACAAAAACAACATATTGAAGTTTGTGGAGTCCAATTAAAAAGTAACTTCAGGAAGATAAAATATTGAAATAAATTAAGAAAAATTAAATAAAATAAATTACAAAGAAAAATATATATTAAACTGAAGTATGGCTGCACGAAAAGCAATTGGGGAAAAACATGATATAGTTCAGAAAGAATTCATATCCATAAAATAATGGAATGGAATGATTTATATAAAATTTTAAATAGCATAAAAAGTGACTTTGATAAATCATACAAGTCACTTACACAAAACAGGCCAATTCATAGAACTATTGTTAAGAAACATGTAGAGATATTAATACATTGCTTTAATGAAGCACGTATACTAACATATGGCCAAAAAGAAAAATTAAATCAAGATCATTGGTCACAAGTATCAAAATTTTTGATCGGACTACGATCTAACTTGATATCAATTTAACAAAAGTTTAATTTAAATATATCAATACCAACAATACTGAACACTTCTCTATCAATTGAAACTGGTAATGAACCAGAATCAATAGAACAAGCTGACACTGACCAAATAGAGTCAGAAGAGCTTAGTACAAATCCTAAAATAGAAGAGGAAGATTTAAATAACCTCACCATTCCAGCTGTTTTGATGTCAGATCTGGATACAGATTCTGATACTTCTTTAATCATACCAGAGAATAAACCAGTAACACTAACACAATAACAGACAACTCAGCCGCCATTAGGGCTTATATTAAGGAAGTGTCAAGCGTAGTACCAGACTTCGATGGCCAGAAGATTCATCTTCAGCGCTTCATTATGGCAATCAAGTTGATCGACCTTGCAAAAGGATCGTTCGAGGAGATTGCAGTACAGGTTATTAAATCAAAAATAATCGGTACAACTCTGTATTTAGTACAGAATGAACAGACCATTCAGGCAATTATTAATGAATTACAAAAAGGAATCGTTGGCGAAACATCCAAAAATGTAAAAGCAATGATGTCCACAGTTCAACAAAAGGGTAAAACAGTGACCCAGTTCACTGCCGAAGTGGATAGTTTGCGAAAGCTTCTCGAAGCTTCATATATCGACGAAGGTATACCTGCCGAACACGCAAACACTCTAAGCACTAGAAAGGCGACCGACACGATGATCAAAAATTCTGAAAATGAAAGCATTAAGACCGTGTTAGAAGCCGGTACGTGCACAACTATGGACTCGGCCATAAGTACGTACATACGAACTAGCACGAGGGTAACCGGAAATGTGAACACAGTGATGACCTCAAAAAGAGGTAACCCTAGCCGTGGTAATAGTTACAGAGGTAACGGTCGCGGCAGAGGCAACGGTCGCTACTATAATAGAAATAATACCTACTTTAACAATGGTAATAACGGCTATAATTATAATCAAAATAATGGTAATAATTATAGAGGCCGTGGCAACTTAAACAGAGGAAGCCAAAATTACCAAAATAGAAATAGCAACAATAATTATGGAAATGTGAGAGTAACCCAAAACAATTCGGGAAACTCGCACCAGCCCTCAGATGCACAAGAATAAGTACAATGTAGAGGAAAGGTTTATTCGATCAATCTCAATATAAACATATTCATTACATTTAATCATGTGGCAACAGGGAAAAGATTAATTTTCTTAGTTGACAACGGGGCAGACATTTCAGTCCTAAAAGAAAACGCAGACTATCCCATACAAGATGACAGAAAAATTAATATAAAAGGCATTAGCCAAGAGATTACTGAATCTAAAGGCCTAACGTCGATTGAAATACAGACAGACAAATACGTAATTCCGTATCATTTCCATATAGTTGATCAACAATTCCCAATACTATGTGATGGTATAATAGGAATTGATTTTATAAAAAAGTTTAATTGCAGATTAGATTTCAAACCCACAGAGGATTGGTTTATATTAAGGCTAAACAATTTAAATTTTCCAATTTATGTTCCCATAACATACGATTCTGGCAGTAACAAAGTATTATTGCTTACATTCCAGCCGGCTTCAGTCTGTTGGCAAAAAGTTCCATCCAAGAAGAGAAGCCTACCAACCTTACCGAAAAGTTCGAAAAAAAGAGCTCATTGAATTGAACATAGAAACCATCTCGCTTTAAATAAATTTGCTGCTCTTGCAAATTTAGATGACTGTCAAGAAGGCGTAATTAGCATGGACATTCTCCAGGTCGAAACCGTTGCAGAAGAAGAAACTGGACAAGCAAAAATTCCAGTGATAAAAAAGTCACCTAAACCTAGTCACATAACAGTACTTGCTGTCAGAGACGTACCTGCCCTAGAAAGACTTCTCGACTCGGCGGTATCGTCTGACTCATACGAGCTCAAGATCGCGCGTAATGACAACTTGCGCATATACCCCCGTGACTCTGATGCCCACAGAGCTATCACTGAAAAATTATCAAAAGTTCATCTCCAATGCACTCACTCACTACTGCCTCCCGGAAGACAGAGCCTACAGGGTTGTGGTGTGCAACTTGGCTGCTTCTAATGCCTTCACCTCCCAAGGTCACGCTGTGGTTAATACCTATAATCCAAAGATGAAGTCACAGAATGTTGACTCCTCTGAACCGTTTCCAGGCAAGGCTTCTGGCCAGAACGTCTGGTTTATAGACATAAAAAAGCCTATTAATAACAGAGAAGCTCTAAAAATAAATAAAGTTGGCCGTCAAAGAGTCAGAGTGGAACTGCCGAGAAAAAATGTTACTTTGCGTCAATGTTACCGATGTTTTGGCTTTGATCACACCAAAAACTTTTGCACTAAGGAGCCCAGTTGTGGTAGATGCAGTTTGCCTCATTGGACTGGTTCCAGTAAATGCCAGGCAAGGATCTATGACGACCTGGAGTGCGTTAATTGCTAAGGCAATCATGAGGCAACTCACAAGGGTTGCAGAATTTACGTCCAGAGACTCAAAAGCCGAAAAACTGGAATCAATATTACTCCCATGACCCGCGTAGAACATCCACAGCCCATGCGCAACATCAAGCAACAAGCTATTCCATCCTCAATCGTGCGGCAGGGCCTATCGTATGCAGATGCGACTAGAACTGGACAACAGAGCACACGACCTGATGGAAAATACTCCCAACAGCGAAATGCTTTCTCAAATACAAGGTTCCTGTAACAAACACAGGCGAACCTTAACATCCTAACCAAACGGTAATTGATGGCTCCCTCGCACAAATCATCATCTCCATGCAGCAGACCATTGCTGGTCTACAAAAAACCATCGCTGAGTTATTTGAGGAGATCAAAGAACTCAGAGGTTCTAAGTCATTGACGCAGCGCAAGTAATGGCTTGTGATCTGCGCCTCGGAACCTGGAACGCTCGTAGCATTATCCCAAATGCTAATGGGGTTTAAGTGTTTCTCAGCCAGCACGAAATTGATGTTATGCTTATTTCAGAGACACTCCTACACGACGGATCCTACCTCAATATGATAGGTTACAGCTGCTATAGAGCAGATCATCCAGGAGGTCGACCCAGAGGAGGAGCTTGTATCCTAATCAGGCAGGGATTAGTACACTATCACCTGCATTCGATCACAACGAATCACCTACAAATGGCGACGGTAAAAATTTCCACTAATTTGGGCGAAATTACGGTGTCAGCTGTGTACCTTTCTCCAGGCCTGTCTTGGAATTCCTCTGAGTTTGATAATCTCCTTGGTCAACATGGTCAAAAGTTTATCATTGGAGGTGATTTTAACGCTAAGCATCTCCTCTGGGGTAGTATAAGAGCGCATGCTCGAGGCACAGCACTTCACGATGCTATCTCCGGCAGCTTAACTCAAGTTCTGGCTACAAACTCACTCACTACCCGTATAACACGAGGAATGTACCTTCATGTATCGACTTTTTCTTGTACAAAGGTATAGCTAACAGTCTACTATCAGTACGCGAAGAGTATGACCTATCTTCCGATCCCTTGCCGCTGATCGCTTCACTAACAACTTCATCTCATAGCACCGCCCCTATTAGGATGCTCGTTCCACCTTTAACCTCGATACAGAGATAAATACAGCAGACGATATCGAGAAAGCAATTGAAACTTTTATGAAGAAGATCAAAGATGCAGCTCTAATTGCAGCTCCTAGCGGCGCAGTTCACCTACGCAACTTGCATAGCAGCGTCGCTCTCTCTCCGGAAGCAGTAGGACTCTTAACTCTCAAGAAACGTCTTCGGCGTGAGTTCATCAGGACCAATGACCTAATAATTGACAGATTGTACCGAAGGATATCTAATCGGGTGAGAAAAGTACTGGCCAACCTGAAAAGAGAAGCAACTGACGCGTTCCTCGGGAAAGCTACTGCCAATGAAAACTCAAAATTCGCGCTCTGGAAGCTCACGAAGAGATTCAAGAGAGAAGTTGCTCCAAAGTTTCCAGTTCGTAACCCAGATGGCACTTGGGCAAAATCACCTCAGGACAGAGCTGAAGCGTTTGCCAGAAACCTGGAGGAAAGATTCCGGCCGTTCGAGACAGCATCGCCAAGACGAATACAACTGGGTGCTGAATCCCTAGAAGCCCCATTGCAGATGGCTCTTCCTGTAAAGCCTATTAAACTCACGGAATTGGAAGACGATATCGAATCCCTTCGCAACAACAAGGCTCCTGGTGAGGATCACATTGACAACCGCTCCATTAAGCTGATGCCCCACAGAGCTTTGTTATTCCTTATTCTGATTTTCAATTCTGCTATTCGACTGGGACACTTCCCAAGCGCCTGGAAGAAGGCGGATATCATTATGCTCCATAAAAATGGGAAGCCAGCAGAGGAATTAGACTCCTGCTTCCAGCATTTGGCAAATTACTTGAGAGGTGCATTCTGGGAATTGCTCGAAGATTGCTCGAATCCCGAAAGGTCCAAAAAGCTATTCCGAAGTTTCAGTTTGGTTTTAGACTCAGGCATGGCACACCTGAAGAGCTACACCGCGTAGTGAACTTTGTGCTGGAAGGTTTCCATGGAAAGGAGTACGTCGTTGGAGCTTTGCTGGACATCCAGCAGGCATTCGACAGAGTGTGGCATGAAGGACTTCTGTACAAGCTTAAAAGCCTACTAAATCCTCAACTCTTTTTGATAATAAAAAGCTTCCTACACGAGCGATCCTTTAAAGTAGTACAGGACGGACTGTCCTCCCAAAAAAAAGAGTCAGAGCAGGTGTACCCCAGGGAAGTGTGTTAAGTCCAACACTATATAGCCTGTATACGCACGATATGCCCTCAGCTTACAAAATGTCGCTTACAGATCCCAATGACCTGCTAGTTGCCAACTTTGCTGATGACACTGCAGTCCTGGCCAGAGATACTTGCGTCTATACAGCCACCGATACGCTTCAGCTTTACCTAAAAAAATTTGAGAACTGGGCCTTACGCTGGAACATCGAAGTCAATCCGGAAAAGTGTGTCTCCGTGACGTACACCCTGAGAAAAGACACATCACCAGGTGTGTTTCTGCATAAAGAGCTCCTCACACAATCGAACGCCCACAAATACCTCGGTGTCACTCTGGATAAGCGACTTACATTTCAACGCCATGTAACGGATGTAACTCGGCGGCTCAAAACAAAGGCGAACAGCATGGCTTGGCTCCTTAGGTGTGGAAAAAAACTTTCAATTTCAAACAAGTCCAAAATTTATAAGGTTGTATTGGCTCCTATTTGGAAATATGGCATCCAAGTATATGGTATCGCCGCAAAGTCGCACCTCAACAAAATTCAAGTGGCGCAGTCGCAAATCTTGCGTAAACTATCTGGAGCGGCTTGGTACATCCACAACAAAGATATTGAAACGGAGCTGAAGGTACCAAGGATTGGCGATGTCATAAACAAGCAAGCAATCGCGTACATAAATAAATTGGGAAACCACCCTAACCATTTGGCTCGAAAACTCTTGAAGAGAAGACAAGTAATGGGACTGAGTGCGAAAAGGAGGCTCCTGCGCATTCACCCCACAGATCTGATAAAAAGATATATAAATTAATTAATTAAATTAAATCATGCCTCTAGAATCCCTAATTAAGTTTCAAGTATGTAAATATGTAAATACTCGATAGAAATTATGAATCTGTGCAGTATAAGTTACTATAAATAGTAACAGTAGACTGCAATGTAAATAAATACAATTTTAATATAAAAAAAAAAAAAAATTGCCAGCACGTTGTCAAGTAGTTAGAAAAATTAATATGACTTCGATTGAATTCAAGTCAATTAAAGATAAAAATATATTAATTACAAATCAAGAAATATAAAAAGGTATTTATATTGGAAATACCATTTCAACAACACAGAATGTTTTTGTCCGAATACTTAATACACATAATACTGATCGGCTGGTAGTTCTCAATGACTTAGAATATGAGCCTCTTTCGCACTACAGCGTGGTCGAGACTAACAAAGAAACAAGAGAACAAACTGTCATATCCCAGTAATTTCCCCCAAAAATTTACCCCCACAATTTAAATCACAATTGAGAAAATTATTCAATAAATATACAGATATTTTTGGTCTGACAACAGAACCAATAACAGCAAACAACTTTTATAAACAGAAATTGAGATTGAAAGATGATGAACCACTCTATATAAAAAATTATAGAAACCCTCATAGTCAGACAGACGAGATTCAAGTCCAGATGCTAAAATTAATTGACGATGGGATAGTCGAACCATCAGTATCAGAATATAATAGCCCACTTTTGTTAGTACCGAAAAAATCTCTTCCGGACTCAGAAAAAAAGAAAGGACGTTGAGTAATGGACTATCGTCAAATCAATAAAAAACTGTTGTCTGATAAATTTCCACTCCCTCGAATTGATGACATCTTGGATCAACTAGGTCGAGCTAAATATTTTTCATGTCTTGACTTGATGTCAGGTTTCCACCAAATTGAACTAGAAAAAAATTCAAGAAATTTAACATCATTTTCAACAGCAAACGGTTCATATCGTTTCACGCGATTACCATTTGGTTTGAAAACAGCGCCTAATTCATTTCAAAGGATGATGACTATTGCATTTTCTGGTCTTGAGCCAACGCAAGCATTCCTATATATGGATGATCTTATAGTCATAGGTTGTTCCGAATTAATTCCGAATATAATTAAGAACTTAACAGATGTTTTTGACAAATGCTTGAAATACAATCTAAAACTACATCCTCAAAAATGTTCATTTTTTATGCGTGAAGTCACCTTTTTGGGACACAAATGCACAGATAAAGGAATATGGCCGGATGAAAAAAAATTTGATGTCATTCAAAATTATCCAGTTCCTCATGATGCAGATAGTGCAAGGCGTTTTGTAGCATTTTGTAATTTTTATAGGAGATTTAGCAAAAACTTTGCCGACTATTCATTGCACATAACTAGGTTATGTAAAAAGAATGTTCCCTTTGAATGGACTGTCAAAAAGCATTTTTACATTTAAAATCTAAACTGATGGAATCTACTCTGTTACAACACCCTGATTTTAGTAAAGAATTTTGTATTACAACAGATGCAAGCGAGATGGCATGTGACGCAGTTTTATCTCAAAATCATAACGGCCACCAACTTCCAGTTGCATACGCATCTAGAGCATTTACTAAGGGTAAGAGTAATAAAAGCACAACCGACCAGGAATTAGCAGCAATACATTGGGCAATAACCCACTTTAGACAATATATTTACGGTGAGCATTTCACAGTCAAAACAGATCACAGACCACTCACCTTTTTGTTTTCAATGACTAATCCTAGCTCAAAGTTGACTCGGGTGAGACTTGAATTGGAGGAATATAATTTTACAGTTGAGTATTATGTTGCTGATGCGTTATCTAGAATAACCATCAATGAATTAAAAGAAATTACTGGAAGTATAATGAAAGTCAGTACACGATTTCAAAGTAGACAAAAATCCTGCGCAGGAGAAATAAATAAACCTAAATTGCATAAGCAATCAATAGAAAAAGCTTCAATGCCCAACGTATATCACGTCATCAACAATGACGAGGTACGTAATTTGGTGACCTTGCAAGTAAAAAATATTGTATGTTTCTTTAAACATGGAAAGAAAATTACTGCAAGATATGATTTTGATGATTTATATGCAAATGGAGTTTTTGATTTAAATCAATTTTTTTATTGGCTTGAAAAGCAGGCCGGTATACCATATACAAAATCAGTCAACTTAAATTGGCACCGTGAGAAAATATTTTTGAATTAATTTCAATAAATAATTTCAAAGAAATGGGCAATAAAATATTAAAAAACTTAAGGGTAGCGCTACTCAACCCGGTGACCTTAGTAAAAAGTGAAAAAGAAAAAGAAACAATTTTGTCTACACTACATGATGATCCATTACAAGGAGGTCATACAGGCATTTCAAAAACCTTGACCAAGGTCAAAAGACATTATTTTTGGAAAGGTATGTCTAAACAGATAACAAACTACATCAAGAAATGTCAAAAATGCCAAAAAGCTAAAATAACCAAGCATACAAAGACCCCAATGATTATAACAGATACCTCTGCACATGCTTTCGACAGAGTGATAGTGGACACTATATGGTAGGTCCTCTACCAAAGTCGGATAAAGGCAATGAATATGCAGTCACTTTCATATGTGACTTAACTAAATATTTAGTAGCTATACCAATTCCAAACAAAAGCGCAAATACAGTCGCTAAAGCATTTTTCGAATCTTTTATTTTGACCTACGGTCCAATGAAGAAATTCATTACGGACATCGGTACGGAATATAGGAACTCGATAATAACTGATTTATGCAAAAATTTTAAAATTAAAAATGTGACATCTACCGCTCACCACCATCAGACTCTAGGTGTAGTAGAAAGAAGTTATAGAACCTTAAATGAATACATACGATATCGGTTGATAAGACTGATTGGGACGTATGGCTTCAATATTTTGTGTATTATTTCAATACAACACCCTCTATAGCACATAATTATTGTCCATATGAGTTAGTGTTTAGTAGAACGGGTAACTTAACAAAACATTTTAATAGTAAAAATAGCATAGAACCAATTTATAATATAGACGATTATGCTAAAGAAAGCAAATTCAGATTAGAAGTAGCACATAAGAGAGCTAGAACTATGCTTGAAGAGCATAAGAGAATGAATAAGGAAAATTAATATTTAAATACAAAAAATATATAAATATCAGTAGGAGATAAAGTTTTATTAAAAAATGAAACAGGTCATAAGTTAGAATATGAATATACTGGTCCGTATAAAGTAACAGAAATAGGAGATAAAAATAACATTATAATATCGAATAATAAAAATAAAAAACAAACAGTACACAAGGATAGGTTAAAAATATTCATAAATATATTTCATAGATGTAATTGGTATGGCCATATTAAAAAAAATATACTTCTATAAATTTGTATATTATTTGTAATTTAATATCATCAAAAAAAAAAACGATAAACGAAAATATTTTTTCTTCCTTTGTCAATTAAAAATTAATCTTTTAAGTAAAATCTTATAAAATAACTTCATTATATTACTTTATTTTTCAAAGGAGGGAGATGTAGTATGCATACATATTGAATATCTACTGTACCAAGAGTACTTAGTAAATACAACGTAACACTTTGTTGCAGTGTTTACAGAAACAGAGCTCCGGTCTTTAACCCAAGTGGCCGAAATATGATTCGCTCGGCACGTTCACAGAAAGTGCAAGTGCCAGCATTCTGCTACACTCTCCGACCACTTGACCGAACTCAAGTGTATGCATATACCCTCGCGCTCCAGCTTAAGAGAGCATAATTACATATATATCACATATATACATGTAGAATATACATAACCGTCTCTCGCTGCTGGCTAACTGTGGGCAGCGCAACGATCAGACTTAGGCTTACTTAGAACCTAAGGAATAATGTAAGATCAGATTCAACTCGACCCTGGAAGCGGCGCCTTCGCTGCTTCCAAAATTTAATAATGAAATTAAATAAATTTCGATAGAAGTTTTACTTTACACTTACGTGAGGCAGGAGCCTGCGATCTGAGGACTACTGAGGACTATTGAGGAAAAGCTGCTAATATTGACGATTTGATTTAATTCTCTGCGGAGCCGCCAAACAAAAATTTGACAACAAGTACGAGTGGCAAAACGTCACTTGTACCAACGATGTAATAGGGCTGCAACGTCAACAACAACAACAACAAGTATGAGAGGCAGGCCGCCCCTTACACCAGCGCGGGAGACCTGGAAACGGGACACTGATGAGAAGAAAAACAAAAATACTGAGTAAATAGAGTGTGGTAATGGGCAAACGCGGAGGTCAGAAAAACAAAATAAATAAAAGAATAGCACACATTATATATTCTATTATATACAAATAAAACGTTACCATGGGCAACGGCACACAAATTAACTGCCGAATTAGACTTTCTGAAAGAAAACCTCCAGCAAAGAAAGCCGAATACCGCAACTAACTCAGAAAAAATAATAATCAATGAAGAAATAATTGAAAATCCACCATCTTCCAAGCCGCTGCCGAAAAGACCCGACATCTGCCCGAACGACTTCCCTGGACGACTGTACGCCACAGCATATAAATTCACATGCTGGAAATTAAAGACCAGTGCGAAGACTAGCACCGGCCCCGCCAGAGCCAATAGGCCCCGGACACCAGTAGCAGTTAAGACAACAGCGAGAGGGGCACTCCGCCACTTTCGCCAACGAAGGAGCGTCAGCGTAGCCAAGCCGGCGACGACCAGCTGACGCGGAAAGCATTATTCTCATCGGAATTATTATTATTATTTAAAAATAATAATTAGAAGTATAGCCTGTAAAGCTATATGAAACAATGGGCAACAAACAGACAAACAATAATTATAATTATAAATTAATTTTTGATATAAAGCCCAAAATGGGACTTGTAGACGCTAAATCCGTGGACTCCACAGCCAATGTAATTAATAAAGTAGAAGCAAATGGTAACGACTTAAATTTAATACATACATTGTTAATAATAATTGTTGTTATAATGTGCGCAAATTGTCTTTATTAATTATATAAGTTACACAATAAATGTCTAAAAAAGAAATATATGAGCCAGGCAAATGATCTGGACAAAATATAAGAAAAAAGAAAGCACACAAAAACAACATATTTAAGTTTGTGGAGTCAATTAAAAAGTAACTTCAGGAAGATAAAATATTGAAATAAATTAAGAAAAATTAAATAAAATAAATTACAAAGAAAAATATATATTAAACTGAAGTATGGCTACACGAAAAGCAATTGGGGAAACACATGGTATAGTTCAGAAATAATTCATATCCATAAAATAATGGAATGGAATAAATTATATAAAAATTTAAATAGCATAAAAAGTGACTTTGATAAATCATACAAGTCACTTACATAAAACAGGCCAATTCATAGAACTACTTTTAAGAAACATGTAGATGTTGGGCTGATGCTGATGTTGCAACTCCGCTGACACCGCTGGAGGGACTGTTGTGGCTGCCGCCGCTGCTGTCGGCAGTGGCGACTTTTCGTTCATTGTTTTCCTTACTAGCGGTAGCGGTCAATCAGTCGATCGATCGATCAATCAATGAATCAACCAACCAACCAATCAATCAATCAATCAATCAATGTGCTTGGGGCCAAGTGTGACGGATTGAATTCCAACGAGAGAGGACGCTTGACAATCGAATCAAGCGCTTTGATGCTTCATATGCCACATAATTTGCATCGTCCTTTTTGTGTATGTCCTGCGTGTGTATGTCCTGCCGATGGGTGGCTGTTTGGCTGTGTGAAGCGTTTACCGTTTACAGTTTACAGTTTTTGGACGCTGTGCTGTTATTATGTGACCGTCATAAAATGTCGCTCCCCTTTACGAGCCTCGGATGAGTTGCCGCTGGTCCTTTATTT
Organism: Drosophila vallismaia; assembly: GCA_035047325.1. Classification (NCBI taxonomy): domain Eukaryota; kingdom Metazoa; phylum Arthropoda; class Insecta; order Diptera; family Drosophilidae; genus Drosophila; species Drosophila vallismaia. The sequence goes on from JAWNPU010000089.1 coordinate 295,731, forward strand.
TAGTCGCGACGCGCCGCGCCACGCCGGATGCTGCAAATGCAAAATATTTTCATAAAAACCTGCCACATACCACTAACAATAACAACAACAGTAACAAACAAAAAAAGCCAACAACGAAAACGAAAATGAAAATGAAAATTTCCCACGTGTTTGCGGGGGAGCGGAGAGTTGGTGGGTGTAAATTGCATGGCAAACGTCGTGTAATTGAGTCAACAGCTTCAGGTTACGGGCTCTGGCTCTGAGTCTGGCCAAAAGTAATATTCCGGCCAAATTCGATTCCAGATATACACCATAAACACTTCATAAGCAATAAGGCTAACTGGCAATTAAATATTTAATAAGAAACAAGTGCTTGAGGTCCTTGCCAAGCCATTTGATCAGCTATACAGAAGCTTTAATATAATGCCAGAAGATCCTGATGCCACTTAGAAATACCTAACCCGATTGATTTTCTATCAAAATCAATAAAAAAAAAAATAGTGTCCCGCTTGTAACATTCCACAAACAGAATATACCTACAGAAATTTTCACCGAACAATTCCCAAAAACAAGTCTAGCCTCGAAAATGTTGTTTAGTTTCATAAAATTTATGCTTTTCCAGCAACAAGTGCCGTAAAATGTATACAGCCAGCCACAAAAACTTTCCAAGTTTCGGGTCAGAGGATGGAATGCCCTCATTATCCCGCTAATCGTACAAAGTAATATTATATTTATAAAGTATATCTACTATAATATAAAAATGAATCGCAAAATGTGTTGGTAAGCGCATAACTCAACAACGTCTGGACCAATTTGGCCAAATCTTTTTTTAAAATGTTCGTTGAAGTTCAAGGATGGTTTTTACGGCGAGAAAAATTAGAATTATTGCTGGAAAAACCCTAAAAATAGCCCTTTTCTTTTTCCCATACAAATGATTTGTAACGAAAACGTAGTTAATTTGAGCTTTATTGCTATGGTATAAAGTTCATATTAAATTACAAGGACTCACTGTTGTCTAAGCAATGTAGGTGTGTTCCTAACGTCAAAGATCATATCTATCAAAGGACTCGGGTTGCGTGAGGTTTATAACAAAGAAAATTCAGAAAAAATTCTGGTGGCGAAACGGAGTTCGCCAGTTTTTTTTAGTAGTATATATATTCGTTTTCCAGTCCTGTTTGTGTTACAAATAATCTGATAAACGTGAAGATGGCTGGCATTAAAATTAAAAATTGCGTCACCCAAGCGCAAAAACTTGTCGCCTGGCTAAAGCACGTGCCAGGATCGAGGATTCAGGATTCAGGATACGGCTAACGGTGTACAGGACATTATGATGGGAGGAGGGGTTAACAAGAATATAGGCCTAATCCTAAATACCATGGCACTTCAATTAAGGACACTCCGTTTTCTAGTTGCCAGGCCTCTGTTTTTGCTTATTGCTTACATTTTTCTCCAGCCCAGCTCAGGCCAGTCGTCCTTTCAATGCTAATTAGGTTAAGACATCGTAGCACGTTTCACTCGACTGGAACATGTTCAATTTTTGTCCACACACACAATTACACCCACCTCGATATATACATTCAAATCTGTATATACTCGGGTATATACGTGTGGCATATAGACAGCCATTCAATCTTGTTCTGAGTGCTGATACCATATCTTGGTTAAGTAAAACACAAATCTGAGAATGTACTTAAGAACACGGAGAGAAAAAGGTTCAGAAGGAATAGTTAGAACGAAGTATGATGTTTCTAAGCGAGTAACTATTGACATTGACTAGTAAATAGTAACTAGAAACGAGTTACCAGAAACAAGTAACCAGAAACGAGTAACCAGAAACGAGTTACCAGAAACGAGTTACCAGAAACGAGTTACCAGAAACGAGTAACCAGAAACTGTTGACAATTTCTCTCATATTTAGCTTCAATTTCTTGCAGTGTCCTGTCAAATCATGCAAAGTAATTGGTAATTGCATCTGCAACTGCATCTGCAACTGCATCTGCAACTGCATCTGCAACTGCATCTGCAACTGCATCTGCAACTGCATCTGCAACTGCATCTGCATATCTATTCTCTTTGACAGCACAATTGAAATTGATATTTTGTGTGCGGGAAAAAACAAAATCAATTCAAATGGAAATACTTTCGGTTTACCTCAAGCCAAATGTGACAGTATTTCTGATTTTGGCTGCTCTCGGATTTGGATTTTCGGATTTGGATTTTCGGATTTGGATTTTCGGATTTGGATTGTGATTTGAATTTCGATTTGGATTTAGATTTGGATTTGGATCTGCTGGATGACCGTCATTACGATTATCCTACCAATTTGCACACGGTCAAACATAAAGTCTAAAGCCAACGAGCCATCATCAATCATGTCCCGTGTGGCTGAGAGGTGTTGGGTGGGATAAAGTATCCAGTATCCAGTATCCAGGACCATACATATCCTGTCCTAACAACCAACGAATCAATCTCGGCGAGTGTCCCTCTGTCGCTTCCATCGCCCCGGAAAGATTTACTTAAAGTGCCCAAAGTCCGGGGTAGTCCGGGAGAACTACCCAGGCAGCGATTTATTCGCGCAGTTCCTAAACGTTTACTGCCCATCCAGGTTGCTCCTTTAACCATCAGCATCAGCATATTTTCGCTTTTCGCAAGTTACGCTTTTGAAAGAGAACAGATTTTTTAACAGAACAGCTTATTTTGCGGAGGTGTTTTGTTTGTTTATTTTTTGTACTGTCTTTAAATATTTATATGCAAAGGAAAACTCATCCTTCGTCCTGTGTGAATTCTCAAATACTCTATTATTTAGACCTTTTGGAGGCACACAAGCACCTGATTAAAATTTAATCGAAATTCCTGAGGCTAGATTTGTGCCGAAGCTAGAAACCACCCAAAACTTCTACGAGTATTTCCATTCAAAATCCAGTTCAATTCCGGGCCGAGACATTCTTCAAAATCCAATATTTTGTTGCGAAGGATGAAGGACGAAGGGCGCCGGGACCTGGCATTTAAATGTTACACCTGTTTACCGCGTCATTTACCACATGCGTTTGTCAAGTCGGTCTGTTTAACCACGCCCTATAATGTTATATATACTTGTAGTCCTTGCAAGCGATATAGCATTTATTTTGCCTTTTTAATTTCTGACATTTATTGAACTCTCCTTCGTGTATTAAATCTACCGTGAGAAGACCCAAGTAGAGTTGCGGGGGAGACAGGATACTAAGAGGTGGGTTGGGTGGGAGAGGGTCCTGTGTATGCACAACCTCAAGGTCCAAATGAGAGTGTGTTGCGAGTATGTCAGTTGGTTCCCTTTGAGTCTGACTTAAGGGCAAACTTATGCCAATTATACAAAGCTTTTCCCTGACAGCCATCCTGCATTGAACTTTTCTATACACTCGAAGAAAAGCATGAGGGACAATGGGAAAGGAGCTCATTAAATGCTTTTTTCGCAGAAGGAATTGCTAGAGTAAATTACAAGACTTTCTCAGATGCATAAGAAGAGGTAAAGCTAAAAAAAAAAAAATTGATTTAAGTTAAAACTTAAACAAAACTGTTAACCAATTAAAAGCAATTTGTTTTTTGATTACCTTGAGCCAATACGCTTTGATCAAAGCCGAAGCCGTAGTCGAAGCCGAAACCGAAACCGAAACCGAAACCCTAACCTGAGCCTGCTAATTTCGGCGTATTTCTCGCCGTGTTCGCACGGTGCTTACTTCCAGGGACATGTCTCGGAGGAAAAAGTCGGGCGAAAGCGAGGAAAGCTCAAGCAGATTACATGGATCATTAGCTCAAATGAGAAAGATCACATGTTCAGTAGTGTTCTTGCTGGGGACCAGGCCAGGATGCCCAAGATGGATGCTTTTCAGGGAAAGAAAATAAATAAAAAAAAGAAAGAAGGAAGGAAACAAAACAGGACGAAGATATGTACATATCGTACAATCAATATGCCTGATTGAAACCAAGTAACTTTCCAGGACAACAAGCGACGGGACACGCAGGACACGTACAGTTATTTGCGGAATTTTGATAGATTCCTTGCAACTGATTTGCGAACGTCCGGATAGCACAAGCAACAGCACAAGCGAAGGTGAATCAAATGGAGCGGTCAAAGATCCTTCCTTCCTTCCATTTATCTACGTTTTTTTCAATCTTTTCCAACGAAAGTGCAAACCCCTGTCTGTCCTGTTTGCGAGTTGGTCCTTTTGCTCCTTTGATTGACCGTTACCAAGCTTGTTAGCTGTCCCTGATGAGTGAGCACTTTGGAAAAAAATATAGCCTACGTTTTTGGGCCACTATTAGGCTTTTATTAAAGGATTTAGAGAAAATTTCAAATATCAAGCTACCTGCTATAAGAAAGGACAAATTACGCCTAGGATTTGGTAAAAGCATTCCAGCCTCTGCTCTGTGTGTGGATCTCAGTATCCTGCATCCGACATCCCGCATCCAGCATCCTGCATTCCGCATCCCACATCCTTCATCGTACATCCTGAACCCAGCAGCAACAGCAACAATACGAAAGAAAAGCCGGTCCCTGAAAGCAATTGGGAAAATGGCATAAAAACTGGAGCATGGCCAAAGGCGAAACGAAACGAAACGACGACTACGAGATTGATGACGAAATTTGTGCTTCTGTTGGTTGGCCAAAACCCCCAACGTTGCTAACTTGGCCAAAGGGCAAAAAGTAAATTGTAAATGAAATGTGGAAAATGGAGAGAGACTCGAACTGGTTCTGTGATCGGCGGGACTGTTGGCTGTTGGGCAGTAATTTAATTAACTAAAATATATTAAAAAAATTTAAAGAATTTTTACAGCCTTACCCCCTCCCCCCTACTAATTGAGTTTATATTTGCGACCTTTTGACCTCGTCATTTATTGCACAGTGTGTGTGAGATTATTAAATGATTAAGCTTAAGCATTGCTAAAATGGCGGCAACAAGTGGTTGGGATTATCCGGAAATAATCCGGAATGGAGTTGGCCAGAAAAAAGGAAGAAATCAGCGTGGAGTTGCCTTTTCTGGCTCTCGACTTTCCGAGTTTCTGACGTCAAACGGCCGTGGCCGTGTCGGTGGCAGTGCCGGTGGCAGTGGCGGTGGAAAGAAGTGAAAAATTGTTGAAAAAGTAGCAATTTCCTTGATTGACGCTCATCAGAGTTGTAGCCGCGGTGGCTACTGAGTGACAGAGATGGCAGAGGGCCAAGTGAAAGAGAAGGCAACGTCTTGGGAGCTGCCTGTGCAACTTCAACTTGGGCAAACATTTCCGGCTCCATTTCGCCTCTTCAGCAACTTTGTTGCTCCACATACCAGCACATCTACAAACATATATATGTCGGAGCGTTGGTTTTAGTATTTTGCAGACTAGTGTAGTTCTAGTATTTTGTTGACCAGTATTATAGATCCGTGTACGCGGCGCCGTTAGGCTCAGGCGACACCATGGCGGCTTGCCTGCATACGCGCAACATTTCCATGGAATAGTGAAGGCATGGTAACGGGATGGACTCCGTTGCTGAGTGAGGTCTGATCGCTGGCCGCGAACTGAGTGAGAGAGAGAGCTTTGAGTGAAAGGAGTGAATGTGAGGTCTGGTCAGGCTCTGTGCTCTCGGGGGAGTTCAGTTCTTAGAGCGGCATTGAGACGAGCAGAATTTACTGTGCCAAAGAAAATGGATGCTACAAATAACCCTTCTCCGACATATATACAATATATATATATATAGACAGGTTGTGTGTACTTTTATAAAAATACTTTTATAAGAGGTTCTTTATTATACCCTGTACCCATTGAAAATGGGTGAAAAGGGTATCATAATATGGTGCAAATGTATGTAACAGGCAGAAGGAAGCATCTCCGACCCCATAAAGTACATATATTCTTGATCAGCATCAACAGCCGAGTCGATATAGCCATGTCCGTCTGTCCGTCCGTCCGTCTGTCTGTCCGTATCAACGCCTAGATCTCAGAAACTACAAGAGCTAAAGACATGTGCCATATATCGTTGGATAGGTAATTAACATACGCAGTACAAGTTTGTCGTTTTATTTTGATATCACCCCCCGCTACCCCGCAAATCGCAAAAAACTGCCACGCCCACAATTATTAACCTAATGCTGTGCAATTCGGCATATGCGTTGGTGCTTATAAAAGCTATCTAATTTTTTAATTTCGGATAATCGGATAAGAAACACGGAAGGTATGCCACATGCAAAATCTATGGCAAGGGAAGCAGAAGCGCAGCAAAATACGCATTGCGCGACGCCGACTGCGACGTTGGCAGCGAAATGTGTATGGCTTTATTTTCTTTTTTTAATAGAATATTGTTTCATTTATTTATTGATACTAAATAAATAAATTGTAAGCATGTCTAAGGGTACAGGGTATTTTGCAGTCGGGAAACTCGACTGCTGCTCCCTTACTTGTTTTTACTTTTTTTGTTGAGTGACTTGGCTGCATTTGTTTCACTTTTACTTCGTTTTGCCGTTGCTACATTTTTGTCTTAAATGATTGTCATAAAAATAAGTGCACATTATTGTTACAGCATTTTACTTTACTGGAGTGAAAGAGACGGCCTCTATGGATGGATAGAGACAGAGACAGAGCTACAGGGAGTGAAAGAGATAGAGAGCGGGAGGCAGGTACTTTACAGTCATCCATACGAGTAGTGTAACAAATGATTTTCACAGCTTTTTTGCTTTATGAGCTTTTTAGAATGCCGCCTCGAGTCCCTTCTCATCATCGCAAAAAAAGCTGGAAAAAAGGAAAGAAGACTCTTAAGTGATTTACATGGCTTACACTGCGGAAGTACAGTAAGGATTCCCGCCATTTCCATTTTGCTTCCTGCCATTTTCCTTTTTGTTTTCCTCCTCAGCTTTGGAATGTCTGCAAGAAATAGTGTAAGCTAAGGATATTAACTTTCAAAAGGTAATGACCGAGTATCGTATTTTTGAACTTGAAGAACTTTAAAATTCTCCCTGAAAACAATTCAGAAACAATTGTTACTCCTTTAAAAAAGCCGAGAGCCCCATAAACCCCAAGACACCCTAAAAATAAGGTCCAACGGCGTAAAGTGTATTTTTGGCAACCCTCGAGCTGCAAACTCCGCTTTCCCTTATGTATCGCAATTAAATATTCATTCTTGGCTATTTTTAAACGTGGCCTCTGACACTTGTTTGAATTTGGGGATGTCACAGGAAATAAAACAACAAAAAAACACAAGAAAAAATGAGGGAGCCAAATGGCATTTGTCACTCAGTGACACGTGCCCCAAAAAAGCAACAAAAAATTGGTAGCAAACAAATTTATTGTACATCAAACCCGGGAACATTGATTTCTCTTTGTTTTCGGCAGTCAATCTCTGTTTCTGGCCTTGCAACATGACGTATACGCAATATTGCGTATACGCATAGTGGCCCACATTGCGTATACGTAATAAATTTGAAGCTTTTTAAATGCCAGAAAGAAGAAAGAAGAAATGCCAGGCCAGAGTGGGAAACAATTCAAAACTGGCAAATAAATATGAATCGAAATAAAATCAATGCAAACAAAAGGAATTAAAATCATAAATGATAATCAAATTTGCAATCACTTTTGTTTTTTCTCTCTGAATTTCATTTCACTCTAGACTGTGTGTGTGACAGAACTAAATTAATTAAAAACAAGTAAGGGAGCAGCAGTCGAGTTTTCCGACTGCAAAATACCCTGTACCCTTAGATATGCTTACAATATATTTATTTAGTATCAATAAATAAATGAAACAATATTCTATTAAAAAAGAAAATAAAGCCATACACATTTCGCTGCCAACGTCGCAGTCGGCGTCGCGCAATGCGTATTTTGCTGCGCTTCTGCTTCCCTTGCCATAGATTTTGCATGTGGCATACCTTCCGTGTTTCTTATCCGATTATCCGAAATTAAAAAATTAGATAGCTTTTATAAGCACCAACGCATATGCCGAATTGCACAGCATTGGGTTAATAATTGTGGGCGTGGCAGTTTTTTCCGATTTGCGGGGTAGCGGGGGGTGATATCAAAATAAAACGACAAACTTGTACTGCGTATGTTAATTACCTATCCAACGATATATGGCACATGTCTTTAGCTCTTGTAGTTTCTGAGATCTAGGCGTTGATACGGACAGACAGACAGACAGACGGACGGACAGACGGACATGGCTATATCGACTCGGCTGTTGATGCTGATCAAGAATATATGTACTTTATGGGGTCGGAGATGCTTCCTTCTGCCTGTTACATACATTTGCACCATATTATGATGCCCTTTTCACCCATTTTTAATGGGTACAGGGTATAAAAATAAAGGAAACAATGGGACGGACTAACAACGATTTTCGAGATTGTCGATTTTACGAGCATTCTTTGCCATTTTGGAGTTACTTAGTTTGCATAATTCTCTCTTCCCGCATTACTGTACAAGGGCAATCGATATATGCTAATAATGCTGTCAATCCCACAAACAAATACCCACTTGAGCTGACACATTCGGCCTCCATCCATTTGTGAAGTAAAACTAGAAAATTTTCTCTAAAATAAAAGCCTGCTGTAGCGGCCATTGAAAGGCACTTCAAAACTGGTGTCAAGGACTCGTAACCAAATATTCGCATTCAAAACGCCTCCGGACCAACACAATCACAAAAAAAACGGCATATATAAAAATCATAATTATTTCAAGACCTTTTAGAAAAAGAGGAAAATAAAAACTGAAACACGAACAGTTGGGACATGAAAATGGCTTAAAGGCGCAAAAAAAAGGAGTTACCCAAGTCTGGTTGAACAAATGACAAAGGAACCGGCTGGAACCTTTTCTTTTACAGTAAAGCTTCTCCATGACTGTAAATTTACTGAAGAAGGAAAACAAATAGATTTTTAAAGGAAAAATTAATTAAGCTATTGATTCTATCGATAGATCCAAAATATTCACTTAAATTGCAATAAAGAAAAGGTATATGAAGCTTTTTTATTTGTTTTTTTTTCACTCGTATATCATCAATAATTTCATTTATTTTATTCTCTTACTATTTTATTAGTTAATTTCCAACATTTATTTCTTTAAAAAGAACATGAGTGTGCCTTGTTTCTTACTTTCATCAGCACCCTTTCTATTTCTTTTTGTCTCTAGCTGTCTCTTTTTTTGTAGCTCTGGCTTATGTTTAACCCTCTGTTTGCATCTCTGTCTATGGCAATGTGTGTGTTTTTGTCTTTGTCCCGGTGTCCTGGGCCGCGTGCGATCACGGGTCGCATAAAAGGCATTTGACACGTGACAAAAATTTTGAATTTTAATATTTGCCTCTCTATGTGTCTGTGTGTGTGGGTGGCGTTACTGTCTATGTGTTGGCTTCCGGTCCCAGCTGTGAGTGTGTCCTGCTTTGGATAAACTGAACTTAATTTGCTTTTTCCGCCAGCCATTGTTTCTTCAACATGATTCTCTCGATGACTCTATATCCAATATTTCCTCACTCTCTCTTTATATTTATCTGTAGCCACAAAAGTCCTGACAAATCCTGTCAAGGATCTAGCCAGGAAATTTGTTTGCTTTGCATGTACGGACACTTTGTTCGAATGATGCGACATTATAACTGCGAGCCACCAGCCTTCCTTCCACTCGCATCAAATTTTTTGAATGCCCATTAAATATTATGGCAATGCAAACGAATCAACAAACAAAACCAATACACCAGGATAAACAACAAAACAACAAACAAGAACAAACAGCCACAGGAGCAATAGCAACAATTATTGGCTGGACATTTTGTATTATTGGCAATTTTTGGCGACGTGACGGCAAATAAAAATTAAATGAAAACGAAACGTGCGGTGTTTTTTTCTGGGTTGGTGGTGGTTCCATTTCGTGCAATTTCCATACTGTTGGCCATTTGCCAATCAGTCTCCGTTTCAACCAACTTTTTGCGGCCATTTCAAGGTCAACGAAAAACGAATTAAAGGTCCTGCAAAATATTTAAGCTTACCCCCGTAAAGTTAAATGAAAATATCGTGTATTATGTTAACAGGCTGTATTTATAGTCAGCTTCGGTGCGTTATTATAATAACTGCGTACCTTTAGAACCAGAAAAAATTAACAGAATAACAATAAATTTTGAGGTTGGTGAGGAACGCGCCAATCGCGAAAATTTGAACTAAAACGCGGGCGCGTTCGCCATCTCCGACTCCTGTTTATGAGGGTATTGCCAGTGGTTTAGTGATAAAAGTCCTGCCCCAGGATCTGGGTCATGCTGCAGGAGTTGGATGTGGAACGATAACGTCCTCGTGCCTGCTGTTGCTGTTGTTGTTGCACGGCACCTTAAGCTCTTGGTCCCCGACACTTTTGAGTTTGATTTTGAATTTGAGTCTGGTTTTGGTTTTGAGTAGCTTTTAGGTTTGAGGATCCAGTAATGATATTGGTTTTGGTGTTGGTGTTGTTATTGGTTATGGTATTGGTATTGGTATTGGTGTTATTGTTGGAATTGATTTTGGTGTTGATGTTGGAATTAACAGAATTCTTGTTGGAATTGTTGGTAATGGTATTGGTTTTGGTGTTATTATTGTTGGAATTATTGTTTTTGGTGTTTGTATTATTGTTGGAATTTTTATCTTTGGTGTTAGTATTATTGTTGGAACTATTGTTGGTCTTGGTGGTGATTTGTTTGATTTGACGTTCTGATTGGTGTTAGCAGTCTTGTTGGAGTTGTTGGTATTCGTGTTGGGGCTGCATCGTTTTTGGCTAGCATATGCATGATTTCACCCTGGATTGGGTTTCGACGAAATGGAGGATTAGCCAAACGGCCATGGCACGGCACGCTGTCAATCGCTCCACCATTGCCAACTCCAACAGCTCCTGATCCGCGAGTGGCCCTGTTCTTGTACGCCTCTGGCGGTGTATCATCAAAGAATCCCTCATAGAGAACAAAGTTATTGCCCTGTGGTATGGTGCGCTTCAGACCAAAATGCTTGGCCAGGAAACCGATCAACTTTGGCGACGGACGGTCCACGGAACACTTCCACGGCAACCACTGCTGCTCGGCAAGCATCCTATCTAAAAGCTTTTTGCCAAGACTACGATATCAATTAAACAAAAGTTTAATTTAGATATATCAATACCAACAATACTGAACACTTCTCTATCAATTGAAACTGGTAATTAACCAGAATCAATAGAACAAGCTGACACTGACCAAATAGAGTCAGAAGAGCTTAGTACAAATCCTAAAATAGAAGAGCAAGATTTAAAAAACCTCACTATTTCAGCTGTTTTGATGTCAGACCTGGATACAGATTCTGGTACTTCTTTAATCATACCAGAGAATAAACCAGTAACACTAACACAATAACAGACAACTCAGCCGCCATTAGGGCTTATATTAAGGAAGTGTCAAGCGTAGTACCAGACTTCGATGGCCAGAAGATTCATCTTCAGCGCTTCATTATGGCAATCAAGTTGATCGACCTTGCAAAAGGATCGTTCGAGGAGATTGCAGTACAGGTTATTAAATCAAAAATAATCGGTACAACTCTGTATTTAGTACAGAATGAACAGACCATTCAGGCAATTATTAATGAATTACAAAAAGGAATCGTTGGCGAGACATCCAAAAATGTAAAAGCAATGATGTCCACAGTTCAACAAAAGGGTAAAACAGTGACCCAGTTCACTGCCGAAGTGGATAGTTTGCGAAAGCTTCTCGAAGCTTCATATATCGACGAAGGTATACCTGCCGAACACGCAAACACTCTAAGCACTAGAAAGGCGACCGACACGATGATCAAAAATTCTGAAAATGAAAGCATTAAGACCGTGTTAGAAGCTGGTACGTGCACAACTATGGACTCGGCCATAAGTACGTACATACGAACTAGCACGAGGGTAACCGGAAATGTGAACACAGTGATGACCTCAAAAAGAGGTAACCCCAGCCGTGGTAATAGTTACAGAGGTAACGGTCGCGGCAGAGGCAATGGCCGCTACTATAATAGAAATAATACCTACTTTAACAATGGTAATAACGGCTATAATTATAATCAAAATAATGGTAATAATTATAGAGGCCGTGGCAACTTAAACAGAGGAAGCCAAAATTACCAAAATAGAAATAGCAACAATAATTATGGAAATGTGAGAGTAACCCAAAACAATTCGGGAAACTCGCACCAGCCCTCAGATGCACAAGAATAAATAGAGCAAAGGTTTATTCGATCAATCTTAATATATACATATTCATTACATTTAATCATGTGGCAACAGGGAAAATATTAATTTTCTTAGTTGACACAGGGGCAGACATTTCAGTACTAAAAGAAAACGCAGACTATCCCATACAAGATAACAGAAAAATTAATATAAAAGGCATTAGCCAAGAGATTCTTAAATCTAAAGGCCCAACGTCGATTGAAATACAGACAGACAAATATTTCCATATAATTGATCAACAATTCCCAATACCATGTGATGGTATAATAGGAATTGATTTTATAAAAAAGTTTAATTGCAAATTAGATTTCAAACGCACAGAGGATTGGTTTATATTAAGACCAAACAATTTAAATTTTCCGATTTATGTTCCCATAACATACGATTCTGGCAGTAACAAAGTATTATTGCCAGCTCGTTGTCAAGTAGTTAGAAAACTTAAAATGACTTCAATTGAATTCAAGTCAATTAAAGATAAAAATATATTAATTCCAAATCAAGAAATACAAAAAGGTATTTATATTGGAAATACCATTTCAACAACACAGAATGTTTTTGTCCGAATACTTAATACACATAATACGGATCGGCTGGTAGTTCTCAATGACTTAGAATATGAGCCTCTTTTGGACTGCAGCGTGATCGAGACTAACAAAGAAACAAGAGAACAAACTGTCATGTCCCAGTTATTTCCCCCCACAATTTAAATCACAATTGAAAAAATTATGCAATAAATATACAGATATTTTTGGTCTGACAACAACCAATAACAGCAAACAACTTTTATAAACAGAAATTGAGATTGAAAGATGATGAACCACTCTATATAAAAAATTATAGAAACCCTCATAGTAAGATAGACGAGATTCAAGTCGAGATGGTAAAATTAATTGACGATGGGATAGTCGAACCATCAGTATCAGAATATAATAGCCCACTTTTGTTAGTACCTAAAAAATCTCTTCCAGACTCAGAAAAAAAGAAATGACGATTAGTAATGGACTATCGTCAAATCAATGAAAACTGTTGTCTGATAAATATTCACTCCCTAGAATTGATGACATCTTGGATCAACTAGGTCGAGCTAAATATTTTTCATGTCTTGACTTGATGTCAAGTTTCCACCAAATTGAACTAGAAAAAAATTCAAGAAATTTAACATCATTTTCAACAGCAAACGGTTAATATCGTTTCACGCGATTACCATTTGGTTTGAAAACAGCGCCCAATTCATTTCAAAAGATGATGACTATTGCATTTTCTGGTCTTGAGCCAACGCAAGCATTCCTATATATGGATGATCTTATAGTCATAGGTTGTTCCGAATTAATTCCGAATATAATTAAGAACTTAACAGATGTTTTTGACAAATGCTTGAAATACAATCTAAAACTACATCCTCAAAAATGTTCATTTTTTATGCGTGAAGTCACCTTTTTGGGACACAAATGCACAGATAAAGGAATATGGCCGGATGAAAAAAAATTTGATGTCATTCAAAATTATCCAGTTCCTCATGATGCAGATAGTGCAAGGCGTTTTGTAGCATTTTGTAATTTTTATAGGAGATTTAGCAAAAACTTTGCCGACTATTCATTGCACATAACTAGGTTATGTAAAAAGAATGTTCCCTTTGAATGGACTGTCAAAAAGCATTTTTACATTTAAAATCTAAACTGATGGAATCTACTCTGTTACAACACCCTGATTTTAGTAAAGAATTTTGTATTACAACAGATGCAAGCGAGATGGCATGTGACGCAGTTTTATCTCAAAATCATAACGGCCACCAACTTCCAGTTGCATACGCATCTAGAGCATTTACTAAGGGTAAGAGTAATAAAAGCACACCCGACCAGGAATTAGCAGAAATACATTGGGCAATAACCCACTTTAGACAATATATTTACGGTGAGCATTTCACAGTCAAAACAGATCACAGACCACTCACCTTTTTGTTTTCAATGACTAATCCTAGCTCAAAGTTGACTCGGGTGAGACTTGAATTGGAGGAATATAATTTTACAGTTGAGTATTATGTTGCTGATGCGTTATCTAGAATAACCATCAATGAATTAAAAGAAATTACTGGAAGTATAATGAAAGTCAGTACACGATTTCAAAGTAGACAAAAATCCTGCGCAGGAGAAATAAATAAACCTAAATTGCATAAGCAATCAATAGAAAAAGCTTCAATGCCCAACGTATATCACGTCATCAACAATGACGAGGTACGTAATTTGGTGACCTTGCAAGTAAAAAATATTGTATGTTTCTTTAAACATGGAAAGAAAATTACTGCAAGATATGATTTTGATGATTTATATGCAAATGGAGTTTTTGATTTAAATCAATTTTTTTATTGGCTTGAAAAGCAGGCCGGTATACCATATACAAAATCAGTCAACTTAAATTGGCACCGTGAGAAAATATTTTTGAATTCATCTCAATAAATAATTTCAAAGAAATGGGCAATAAAATATTAAAAAACTTAAGGGTAGCGCTACTCAACCCGGTGACCTTGGTAAAAAGTGAAAAAGGAAAAGAAACAATTTTGTCTACACTTCATGATGATCCATTACAAGGAGGTCATACAGGCATTTCAAAAACCTTGACCAAGGTCAAAAGACATTATTTTTGGATGTCTAAACAGATAACAAACTACATCAAGAAATGTCAAAAATGCCAAAAAGCTAAAATAACCAAGCATACAAAGACCCCAATGATTATAACAGATACCTCTGCACATGCTTTCGACAGAGTGATAGTGGACACTATATGGTAGGTCCTCTACCAAAGTCGGATAAAGGCAATGAATATGCAGTCACTTTCATATGTGACTTAACTAAATATTTAGTAGCTATACCAATTCCAAACAAAAGCGCAAATACAGTCGCTAAAGCATTTTTCGAATCTTTTATTTTGACCTACGGTCCAATGAAGAAATTCATTACGGACATCGGTACGGAATATAGGAACTCGATAATAACTGATTTATGCAAAAATTTTAAAATTAAAAATGTGACATCTACCGCTCACCACCATCAGACTCTAGGTGTAGTAGAAAGAAGTTATAGAACCTTAAATGAATACATACGATATCGGTTGATAAGACTGATTGGGACGTATGGCTTCAATATTTTGTGTATTATTTCAATACAACACCCTCTATAGCACATAATTATTGTCCATATGAGTTAGTGTTTAGTAGAACGGGTAACTTAACAAAACATTTTAATAGTAAAAATAGCATAGAACCAATTTATAATATAGACGATTATGCTAAAGAAAGCAAATTCAGATTAGAAGTAGCACATAAGAGAGCTAGAACTATGCTTGAAGAGCATAAGAGAATGGATAAGGAAAATTAATATTTAAATACAAAAAATATATAAATATCAGTAGGAGATAAAGTTTTATTAAAAAATGAAACAGGTCATAAGTTAGAATATGAATATACTGGTCCGTATAAAGTAACAGAAATAGGAGATAAAAATAACATTATAATATCGAATAATAAAAATAAAAAACAAACAGTACACAAGGATAGGTTAAAAATATTCATAAATATATTTCATAGATGTAATTGGTATGGCCATATTAAAAAAAAATATACTTCTATAAATTTGTATATTATTTGTAATTTAATATCATCAAAAAAAAAAACGATAAACGAAAATATTTTTTCTTCCTTTGTCAATTAAAAATTAATCTTTTAAGTAAAATCTTATAAAATAACTTCATTATATTACTTTATTTTTCAAAGGAGGGAGATGTAGTATGCATACATATTGAATATCTACTGTACCAAGAGTACTTAGTAAATACAACGTAACACTTTGTTGCAGTGTTTACATAAACAGAGCTCCGGTCTTTAACCCTAGTGGCCGAAATATGATTCGCTCGGCACGTTCACAGAAAGTGCAAGTGCCAGCATTCTGCTACACTCTCCGACCACTTGACCGAACTCAAGTGTATGCATATACCCTCGCGCTCCAGCTTAAGAGAGCATAATTACATATATATCACATATATACACGTAGAATATACATAACCGTCTCTCGATTCGATTAAATTCCGCCGGAACATTATTCATTTCCCTTTGGAAGGTGGCGAGTGATTTGGGCAGTCCAAACGACATTCGAATAAACTTAAAATGACCGCTTTCGGTCTTTCAAAGTGATGGTACCCACTTGAAAAATATAGTGTCGAGACATATTTAGCGCTAAAGCGGCTGCCGTCGCTCGATTGGAGTTGCCTTCAACGGCTACCCCCTTGGATCACGAAGGAAAGGAAAGACTCTTCCGGCAGTAGAAGCTCGTTTTATTCTATGATCGTTTTTTAAGGTTATTCAGTATAAATTATTTTAATCTTATCTTACTGCTCTTTGCCCTCCAAACTTTCGTGCGACAATGCATGCATGCAATGCATGTATCTACTAAATCCTATCACTATCACGAAAATACTGACTACGCCTATCGATTATACCGATCGATCCGCGACAGCGGCTATTCGGGCTATTGTGACTAAATTTAAGCAAAAAATTTACATTGTTGGACATGAAATACCCAACAAGCTTACGTAGAGTGCGAACTGAAGAAAATATCGCAGCTCTATCGGAAAGCGTTAATGATGACCATTAATTATCGATTCGTCTCCGTTCGCAGCAATTCGCAGCCTCTCTTGGCCAACAACGTGGAAAGTTTTGAGGTAGGATTTAAGTGCAAAGCCTTTTAAAATTGAGCTGATGTAAGAATTGAAGACAAACGACCTACCGCAACGCAGAATTTTTGGCGGGCTCTTGAAAACTGAATATACACTTTTTTATCGAAAAATAGTGTTCAGCGACGAAGCTCATTTTTGGCTTAATGGGTGCGTAAATAAGCAGAATTATCGACTTTGGAATGAAGATAAGCCAGAAGCATTGTAAGAGCTTCCAATGTATCCAGAAAAAGTCACAGTTTGGTCCAATGGCATTATTGGACCGTAACTGTGAATGGTGAGCGCTACCGAAATCGCTACCAAAGCGCTACCAAAATCAAACTTTTTTTGCACTACTTGCGTGGCATGTAGTTTTAACAAGACGGTGCTACATGCCACACACACGCGTAACAGTGGACTTATTGAAAGGCGAGTTCGGAGAACATTGTATTCGGTGCGTTTATTCGTGAGATACCGGCCGAAATGTTGCAAAGAGACTGCCGAAATTGGACTAAGCGAATGGATCATTTGAGGCACAGTAAAGGTCAACATTTGCATAAAATAATCTTCAAACAATAAATTACATATATGGACCTACTATTGATTTAAATGAAGATTTCATTAATTTTTCTGAATTTTATGTGTTTTTTTTAAACTTTCCTACAGCTCTTAAATAATCACCCTTGGAAAGATGAAAGCACCCCAGAAAGAGTGGCTGTGTTTTATTATATCTTGCTCAAGAAGTTTGTTCCTTGATCTCTAGTTTTTCTTTTAATTTTCATATCCTTGCCTCAAAATGGCCTCAAACACATTGGTAAGTCATCCGTTGTTCCGATGTTATGTTATATAGTGTTAGTGAATGTTGATTTATCTTCTTTATTATGGAAGATTTTGAGAAATTTGCTATAAAGTTTTCTAAGTTCTTTCTTTTTATCTTGGATTAGGGTCTGCTCTTAGTTTTTGGGTAAATTGATCGTTTAAAATGGATGTCTTGGTGTTGTTCCTTATATTATACATGTAATACCAAAAATTCTAATTCGTCGCACCAAAAATACCATTGTCCATGCTGATAGGAAGTTTATTTAGTTTAAATAGTCTTTCGATTTTAAACAATTCTGTTTATTTTTTGGATTGTTGGTATAAATCAAAATTTAACTTTGGGGTGATTAACGTGCTATAGGTATAAGCATATTTCTCATATGTGTCTTTGCAACCCGCGCAAACGCACGAAATAAATGCAAACGCCGATAGGCCACAGTCAATCACCCCCAACCCGACACATGAACTTAAGCCAATAATGAACGAGAGAGCGCGTTCTTGCTCACCGGCAATCCCAATGATGTGCCAAAGAAAACTGACCTCTCCCACGGCAACCAAAACTTCGACCTCATTAACCACTACACTCGCAACAACAATAAATACTGTAACGGTATCAACCGTACGCACGGTGGCGACCGCAACGCTCGTTTCTGCTGAATCAGCAATAATGCCAAAAACAACGCGAACTGGGCTGGATCGCTATATCCAAATTAAAAGAAAATTGTGCTCACAAAAAAAAAAACAAAAAATTCTGCGGCAGAATATAATATAAAAATCAATCGGCCCACTACAAGTCAGCGAACTTAGACCCAAAAGTCTAACAGATTTGGAATACTGGCAGATAGTGATATGGATCTAACCCGCAGCACTGACGAAAGGGACAAAAGGAAGCCAAAATCTCCACCTGTATACATCCGAAAGAAAAGCTCGAATAGTCTGGTTAACAATATAATTATAATTATAATAGTATAAATAATAGTTCAAACAAATAAAAAAAAAAGCACTATGAGCCAGAATGAGACTCGGGCTCGGCCACAACGTGAGCAAGACGATCGCCGGCTCTCATTGCAACGAAACAATGCGTACTTCTTTTACGTCTTTCTCTCTCACTGAACCGATTAAAACAATAACACAACCTAACGGTTCTGCTTCATCATCAAAAAATCAATAAGTAAACAAGAACACCGGATCGACCAAACAGACTCGAATAGCCGCTAACCATAAAAAGAAAACATAGCCTTCAAAATTACAAAAATCAACAAACAATAATAACATGCTCACTAATAAAGCGTCATCAAACACCAACAGATTTTAACTGCTGGCAAATTGTACTGGTGAAAGTATGCAATCGGGAAAGTCACCTTAAGGGAAACCTAAGAAGGTTCAGCCTCCTCCAATACATATTCGAGAAAAATGCTCAAGTGCATTGGTGAACAAAATAGCCGCACTAATAGGAGAAAACGCATTCTACGTAATGAAATAAAGGTTCAAACTAAAACCGAAGATAGCCATCGTCTACTAACCAAATTCTTGGATGTAGCAGGAAAAAACTTTTATAAATATAAACTAAAAAGCGCAAAGGGCCTACATGTTGTTCTTAAAGGTATTAAGACAACTGTTTTGACCACTGAAATCGTAGAAGCGCCTAAGGAAAAGAATTTTAATGCAAAAATGGTCATGCAAATATTAAACAAAAATAAGGAACCACAACCAATGTTTTTAATCGAGTTGGAACCAGAGCCGGTTCACTCAATCTACAAGCTACAGCTTCTACTGTATCGGCGTATCACAGTGGAAGAGCCTCAAAAGCGTAATCGCCCAGTGCAGTACACTAACTGCCAAGAATATGGCCATACCAAGGCTTACTGCACGGTAAAATCTATTTGTGTAGTTTGTAGTGAAGCTCAACGCATAGCGAACTGCCACAAGAACAAGGAAGACATCTCTGGAAAAATGTACAGCGACTGCGGCGAAAGTCGCACAGCGAACTGGCTTGGCTGTGTAGTTTACAAGGAACTGAAGAGCCGGCTTAACAAACGCGGAAAATCAATACGCGCCCGTCTTACACGGCACCCAACCCTACACATCGTCATCGTACCAGTCCTAGCGTTTCCTTCGCTAGTGCCTTAAAATCGGAAATTCAACTTGTGAATCCGATAACATAAAAGTCGACTGCTACTCAAGAAGAACAGAATATAATAATAATAACAGAAACAAATAATGTCTTCACTGTAAATATCTTTGTGGAACGCCAATGGCGTCACCCTGGCCGCAGTCTATTGCCCATCCCGTTTTGTAGTTTCTGAGGACCAATTTATGGAATTTTTCAACTCACTCGGCGAGCGATTCAAAGCGGCCGGTGACTACAATGCCAAGCATATACACTGAGGATCACGCCTTTTGAACCCAAGGGGCAAACAACTCTACAACGCGCTCATAAAGCCACGAAACATTATGTGACTCCGGGTAGGCCTACATACTGGCCAGCAGATCCAAATAAGCTTCCGGACCTCATTGACTTGGCAATAATAAGAAAGATCCCAAGAAATAATATGACGGCCTAGTCACTTGCAAATCTATCATCAGATCACTCTCCAGTTCTACTTACTCTCAAGCATCGACCATATATAACTGAGCGGCCCTACAGGCTGACAGACAACAGGACCAACTGGGCAAGGTACGCGAAATATGTTTGTACGAATATGGAACCAACTCATACAGTATTCACCGATGGCGATGTTGATAGCCTGGCCAAATCGATCGAGGAAACACTTGTTGCTGTAGCCAAGGCCTCTACCCTTCCAGACACACACAAAAAAACAAATCATACCAAGACAAATCACGAGATCGAGCATATAGTAAAAACGAAGACAAAGAAAATATGGCAGAATCACGGATCCCCTACGGCTAAAGAACAACTACAAAGAGATACACGTAGACTAACCAGGGCACTTAAGCTTGAGGAAGCCCATCAGCAAAAAGAACCCTTTGTGAAAAACACACCAAAATGTCCAGCCACCGGCAGAAACAGTCGTTCTACTGCGAGGTCCCTCTGGAAGGTGGATGCGCAGCGACGAAGACAGAGCCAATGCGTTTGCCGATCACCTGTAGAAGGTATTCCAAACCAATCCTGCTTGTAACTCATTTGTCCGACCTGCAGTCATTAAAAAAATACCACCTGTAA
Source organism: Drosophila vallismaia (assembly GCA_035047325.1). Taxonomy (NCBI): domain Eukaryota; kingdom Metazoa; phylum Arthropoda; class Insecta; order Diptera; family Drosophilidae; genus Drosophila; species Drosophila vallismaia. Next base: position 316,603 of record JAWNPU010000089.1, read on the forward strand.
ATTCAATTACATTCAGCTAATATGGGATAGCATCCACGATAAAAGAACTTAAGCCCTAAGAAAATCACCTGGACGTGACTTGGTGATACCAAAAATGATTATAGATATCCCATCGTGTCCGGTTCTGGATACTAACCCCAAAGGTGCAAAAAGGCGGTCATAGTAATGATTTCCAAGCCAGGCAAATAAAAAACCAAACCCTCATCATATAGACCAATTGGTTTTCTAACGTGTCTCTCGAAACTGTTTGAAAAGGCATTTTTTTAAGCAACTAACTCCCTACCTAAAAAGACAGAATACAATACAATCGCACCAATTTGGCTTTCGCAAAAATCATGGAACGATCGAACAGGTCAATCGCATCACAAAAGAAATTCCCTTTACCCGTACCCCTTTTGAGCACCGGGAATACTGCTCAGCGATATTCTTAGATGTTGCAAAGCATTTTACCGAGTCTGGCTCGAAGGACTAATTCACTAGATAATGAAACTGCTTCCCCAGAATACACACAAAATGCTCGAATCTTATCTCTTCAAAAGAGTGTTCTCAACCAGGTGTAGCAGTTTGACTTCACATAACCGCGTTATCAAACTTAGAATCCCCCAAAGTATTGCGCTGGGCCCCGTTCTTTACACCCTATACACAACAGGCATGCCTTTAAACTATCAGCTCACAACCTCTACATTTGCTGACGATACCGCAATTCTTAGCCAATCTAGATGCCCAGCAAAGGAAACAGAACAACTTGCCTGCCATCTTAAAATAGTGGAAAGATGGTTTGCGGACTGGCGCATCAAGATAAACGAGCAGACCAAAAGCAGACATGTAACCTTCACATTAAACAGACAAACCTGCCCACCCTGTACCCTGAACAATACGTCATTCCCAGAAGCAGACGTAGTAACGTATCTCGGCGTTGACCTAGATAGACGCCTCACCTGGCGGCGACATATAGAATCCAAGAGGACTCATAGGAAGCTTGAAGCAGCCAACCTTCACTGACTTATAAACTGCAAATCTCCTATAAGTCGGGAATACAAAGTACTCCTCCACAATACCGTGCTGAAACCCATCTGGATATACGGCTGTGAACTATGGGGAAGCGCTTCAAAAACCAACATTGAAATTATAACTCTTCTGCATCATAGAAAAACCACACTACCGCAAATGCCCGTCCAAAGCACTAATTGCCAAGAATATGGCAATACAAGAGCATAAAACACATTGCGTTCTGTTTGTGTCGTTTGTGCAGAGCTTCATGAATCCAGTTCATGAATCGTGCTCCCAGTTCCAGAAAGTGCGGAAATTGTGGGGGTAACCACAGAGCAAACTATAGAGGCTGTCCAATATACAAATACCTCAAAAGCCGGATTAATGACCGAGTAACGTCTGCACGCCTCCATACCAGGAATCCCAACAACAATACTCTACAGCAGCTGATGATCGAATTCATGTCCTTCATGAGGACTACCATGTAAAACCTTATGCGAAATCAAAATATCCTCATGGAGATGCTTGTAACCCAAAACTCCAAATCATCAAAACGGCGTTTCCTTGTTTTTAACGCTATCGCAAAACTCAGGTACTATCAAGAAAGATGGAAAATATCGATCATAGTAATGATACGAAAGGCAAGCAAGGACCACTCAGTTTCCTCATCGTCTTGCCCCTCGAAACTATTAAAAAAATGTTTGATGACCCGAACCCCCCACCTGAGGACACTCAATCTTGTTCCAGCGCATTATTCCAGTCTCCTATCTTAAGTTTTTCTAGGGACTCGGTCTGTTCTTCAGGACATTTGCTCGAAAATTTTTATCATCTATATTTTGTCATAGTAGATGGTTGTCTAGTGTTTCAATGTTATTGAACGAGTTTTCCTGTCGCCCAACGGTTGTTTCGTAGGTGCGATTATTACTGTTAGCTCGCTCTGAGGTTTTATTATTGTCTTCCCTAGGCATAATAAATTTAATTTCAGAAGTTACTACGAAAACTTCTTTTTGGAATTTCTCTTCTTTGAAATTCCTGTTGCCTAAGTAGGCTTTCTAAATATGAGATAAATATATGAATATCCAAAGATATTTGGAGGCCACGGCAAGTGCTTTCAAATTTTTACGCCTATAAGTACAAACCGTAGCTCCTAGTAGACCTATGATGCCATGAACGAAGGTATAAAAGCTTGTTTTTTTCAAAGGATTCCTTTTTTATTTTTATTTCGATCGATTCTAAATTAAAGTTTTCTATTATTCTGGAGTAGCTTGTTTTTATATCCAAAATATTGTCGTAGAAACCTTATACATCACAACTTGAAGGTAGTCAAAGGTCTAACCAAAATTTGGGCAAAAGATTCCTGATCTTTTCTAATGTTAGAAAGACTTGCACTCAATCGCGCCCCTCTTTTTGTATTTGGAACAAGTTTGCTAACTTTATCTATTTTGGACATTTACTTAATATTAAGTATTCGTGTTTTTGTGGTGCTTAATTAATTATTTTTGTTGTAAATATGTAATAAATAATAATTTTTGAATGTTACTTATTTATTATGTTGTAATTTTTTTTTTTGTTTTATTTGTTTTGTGTATTGTATTGTGTTGTCTTCCCTCGAATCATCATTGAGAAAGGGATCAGTTCGATTTTATTTTCATTAAATATTTTCCGACAAAACAACAAAAAAAAAAGCTTTTGGCAAAATAATCAAACTTTATTATTTCATTGAGGAAATTAAAAAATAGAGGTGCTTCAAGAGAAGTATGGTCGATCGATTCCGGGATGTCGGAAGTCGCTGGGTGCACTAAAGCGGAGTTACGAGTGGTACCACAAACAGGATGCTCCTTTCAGAGCATGCCCCCGCCTAGCACAACTGGCAGGGAGCCTTTTATGGTTAGCAGCCCAAGCCAATTAAACAACCCTAACCAGATAACAGTTGCAAATAGTCGCCTATTACCGCAAATTGAAAAAAATAGTACTACGCTTACATTCCAGACGGCTTCAGTCTCTTGGCAAAAAGTTCCATCCAAGAAGAGAAGCCTACCAACCTCACCGAATAGTTCGAAAAAAAGAGCCCATGTAATTGAACATAGAAACCATCTTGCTTTAAATAAACTTGCTGCTCTTGCAAATTTAGATGACTGTACAGAAGGCGAAATTAGCATGGACATTCTCCAGGTGGAAACCGTTGCAGAAGAAGAAACTGGACAAGCAAAAATTCCAGTGACAAAAAAGTCACCTAAACCTAGTCATATAACAGTACTTGCTGTCAGCGACGTACCTGCCCTAGAAAGACTTCTCGACTCGGCGGTATCGTCTGACTCATATGAGCTCAAGATCGCGCGTAATGGCAACTTGCGCATATACCCCCGTGACTCTGATGCCCACAGAGCTATCACTAAAAAATTATCAAAAGTTCATCTCAAATACACTCACTTCTGCCTCCCGGAAGACAGAGCATACAGGGTTATGGTGTGCAACTTGGCTGCTTTTACCCCAATTGAGCAAATTTTAAATGCGTCCACCTCCCAATGTCACGCTGTGGTTAATACCTATAATCCAAAGGTGAAGTCACAGAATGTTGACTCCTCTGAACCGTTTCCAGGCAAGGCTTCTGGCCAGAACGTCTGGTTTATAGACATCAAAAAGCCTATTAATAACAGAGAAGCTCTAAAAATAAATAAAGTTGGCCGTCAAAGAGTCAGAGTGGAACTGCCGAGAAAAATGTTACTTTGCGTCAATGTAACCGATGTTTTTGCTTTGATCACACCAAAAACTTTTGCACTAAGGAGCCCAGATGTGGTAGATGCAGTTTGCCTCATTGGACTGGTTCCAGTCAATGCCAGGCAAGGACCTATGACGACCTGGAGTTCGTTAATTGCTAAGGCAATCATGAGGAAACTCACAAGGGCTGCGTCCAGAGACTCAAAAGCCGAAAAACTGGAATCAATATTACTCCCATGACCCGCGTAGAACATCCACAGCCCATGCGCAACATCAAGCAACAAGCTATTCCATCCTCAATTGTGCGGCAGGGCCTATCGTATGCAGATGCGACTAGAACTGGACAACAGAGCATACGACCTGATGGAAAATACTTCCAACAGCGAAATGCTTTCTCAAATACAAGGTTCCAGACTCTTCCGAATGCTGCGTTGGCTCCTGTAACAAACACAGGCGAACCTTAACATCCTAACCAAACGGTAATTGATGGCTCCCTCGCACAAATCATCATCTCAATGCAGCAGACCATTGCTGGTCTACAAAAAAAACCATCGTTGAGTTATTTGAGGAGATCAAAGAACTCAGAGGTTCTAAGTCATTGACGCAGCGCAAGTAATGGCTTGTGAACTGTGCCTCGGAACCTGGAACGCTCGTAGCATTATCCCAAATGCTAATGAGGTTTAAGTGTTTCTCAGCCAGCACGAAATTGATGTTATGCTTATTTCAGAGACACTCCTACACGACGGACCCTACCTCAATATGATAGGTTACAGCTGCTATAGAGCAGATCACCAAGGAGGTCGACCCAGAGGAGGAGCTTGTATCCTAATCAGGCAGGGATTAGTACACTATCACCTGCATTCGAGCACAACGAATAACCTACAAATGGCGACGGTAAAAATTTCCACTAATTTGGGCGAAATTACGGTGTCAGCTGTGTACCTTTCTCCAGGCCTGCCTTGGAATTCCTCTGAGTTTGATAATCTCCTTGGTCAACATGGTCAAAAGTTTATCATTGGAGGTGATTTTAACGCTACGCATCTCCTCTAGGGTAGTATAAGAGCGCATGCTCGAGGCACAGCACTTCACGATGTTATCTCCGGCAGCTCAACTCAAGTTCTGGCTACAGGCAAACTCACTCACTACCCGTATAACACGAGGAATGTACCTTCATGTATCGACTTTTTCTTGTACAAAGGTATAGCTAACAGTCTACTATCAGTACGCGAAGAGTATGACCTATCTTCCGATCCCTTGCCGCTGATCGCTTCACTAACAACGTCATCTCATAGCACCGCCCCTATTAGGATGCTCGTTCCACCTTTAACCTCGATACAGAGATAAATACAGCAGACGATATCGAGAAAGCAATTGAAACTTTTATGAAGAAGATCAAAGATGCAGCTCTAATTGCAGCTCCTAGCGGCGCAGTTCACCTACGCAACTTGCATAGCAGCGTCGCTCTCTCTCCGGAAGCAGTAGGACTCTTAACTCTCAAGAAACGTCTTCGGCGTGAGTTCATCAGGACCAATGACCTAATAATTGACAGATTGTACCGAAGGATATCTAATCGGGTGAGAAAAGTACTGGCCAACCTGAAAAGAGAAGCAACTGACGCGTTCCTCGGGAAAGCTACTGCCAATGAAAACTCAAAATTCGCGCTCTGGAAGCTCACGAAGAGATTCAAGAGAGAAGTTGCTCCAAAGTTTCCAGTTCGTAACCCAGATGGCACTTGGGCAAAATCACCTCAGGACAGAGCTGAAGTGTTTGCCAGAAACCTGGAGGAAAGATTCCGGCCGTTCGAGACAGCATCGCCAAGACGAATACAACTGGGTGCTGAATCCCTAGAAGCCCCATTGCAGATGGCTCTTCCTGTAAAGCCTATTAAACTCACGAAATTGGAAGATGATATCAAATCCCTTCGCAACAACAAGGCTCCTGGTGAGGATCACATTGACAACCGCTCCATTAAGCTGATGCCCCACAGAGCTTTGTTATTCCTTATTCTGATTTTCAATTCTGCTATTCGACTGGGACACTTCCCAAGCGCCTGGAAGAAGGCGAATATCATTATGCTCCATAAAAATGGGAAGCCAGCAGAGGAATTAGACTCCTGCTTCCAGCATTTGGCAAATTACTTGAGAGGTGCATTCTGGGAATTGCTCGAAGACTGCTCGAATCCCGAAAGGTCCAAAAAGCTATTCCGAAGTTTCAGTTTGGTTTTAGACTCAGGCATGGCACACCTGAACAGCTACACCGCGTAGTGAACTTTGTGCTGGAAGGTTTCCATGGAAAGGAGTACGTCGTTGGAGCTTTGCTGGACATCCAGCAGGCATTCGACAGAGTGTGGCATGAAGGACTTCTGTACAAGCTTAAAAGCCTACTAAATCCTCAACTCTTTTTGATAATAAAAAGCTTCCTACACGAGCGATCCTTTAAAGTAGTACAGGACGGACTGTCCTCCCAAAAAAAAGAGTCAGAGCAGGTGTACCCCAGAGAACCCACCTTTGCTGATGACACTGCAGTCCTGGCCAGAGACACTTGCGTCTATACAGCCACCGATACGCTTCAGCTTTACCTAAAAAAATTTGAGAAGTGGGCCCTACGCTGGAACATCGCAGTCAATCCGGAAAAGTGTGTCTCCGTGACGTACACCCTGAGAAAAGACACATCACCAGGTGTGTTTCTGCATAAAGAGCTCCTCACACAATCGAACGCCCACAAATACCTCGGTGTCACTCTGGATAAGCGACTTACATTTCAACGCCATGTAACGGATGTAACTCGGCGGCTCAAAAAAAATTAGAACAGCATGGCTTGGCTCCTTAGGCCTGGAAACAAACTTTCAATTTCCAACAAGGCCAAAATTTATAAGGTTGTATTGGCTCCTATTTGGAGATATGGCATCCAAGTATATGGCATCGCCGCAAAGTCGCACCTCAACAAAATTCGTGTGGCGCAGTCGCAAATCTTGCGTAAACTATCTGGAGCGGCTTGGTACATCCGCAACAAAGACATTAAAACGGAGCTGAAGGTACCAAGGATTGGCGATGTCATAAACAAGCAAGCAATCACGTACAAAAATAAATTGGGAAACCACCCTAACCAGTTGGCTCGAAAACTCTTGAAGAGGAGACAAGTAATGGGACTGAGGGCGAGAAGGAGGCTCCTGCGCATTCACCCAACAGATCTGCCAAGAAGATATATAAATTATTTAATTAAATTAAATCATTCCTCTAGATTCCCTAATTAGGTTTAAGTATGTAAATATGTAAATACTCGCTAGAAATTATGAATCCCTGCAGTATAAGTTACTACAAATAGTAACAGTAGACTGCAATGTAAATAAATACAATTTTAATAGAAAAAAAAAATCGGTTAGTTTAATGAAGGTGATTCTTGGAATGAAGGTGAATGCAACTTCCTACGCCAGGCAACCTTTCGGCAACCTTTTCGTGTGAAGAAATGGAGGCTTCGCTTGCCTTCGTGAGTTGAAGAAAAGTGAGACGTTCGCTTTTTCTTATTTTCTCACTCCGTATGGGTTGGTGTTAGTGCATTCGTCTCGCTTGCTTTTTTAATAATAAAGATGCCGAAATCGGGGGCAGAAAGAACGAAAGCGTGGCATAAAAAACAGAAGAATGATATAACTGAATTCAATGAAGTCATGAGAGACGCCCAAGGAGTGTTCTCCTTGGGCGGTGTAAATTAGATCTGGCGGAGATTCAACTAATAGAATCGCGGTTCTATACAAGACAGGAAGCAGATCGTCTTTGCCCACATGAAATCAGGCTCTACCTGACCAATAATGCTGTCAAAATGTACAATTTGGCACTATTAAAGACTGCAGTGGAAAAAAAGGTTTCGACAGCTATTGACGTTTCTACCGGCTGCAGAACCGGAACATTTTACATTCTATGATACTCCCCTTGCGTAATTTATCATATTTTATTTTTTTTCCTTTTTTATTTCGACACTATTTATTTAAATTTTCTGGTGCCTGGAGTCCGCGCCAGTTAAAGTCAGTGTGGTCTCTTCTGACTATTTCCGTCCAGTTAAAAAAAATTTAACAACGAATGATTTATATTACAGATTTATTGAATCTTTAGGTGGTTCTCTGTCCTCTCGCAAAATGCGACCGAATGTTCTTAAATATTTTCCTAACCATCGGTTGCCTGCATTTTAGCCTTTCCACACGCTGGTGCAATTTTCTCTCTATTGAGAATTAGTCCAACAAACTTATCGTTGGAATATGGGCTTTGGAGGTATGGGGTTAGCTGTTGTTCTCGTTGACGTTGATGTGAAAAATCGCATATTTAACAAATTCACTTGTGTCTGCTTGGCCTCCTTAGAAAACATTACCGTCATTCAAGGTTTGGTCAATATGTGTCATTTCCATTTCCATAATACAAAAATATCCAGCTCTAACTAAGCAACACAAGTGGCCACGTTCAGCAATCGCCTTGGTCACATTAAATCTCATCAAATTCTCATTGTCTAGATAATTGTTTCTTACACTTACACGGATTACAACGACCACGTACCCACATACCCGTTAATTTCACCACGACGCGTACATTGTACGATGTATGTACTTTTGTCGCACATCACACCAATTTATATACTTGTAAAATTATGAAATATCAGTGTTTCTGCTAACTGCTGCACCGACCTAACTGCTAACGAGGTGAAGTAACGGTGACCGCGCATAAACAGCGCAGAATATAAGTTAACACTATTAATGAGTAAACTTAAGTCGATTATGTCTTGGGTGATTACACTAGTATTTTTGTATGCAGATTCAGCATAAACGGTGACCGTGACTGGTTCCCATTGGTTTTCCCGATATGGTGAGATATGCTGTTTTCGGCCGCGGTTAGCTTGATTACAGTAATATAAGTTCAGTTTTTGATTTTAACAATAATAAAGAGAACATAGCTCACGAAACTAACTGCAGCTAAAACTGCACTTATTGAATTGGTCGACTAGCCTTAAGGGAACATAATAACGGATAAATTTCTCCCACCATAAATTTACATATTCAGGAACGGCGCTGCGCAACTTAGCCGCCTGCGCACTATCCAGAGAGAAAGATCTTCGCACCCCTCCCTAGCCGAGAAGCCCTCTACGTCGACACTTACGTCATCCACGTAGAAGAAAATCCCCGACCCACACAGACCTAGCAGAGCAGCCGAGTAAATCGGCGCTGACGTCTTCTTATCTTGTTGATATTCTTTTATTCATTTTTGGAAGCAGCGAAGGTGCCGCTTCCAGGGTCCTGTTGAAGATCTGATTTTACATTCTTCCTTAGGTTCTAAGTAAGCCTACGTTTTATCGCTGCGCTGCCCACAGTTAGCCAGCAGCGAGAGACGGTTATATATATTATATGTGTTATATATTTATTTATGCTCTTTGGAGCGCGAGGGTATATGCATACACATGAGTTCGGTCAAGTGGTCGGCGAGTGTAACAGAATGCTGGCACTTGCACTTTCTGTGAACGTGCCGATCGAATCATATTTCGGCCACTTGGGTTAAAGACCGGAGCTCTGTTTATGTAAACACTGCAACAAAGTGTTACGTTGTATTTACTAAGTACTCTTGGTACAGTAGATATTCAATATGTACGCATAATACATCTCCCTCCTTTGAAAAATAACGTAATATTATGAAGTTATTTTATAAGATTTTACTTAAAAGATTAATTTTTAATTAACAAAGGAAGATTTTCGTTTTTTTTTTTTTTTATTTTGATGATATTAAATTACAAATAATATTTAAATGTAGAGTTATTTTTGTTTTAGTATGGCCATACCAATAACAATTATGAATAAATATTTTTAACCTATCCTTTTGTACTGTTTGTTGTTTGTTTTTATTATTCGATATTATAATTTTATTTTTATCTCCTATTTCTGTTACTTTATACGGACCAGTATATTTACCATATTTTCTAACTTATGACCTGTTTCATTTCTCAATAAGACTTTATCACCTACTGATATATCTATGTCGTTTATTTTCTGATCATATAATATATTATTATTTTTCTTATTTTATTCTATCATTATTCTTGCTCTTTTATATGCTAGTTCTAATATATATTTACTTTCCTTAGCATAGTCATCTATTTTATATATAGTCTCTATATGATCTATACTATTAAATTGTTTTGGTAAATTCTTTGTTTTACCAAATACTAACTCATATGGACAGTAATTATGTGCCATCGAGGGGGTCGTGTTGAAACAGAACAGAACTATTGAAGCCATACGTCCCAATCAGTATTATCAACCGATATATATCAGCGTATGTATTCATTGAAGGTTCTATGACTACGTTCTATTGTTTCAACTGTCTGGTGGTGGTGTGCAGTAGATGCTATATTTTCAATTTTTAGGTATTTACACAAATCATTTATAATTGAATTCTTATATTTTGTTCCCATGTCCGTAATGAACGTCTTTATTGGACCGTATTTCAGAATAAATGGTTCAAAAATTTTTTATTTGGAAGTGGTATGGCAACTAAATATTAAGTTAGGTCACATATAATATTGGAGTGACAGCATATTCATTGCCATTTTCTGATTTTGGTAGTGGACCAATAGTGTCTATTATCACCCTTTCGAACGCATTTATTGTCGTATTAGTTATGTATTATCAATGGGGTCTTATTGTGGTTTGTTATTTGATCTTTTTGGCATTTTTGACATTTTCGTATGTACTCAGTAATATCTCGAGTCATACCTTTCCAAAAATAATGTCTTTTGACCTTGGCCAAGGTTTTTGTAATACCTGTATGACCTCCTTGTATTGGATCGTCTTGGAATTTAGACAGTATAGCTTCTTTATCTTTTTATTTTTCCATATGGGTCACCGGGTTGAGTAGCGCTACTCTTAATGTTTTCATTATCTTATTGCCCATTTGTTTGAAATTATCTATTGAAACTTATTCAAAGATATTTTCCCACGGTGTCATTTTGAGTTGGCTGATTTTGTTTATACCGGCTTGCATTTCAAGCCTTTGGAAAAATTTACCTAAGTCTAGATTCCCATTGGTATATAAATCGCTAACATCGTATCTTGCAGTAATTTTTCTACCATGTTTAGGTAAACATAGCGTATATTTTACATGCAAGGTCACTACTTTACGTACTTTGTTATTGTTTATGACTTCATATACCATTCGTTGGGCTTAGAAGCTTTCTCTATAGATTGCGTAGGCAATTCTATTTCTTTGTTATCCGCGCGGATTTTCTTTCTATTTTATCTAGTATCTAGTAGTGACTTTCATTATATTTCCTGTAATGTTTTGTAGATCTTAAATGGTTATTCTTGATAACGCATCAGCTACATGATTGTCTTTTCCCTTTAGATATTCATCTGTGAAATCATACTCTTCTAATTATAGCCTCATCCGTATCAGTTTAGAAGTCGGATTGATCATTGAGAATAGATATATATATGTTCTGTGATATGTTCTGATTGTAAAGTGTTTTCCATAAATATATGGTTGAAAATATTGCCCAGTGAATTGCAGCTAATTCCTGCTCAGTTGTATATTTATTACTTTCTCCCTTAGTGAAAGCTCTTGAGGCGTATGCAATGGGAATTTGGAGTCCGTTATGGTTTTGAGCTAAAACCGCTATGTACGCTTGCTTACTTGCAACAGTAAATTTGCAGAATTCTTTGCTGAAATCAGGATATGGTACCAAAGTATGTTCCATGAGTTTTGTTTTTAAATATTGGAATGCTTTTTCGCATTCATCTGTCCATTTGAAAGGATCATTCTTTTTACATAATCTTGTAATGTGCCGTGAATATTCGGCGAAATTTTTTATGAAACGTCTATAATAATTGCAAAATGCTATGAAACGTCTAGCTCTGTCCGCATTGTGCGGCGTAGGGTATTTAGTAATGACATCATATTTCTAGTCATCCGGAAGTATTCCTTTATCTGTGCATTTATGACCGAGAAAAGTCACCTCATGCATAAAAAATGGATGTAACTTTAGATTAAATCTTTGTATTTCCTACATTTCTGAAAAACGTCTGTTATTAAGTTAAGTTTTTAAGCATATGCTATTCCGAAAAACCTATAACTATTAAATCATCTATATAAAGGAATGCTTGTGAAGGTTCTAATCCAGAGAATGCTGTAGTCATCATTCTCTGAAATGAACAAGGCGTCTTTTTTTATACCGCAAAATAGTCGCGTGAAGCGTTACGAGTCATTGCTCGTTGAAAATGATGTTATATCTCTTGAACTTCTTTCGAGTTCAAATTGATGAAATCCTGACATTAAGTCAAGGCATGAAAAATATTTTGCTCGTCCAAGTTGATCCGTTTGCGTCGCCTGCGGGGATCTGCACGAATCTGGCACTTGTCCGGCTATTAAACTTAATCCAAATTCAAAAAAATGTGGCAATTGTAGTGAACACCACACAGCTAAGTATCCGGGGATGCCCTGTCTACAAAGATCTTCAAAGTCGCATAAACAAACGAATTGCTTCGGCTCGTAGTACTAATAACACCCAAAAATATATAGTACCCTCCCAATCGTTTCCTGACACTTTCTTCTTAAACGTCAAAATTTCATCCCTTCCTCCAGTAATCACCATACCGAGTGTTTCATTTGCCAGTACCCTAAAATCGGGAACGGAAGGTCCTTCGTTCACAATAGCGTTCTCAAAAGCGCCGCAACCTCGAACCGTGCCAGACGACCTGCAACAACTCACAAGTGCCATAGAAAAAATTATGTTATCATTCCAAGCAACGATGACGGAATTTATGTCGTTCATGAGAACAACAATGCAGGATTTAAAGCGTGCCTTAGTACAAGTACTTGCATCTCAACATTCAAAAAAAAAAAAATGACCTCCCTTCGTATATGTTTATGGAATGCGAATGGCGTCTCCCGCCACAAACTTGATCTCGATAGGTTCTTGAAAGATAAAGAAGTTGATATTATGTTGCTCTTAGAGACCCATCTAACCAGCAAGTACAATTTTCAAATAAATGGCTACGTGTTCTACGCCACTAATCACCCCGATGGAAAAGCACATGGAAGAACCGGCATCTTGATCAGTAGTCGCATTAAACATAACTTCCTTAATCGTTTTGGGAAAAACTACCTACAAGCTACATCTGTGGTGGTCTATTCTAATGGCGGTAATATAACTTTGGCCGCCATCTACTGTCCGCCCCGCTTCTCAATTAATGAGAATCAATTTATGAAATTCTTTTGCACCCTTGGGGATCAATTTTTTGCTTCGGCCGACTACAACGCCAAATATACACACTGGGGATCCCGTTTTGGGATGTACTCCAAAGGTAAACTGCTATATACTGCCCTCAATCCGATAAATAGGTTGAACTGTCTATCACCTGGGAAACCCACATACTGGCCTTCAGACCCCCGAAAACTACCAGATCTGATTGATTTTGCGATTGTAAGAAAAATTCCTACAGTGCTTCTTAACGCTATAACACTTGAAAATCTCTCATCTGACCACTCACCCGTACTCTTAAACATTTTTCGGCCGTCAGAAATTTAAGAAAGGCCGCGTCATCTTAAAACATCAGCCACAAAATGGTTAAAGTATAAAAAATATGTCAGCACACACTTAGAACTCAATCCTATGCTAGACACAAATTCAGATATTAAATTCTGTAAAAACATTTGGGTCGATAATAAGAAAAGCTGCTAGTGCTGCAACACCTCAAATGACTTCTAAGCAACACTTAAGATATGGGACTACGAACAGGCAAATCGAGAACTTAGTGCTAGAAAAACGACGTCTCCGACGAGAGTGGCAAACCCACCGATCACCAACCACAAAACAACGGCTGAAGACGACAACACGCGTCCTAAAGAAAGCTCTTAAGAATGAGAAGGATAAAGAACATCGTCGGTATATTGAGAAACTATAGCCGACAAACACAAGGCAGTCATTGTGGAAGGCAAATCTTTGCCTAAGAGATGCCTATTCGGGATAACACTGGGAAATGGGCCCGTAGTGATGCAGAAAAGTAAATATATTTGCTGCTCATGTACAAAATGTGTTTCAGCCGAACCCACCAACAATTGGCTTTACACTCCCGCACGTCTCCGATGGACAACATACTGATCCACTGAATTTTCCTCCGAACAAAATTGAAAAAGATATCAAAGAACAACTGAATCCAAAAAAAGCACCTGGCCATGACTTAATATTATATCTCCAAAAATGATTATGGAGCTACCAAACTGTGCTGTACGACATATCAGCACATTGTTCAATGCCATAGCTAAAAACAATTATTTTCCCAACCAATGGAAAAAATCCACCATACTTATGATTCCAAAGCCAGGAAAAGATAGAACGCAGTCATCATCCTACAGACCAATAAGTCTTTTTTCATGCATCATTAAGCTCTTTGAAAAATTACTCATCATTCGAATACAAGCACATCTGCAAAATCGTATCACAGTTCCATCGCATCAATTTGGATTCCGTCAAAATCGTGGAACAATTGAACAACTGAACAGAATAACAACAGAGAACAGAACTTTTGAGCACAAGGACTTTTGCACAGTCGAATTCCTTGACGTCTCCCAAACATTAAACCGAGTGTGGTTGGAGGGCCTCATGTATAAAATAAAAACACTCCTTCCACCAAATACACACAAGCTGCTTGAATCATATCTTTTCAAAAAAAAATTTACTGTAAGGTGCAATGCGAATATCTCAGAGGACTATGTCATCGAACCGGGACCCTGAGGGACTCAGGAAAATGGACTCAGAAAATGCATTTGAAGCTGAAAGCCAGTAGGTTTCACTGGCTTATCAACTCACGCTCTCCACTATACAACACAGTTCTAAAACCAATATTGACATATGGATGTCAACTATGGGGCAATGCATGCAACAGCAACATTGAAATAATACAACGAGCCCAATCAAAAATTCTGCGAACAATAACTGGTACGCCTTGGTACATCCGGAACGCGAACATCCACCGGGACCAACGGACTCCAGTTCTAAAAACTGAAATTGCACAGCAGAAGGCTAAATACCTAAAGCGACTTGCAACGCATCCAAACCATTTGGCCGAATCACTTATATGTAGTAGGCTAGAGGTACATAAGTTTAGTATAGCAACATAGTATATAAACATCAAGTGTATAAACATTAAGTCATGGTTCGCTTTCGGGTGGCATTCTCTCTGTTTCGCAACATCGGCTCTGTAGCAACAAGCATAGAGGCAGATCGTTAACGGAGAGGGAGTCAGTCGATTGCTAAAGTTGGAAATGCAAAGTACCGAATAAACTTAAGAGGCTAAATCCTGCGTTCCTGTTTATTTAAATCAGAGGGCTTATAGTACCCCTACAATATCAGAAGTGGGCCGATCACGAGCCAAAGAAAAAAAAAATGAATATAAGCAATGCATCGACGGAGCAGTTAAAAGGGTGGTTGAGTGAATTAAAAGAACCGACCACGGGAACAAAAAGAGAATTGATTTTGCGTTTGAATAATTTAACAAACGAAAAGCGAAATCAATTGAAATTATTATTAAAAAGCGAGGAAGAAGATTTCTACGGAAGCAGCAATAATAATGTTCAAAAAGGAAAAAGAAATAACGCAAAAGACGGAGAGCATAAAGAGGACGAAAGTAACGGCGAAGCTGGAGGTAACAACGAAGACGGCGATGAGAAGAGCACTGTGCGCAACAACAAAAGTAACGGCGAACATGACGACAGAAGCGGGGTACGCAGTTACAACAGTGCAGACGGCGTCCGCAACAAAAACAGCGGCGACGGGAATAGCGACGAAAACGAAGTTTGCGGCAACGAAGACGGCGACGAAGATGGCAGCGGTGAGAAAAGCAACAAAGAATTTGGCGGGAACAAACGAAATTCAGTGGGACAAGCTCGGCAAAATATGGATTTATTATTGCGTATGGCAACCGATGCAGTGAATGAATTTTCGGGAGATACATGTGCACGCAAATGGATCCTACAAGTGAAAAATATAGCCAGCGTTTATGGAATACATGAACCATATATAAAGATGTTGATCATCAGTAAGATAAAAGGAAAAGCATGCATGTGGTTGCATGCAGATCCAGAACGTGTATTGCTACCAACAGAGCAGTTGGCGGCTGAGCTTATATCAATGTTTGGTGAGAGGAAGTCGAAGTTAGAAACAAGGCGAAAATTTGAGGAACGAAAATGGACAGCTGGCGAAAGCTTTGTGGCTTATGTAGACGATAAGGTGATGCTTGCACATGGAATAAAAATGGATGATGAAGAATTAGTGGCGCTCCTCATTGAAGGTATTCCGAATCAAATGCTACGTAACCAAGCCCGTATCCAATGCTTTGAAGATATCCAGCACTTAAAGCGGGCATTTGCGGAAGTGAAACTACCGAAAATGATTGAAACAGACAAGAAGGTGGCATCGGTGAACAATAATGGCAGCACACTCTTGCGTTGTTTCAATTGCAATTCGAAGGGACACTGGGCCAAAGAGTGCAGGAAGCCAAAGCGCGAAAAAGGGTCATGCTATGCCTGTGGTGAGATGGGGCACTTTGCAGCAAAGTGCCTGAAAAACAAGAATGGGGATGAAAACAATTATGTAAGATATTTTGAAATTAATTTTATGAACAATTCTAAATCAAAATTTATTACTCCATGCCTCATAGACACGGGAAGCCCCATTTCGTTCATATAAATTAGTAAAGTACCTAAAGATGTTATTGAAGTACCAGTTTTAAGTTCATTTTACGGATTAAACAAAAGTTACTTGAAAACATATGGAAAAATATTGTGTTACATTATGAAAAATGTGAATAAAATACATTTTAATTTAATAATAGTGGCAAACGAGTCTATGAGTCATGATGTAGTATTGGGAAGAGACTTTATGGAAGCATGCAACTTATGCTTGAATCTGGACACCTTGAAAATGATACAGTGAAAATTACAGTGGATAAAATTGACAATCGATGTAACAAGAAAAGCGATAAAATGTTAGAAGAAACAAATATGTACAACAAGAGTAAAACAGTTAGCGATAGTGTTAGTCAAGGTAGTAGTAAAAGTCAAGTGATTAGTGACAAGGTTAAAAATAAATTAGAGAAAGCTGTCAATGCTGAAATAAGCACAGCGGAGAGGGAATTGCTTGAAATTAATGTAATAGATGACTCAATTGATTACAAAATAGGTGATAAGGTGGATCATAATATGAAATGTCAATTTATTGAGTTGGTAGAAAACTGTTATGTTAATAAAGAAAGACCGAATGAACCGGAGATTCGGTGTGAAATACAATTAAGATTAAATGACCCGAAACCGTTTAGTTGTTCTCCTAGAAGATTAGCATATACTGAAAAAGAAAAGCTGCAGATTATCTTAGATGAGTATCTAAAAAACGGAATTAATAAACCGAGTGATTCAGAGTATGCATCTCCGATAGTGTTAGTGAAAAAGAAAACAGGAGACCTAAGATTATGTGTTGATTACAGAAAACTTAACAAAATAATGGTCAAAGATAATTATCCTTTACCATTGATTGATGATCTGTTGGATAGATTAGTAAATAAAACGATATTCTCGAAGTTAGATCTTAAACATGGCTACTTTCATGTTTTTGTTAATAAGGAATCCATGAAATATACATCTTTTATGACGCCTTTAGGACAGTTTGAATTTTTAAGGATGCCAATGGGGCTGAAAAATGCACCGGCGGTCTTTCAGAGATTTATTAATAGAATTTTCGAGGATATGATAAGGCAGGGTAAAGTTATTGTATATATGGATGACATTATGATAGCTAGCGAAGGAATAAGGAACATATGGAAGTACTTAGGGAAGTTTTTGACAGGTTGACGAGGAACAAATTAGAGCAGAGAATGGATAAATGTGAGTTTCTGCAATCGAGTGTACAATATTTAGGATTTTTAATAACAAGTAAGGGAATACAGGCCAATGACAAGGGAATAGAAGCAATTAGAGATTTTCCAATACCAGATAAGGTGCATGATGTCAGAAGCTTTTTAGGATTGTGTTCATATTTTAGAAGATTCATTAAGGGTTTTTCAACGATTGCAAAACCTTTATATGACTTATTGAAGAAAGACAAAGAATTTTCGTTTGAAGAAATAGAGTTAGAATGTTTTGAGACACTTAAGAAAAAGTTAGTGGAAGCTCCAGTGTTAGGGTTATATTGTTATAAGGATGAAATAGAGTTACATACAGATGCAAGTGCACAAGGCTTTGGTGCAGTGTTATTGCAAAAGAAAGAGGATATGAAATGGCACCCTATATTTTATTACTCGAAAGCCACAACAAAGGATGAGGCCAAATATCATAGTTTTGAACTTGAAACATTGGCTATCCTGTATGCATTAAGAAGATTTAGAATCTATGTACAGGGAAAGAGATTTAAAATTGTTACGGATTGCAACGCATTAACTCTAACGTTAAATAGAGTGGAATTAAATCCTAGGATTGCAAGGTGGGCATTAGAACTATTAGAGTACGATTTTGAGTTAGTTCATAAAGCAGGAAAGCATATGCAGCATGTGGATGCATTGAGCAGAAATACGAACATATTAGTGATAGAAACTAATAGTTTTGAAGATAATTTAATTATTTGTCAAGCAAAAGATGAAAAGTTGAAAGATATTAGGAAAAAGTTAGAGAAAACGGAAGATAAAATTTTTGAAATGAGAAATGGTGTACTTTATAGGAAGGCAAATGGTGGAAGATTGTTGTTTTGTGTACCAATATCACAATGAATTAGGTCACTTAGGGAGAGATAAGGTTATAGATGCTATTGTTAAGACTTATTGGTTTTCGAATATGAAGGAAAAAGTTGTTAGGCATATAGGAAATTGTTTGAGATGTGTGGCATTTTCACCGAAGTCGGGAAAAGAAGAAGGAATGCTGCATAGCATCCCAAAGGGAAACGTGCCGTTTGAGATAATACATATTGATCATTATGGACCGGTAGATAATGGTAGAATAAAAAAACATCTGTTTGTAATAATAGATGGATTCACTAAATATGTTAGGTTATACGCAACAAAAACAACGAACACAAAGGAAGTAATTCTAGCTTTAAAGGATTATTTTAGATCATATAGCAGGCCGAAAGTTATAGTATCAGATAGGGGGACCTGTTTTACATCCGAAGATTTTGCAAAATGTATGGAAGAGTATAATATTAAACACATAAAGATAGCGACAGGTTCACCCCAGGCCAATGGACAGGTAGAAAGAGTCAATAGAATAGTAGGGCCTATGATAGCTAAATTAACAGACATTGAAAAGGGATTGCATTGGGATGCAGTTATTGAAGACGTAGAATTTTCTCTGAATAATACCAAATAGCGTATATTTTACATGCAAGGTCACTACTTTACGTACTTTGTTATTGTTTATGACTTCATATACCATTCGTTGGGCTTAGAAGCTTTCTCTATAGATTGCGTAGGCAATTCTATTTCTTTGTTATCCGCGCGGATTTTCTTTCTATTTTATCTAGTATCTAGTAGTGACTTTCATTATATTTCCTGTAATGTTTTGTAGATCTTAAATGGTTATTCTTGATAACGCATCAGCTACATGATTGTCTTTTCCCTTTAGATATTCATCTGTGAAATCATACTCTTCTAATTATAGCCTCATCCGTATCAGTTTAGAAGTCGGATTGATCATTGAGAATAGATATATATATGTTCTGTGATATGTTCTGATTGTAAAGTGTTTTCCATAAATATATGGTTGAAAATATTGCCCAGTGAATTGCAGCTAATTCCTGCTCAGTTGTATATTTATTACTTTCTCCCTTAGTGAAAGCTCTTGAGGCGTATGCAATGGGAATTTGGAGTCCGTTATGGTTTTGAGCTAAAACCGCTATGTACGCTTGCTTACTTGCAACAGTAAATTTGCAGAATTCTTTGCTGAAATCAGGATATGGTACCAAAGTATGTTCCATGAGTTTTGTTTTTAAATATTGGAATGCTTTTTCGCATTCATCTGTCCATTTGAAAGGATCATTCTTTTTACATAATCTTGTAATGTGCCGTGAATATTCGGCGAAATTTTTTATGAAACGTCTATAATAATTGCAAAATGCTATGAAACGTCTAGCTCTGTCCGCATTGTGCGGCGTAGGGTATTTAGTAATGACATCATATTTCTAGTCATCCGGAAGTATTCCTTTATCTGTGCATTTATGACCGAGAAAAGTCACCTCATGCATAAAAAATGGATGTAACTTTAGATTAAATCTTTGTATTTCCTACATTTCTGAAAAACGTCTGTTATTAAGTTAAGTTTTTAAGCATATGCTATTCCGAAAAACCTATAACTATTAAATCATCTATATAAAGGAATGCTTGTGAAGGTTCTAATCCAGAGAATGCTGTAGTCATCATTCTCTGAAATGAACAAGGCGTCTTTTTTTATACCGCAAAATAGTCGCGTGAAGCGTTACGAGTCATTGCTCGTTGAAAATGATGTTATATCTCTTGAACTTCTTTCGAGTTCAAATTGATGAAATCCTGACATTAAGTCAAGGCATGAAAAATATTTTGCTCGTCCAAGTTGATCCGTTTGCGTCGCCTGCGGGGATCTGCACGAATCTGGCACTTGTCCGGCTATTAAACTTAATCCAATTCAAAAAAATGTGGCATTTGTAGTGAACACCACACAGCTAAGTATCCGGGGATGCCCTGTCTACAAAGATCTTCAAAGTCGCATAAACAAACGAATTGCTTCGGCTCGTAGTACTAATAACACCCAAAAATATATAGTACCCTCCCAATCGTTTCCTGACACTTTCTTCTTAAACGTCAAAATTTCATCCCTTCCTCCAGTAATCACCATACCGAGTGTTTCATTTGCCAGTGCCCTAAAATCGGGAACGGAAGGTCCTTCGTTCACAATAGCGTTCTCAAAAGCGCCGCAACCTCGAACCGTGCCAGACGACCTGCAACAACTCACAAGTGCCATAGAAAAAATTATGTTATCATTCCAAGCAACGATGACGGAATTTATGTCGTTCATGAGAACAACAATGCAGGATTTAAAGCGTGCCTTAGTACAAGTACTTGCATCTCAACATTCAAAAAAAAAAAAATGACCTCCCTTCGTATATGTTTATGGAATGCGAATGGCGTCTCCCGCCACAAACTTGATCTCGATAGGTTCTTGAAAGATAAAGAAGTTGATATTATGTTGCTCTTAGAGACCCATCTAACCAGCAAGTACAATTTTCAAATAAATGGCTACGTGTTCTACGCCACTAATCACCCCGATGGAAAAGCACATGGAAGAACCGGCATCTTGATCAGTAGTCGCATTAAACATAACTTCCTTAATCGTTTTGGGAAAAACTACCTACAAGCTACATCTGTGGTGGTCTATTCTAATGGCGGTAATATAACTTTGGCCGCCATCTACTGTCCGCCCCGCTTCTCAATTAATGAGAATCAATTTATGAAATTCTTTTGCACCCTTGGGGATCAATTTTTTGCTTCGGCCGACTACAACGCCAAATATACACACTGGGGATCCCGTTTTGGGATGTACTCCAAAGGTAAACTGCTATATACTGCCCTCAATCCGATAAATAGGTTGAACTGTCTATCACCTGGGAAACCCACATACTGGCCTTCAGACCCCCGAAAACTACCAGATCTGATTGATTTTGCGATTGTAAGAAAAATTCCTACAGTGCTTCTTAACGCTATAACACTTGAAAATCTCTCATCTGACCACTCACCCGTACTCTTAAACATTTTTCGGCCGTCAGAAATTTAAGAAAGGCCGCGTCATCTTAAAACATCAGCCACAAACTGGTTAAAGTATAAAAAATATGTCAGCACACACTTAGAACTCAATCCTATGCTAGACACAAATTCAGATATTAAATTCTGTAAAAACATTTGGGTCGATAATAAGAAAAGCTGCTAGTGCTGCAACACCTCAAATGACTTCTAAGCAACACTTAAGATATGGGACTACGAACAGGCAAATCGAGAACTTAGTGCTAGAAAAACGACGTCTCCGACGAGAGTGGCAAACCCACCGATCACCAACCACAAAACAACGGCTGAAGACGACAACACGCGTCCTAAAGAAAGCTCTTAAGAATGAGAAGGATAAAGAACATCGTCGGTATATTGAGAAACTATAGCCGACAAACACAAGGCAGTCATTGTGGAAGGCAAATCTTTGCCTAAGAGATGCCTATTCGGGATAACACTGGGAAATGGGCCCGTAGTGATGCAGAAAAGTAAATATATTTGCTGCTCATGTACAAAATGTGTTTCAGCCGAACCCACCAACAATTGGCTTTACACTCCCGCACGTCTCCGATGGACAACATACTGATCCACTGAATTTTCCTCCGAACAAAATTGAAAAAGATATCAAAGAACAACTGAATCCAAAAAAAGCACCTGGCCATGACTTAATATTATATCTCCAAAAATGATTATGGAGCTACCAAACTGTGCTGTACGACATATCAGCACATTGTTCAATGCCATAGCTAAAAACAATTATTTTCCCAACCAATGGAAAAAATCCACCATACTTATGATTCCAAAGCCAGGAAAAGATAGAACGCAGTCATCATCCTACAGACCAATAAGTCTTTTTTCATGCATCATTAAGCTCTTTGAAAAATTACTCATCATTCGAATACAAGCACATCTGCAAAATCGTATCACAGTTCCATCGCATCAATTTGGATTCCGTCAAAATCGTGGAACAATTGAACAACTGAACAGAATAACAACAGAGAACAGAACTTTTGAGCACAAGGACTTTTGCACAGTCGAATTCCTTGACGTCTCCCAAACATTAAACCGAGTGTGGTTGGAGGGCCTCATGTATAAAATAAAAACACTCCTTCCACCAAATACACACAAGCTGCTTGAATCATATCTTTTCAAAAAAAAATTTGCTGTAAGGTGCAATGCGAATATCTCAGAGGACTATGTCATCGAACCGGGACCCTGAGGGACTCAGGAAAATGGACTCAGAAAATGCATTTGAAGCTGAAAGCCAGTAGGTTTCACTGGCTTATCAACTCACGCTCTCCACTATACAACACAGTTCTAAAACCAATATTGACATATGGATGTCAACTATGGGGCAATGCATGCAACAGCAACATTGAAATAATACAACGAGCCCAATCAAAAATTCTGCGAACAATAACTGGTACGCCTTGGTACATCCGGAACGCGAACATCCACCGGGACCAACGGACTCCAGTTCTAAAAACTGAAATTGCACAGCAGAAGGCTAAATACCTAAAGCGACTTGCAACGCATCCAAACCATTTGGCCGAATCACTTATATGTAGTAGGCTAGAGGTACATAAGTTTAGTATAGCAACATAGTATATAAACATCAAGTGTATAAACATTAAGTCATGGTTCGCTTTCGGGTGGCATTCTCTCTGTTTCGCAACATCGGCTCTGTAGCAACAAGCATAGAGGCAGATCGTTAACGGAGAGGGAGTCAGTCGATTGCTAAAGTTGGAAATGCAAAGTACCGAATAAACTTAAGAGGCTAAATCCTGCGTTCCTGTTTATTTAAATCAGAGGGCTTATAGTACCCCTACAATATCAGAAGTGGGCCGATCACGAGCCAAAGAAAAAAAAATGAATATAAGCAATGCATCGACGGAGCAGTTAAAAGGGTGGTTGAGTGAATTAAAAGAACCGACCACGGGAACAAAAAGAGAATTGATTTTGCGTTTGAATAATTTAACAAACGAAAAGCGAAATCAATTGAAATTATTATTAAAAAGCGAGGAAGAAGATTTCTACGGAAGCAGCAATAATAATGTTCAAAAAGGAAAAAGAAATAACGCAAAAGACGGAGAGCATAAAGAGGACGAAAGTAACGGCGAAGCTGGAGGTAACAACGAAGACGGCGATGAGAAGAGCACTGTGCGCAACAACAAAAGTAACGGCGAACATGACGACAGAAGCGGGGTACGCAGTTACAACAGTGCAGACGGCGTCCGCAACAAAAACAGCGGCGACGGGAATAGCGACGAAAACGAAGTTTGCGGCAACGAAGACGGCGACGAAGATGGCAGCGGTGAGAAAAGCAACAAAGAATTTGGCGGGAACAAACGAAATTCAGTGGGACAAGCTCGGCAAAATATGGATTTATTATTGCGTATGGCAACCTATGCAGTGAATGAATTTTCGGGAGATACATGTGCACGCAAATGGATCCTACAAGTGAAAAATATAGCCAGCGTTTATGGAATACATGAACCATATATAAAGATGTTGATCATCAGTAAGATAAAAGGAAAAGCATGCATGTGGTTGCATGCAGATCCAGAACGTGTATTGCTACCAACAGAGCAGTTGGCGGCTGAGCTTATATCAATGTTTGGTGAGAGGAAGTCGAAGTTAGAAACAAGGCGAAAATTTGAGGAACGAAAATGGACAGCTGGCGAAAGCTTTGTGGCTTATGTAGACGATAAGGTGATGCTTGCACATGGAATAAAAATGGATGATGAAGAATTAGTGGCGCTCCTCATTGAAGGTATTCCGAATCAAATGCTACGTAACCAAGCCCGTATCCAATGCTTTGAAGATATCCAGCACTTAAAGCGGGCATTTGCGGAAGTGAAACTACCGAAAATGATTGAAACAGACAAGAAGGTGGCATCGGTGAACAATAATGGCAGCACACTCTTGCGTTGTTTCAATTGCAATTCGAAGGGACACTGGGCCAAAGAGTGCAGGAAGCCAAAGCGCGAAAAAGGGTCATGCTATGCCTGTGGTGAGATGGGGCACTTTGCAGCAAAGTGCCTGAAAAACAAGAATGGGGATGAAAACAATTATGTAAGATATTTTGAAATTAATTTTATGAACAATTCTAAATCAAAATTTATTACTCCATGCCTCATAGACACGGGAAGCCCCATTTCGTTCATATAAATTAGTAAAGTACCTAAAGATGTTATTGAAGTACCAGTTTTAAGTTCATTTTACGGATTAAACAAAAGTTACTTGAAAACATATGGAAAAATATTGTGTTACATTATGAAAAATGTGAATAAAATACATTTTAATTTAATAATAGTGGCAAACGAGTCTATGAGTCATGATGTAGTATTGGGAAGAGACTTTATGGAAGCATGCAACTTATGCTTGAATCTGGACACCTTGAAAATGATACAGTGAAAATTACAGTGGATAAAATTGACAATCGATGTAACAAGAAAAGCGATAAAATGTTAGAAGAAACAAATATGTACAACAAGAGTAAAACAGTTAGCGATAGTGTTAGTCAAGGTAGTAGTAAAAGTCAAGTGATTAGTGACAAGGTTAAAAATAAATTAGAGAAAGCTGTCAATGCTGAAATAAGCACAGCGGAGAGGGAATTGCTTGAAATTAATGTAATAGATGACTCAATTGATTACAAAATAGGTGATAAGGTGGATCATAATATGAAATGTCAATTTATTGAGTTGGTAGAAAACTGTTATGTTAATAAAGAAAGACCGAATGAACCGGAGATTCGGTGTGAAATACAAGTAAGATTAAATGACCAGAAACCGTTTAGTTGTTCTCCTAGAAGATTAGCATATACTGAAAAAGAAAAGCTGCAGATTATCTTAGATGAGTATCTAAAAAACGGAATTATTAAACCGAGTGATTCAGAGTATGCATCTCCGATAGTGTTAGTGAAAAAGAAAACAGGAGACCTAAGATTATGTGTTGATTACAGAAAACTTAACAAAATAATGGTCAAAGATAATTATCCTTTACCATTGATTGATGATCTGTTGGATAGATTAGTAAATAAAACGATATTCTCGAAGTTAGATCTTAAACATGGCTACTTTCATGTTTTTGTTAATAAGGAATCCATGAAATATACATCTTTTATGACGCCTTTAGGACAGTTTGAATTTTTAAGGATGCCAATGGGGCTGAAAAATGCACCGGCGGTCTTTCAGAGATTTATTAATAGAATTTTCGAGGATATGATAAGGCAGGGTAAAGTTATTGTATATATGGATGACATTATGATAGCTAGCGAAGGAATAAGGAACATATGGAAGTACTTAGGGAAGTTTTTGACAGGTTGACGAGGAACAAATTAGAGCTGAGAATGGATAAATGTGAGTTTCTGCAATCGAGTGTACAATATTTAGGATTTTTAATAACAAGTAAGGGAATACAGGCCAATGACAAGGGAATAGAAGCAATTAGAGATTTTCCAATACCAGATAAGGTGCATGATGTCAGAAGCTTTTTAGGATTGTGTTCATATTTTAGAAGATTCATTAAGGGTTTTTCAACGATTGCAAAACCTTTATATGACTTATTGAAGAAAGACAAAGAATTTTCGTTTGAAGAAATAGAGTTAGAATGTTTTGAGACACTTAAGAAAAAGTTAGTGGAAGCTCCAGTGTTAGGGTTATATTGTTATAAGGATGAAATAGAGTTACATACAGATGCAAGTGCACAAGGCTTTGGTGCAGTGTTATTGCAAAAGAAAGAGGATATGAAATGGCACCCTATATTTTATTACTCGAAAGCCACAACAAAGGATGAGGCCAAATATCATAGTTTTGAACTTGAAACATTGGCTATCCTGTATGCATTAAGAAGATTTAGAATCTATGTACAGGGAAAGAGATTTAAAATTGTTACGGATTGCAACGCATTAACTCTAACGTTAAATAGAGTGGAATTAAATCCTAGGATTGCAAGGTGGGCATTAGAACTATTAGAGTACGATTTTGAGTTAGTTCATAAAGCAGGAAAGCATATGCAGCATGTGGATGCATTGAGCAGAAATACGAACATATTAGTGATAGAAACTAATAGTTTTGAAGATAATTTAATTATTTGTCAAGCAAAAGATGAAAAGTTGAAAGATATTAGGAAAAAGTTAGAGAAAACGGAAGATAAAATTTTTGAAATGAGAAATGGTGTACTTTATAGGAAGGCAAATGGTGGAAGATTGTTGTTTTGTGTACCAGAAGAAATGGAAGAAAAAATTTTATATAAATATCACAATGAATTAGGTCACTTAGGGAGAGATAAGGTTATAGATGCTATTGTTAAGACTTATTGGTTTTCGAATATGAAGGAAAAAGTTGTTAGGCATATAGGAAATTGTTTGAGATGTGTGGCATTTTCACCGAAGTCGGGAAAAGAAGAAGGAATGCTGCATAGCATCCCAAAGGAAACGTGCCGTTTGAGATAATACATATTGATCATTATGGACCGGTAGATAATGGTAGAATAAAAAAACATCTGTTTGTAATAATAGATGGATTCACTAAATATGTTAGGTTATACGCAACAAAAACAACGAACACAAAGGAAGTAATTCTAGCTTTAAAGGATTATTTTAGATCATATAGCAGGCCGAAAGTTATAGTATCAGATAGGGGGACCTGTTTTACATCCGAAGATTTTGCAAAATGTATGGAAGAGTATAATATTAAACACATAAAGATAGCGACAGGTTCACCCCAGGCCAATGGACAGGTAGAAAGAGTCAATAGAATAGTAGGGCCTATGATAGCTAAATTAACAGACATTGAAAAGGGATTGCATTGGGATGCAGTTATTGAAGACGTAGAATTTTCTCTGAATAATACCAAACAAAGAAGTGTAGCGGAATCTCCCAGCAAGATGTTGTTTGGAATTGAACAAAAGGGAAAAGTTGTTGATGAATTAAGACAAAAATTAGAAGAGTTAGATAATGTTAGTGAAATTAGAGACCTGAAAGAAATTAGAAGAAAAGGATCGGAATCGCAATTAAAAGCACAGAGGTATAATGAAAAAAGATATAATAATAAGAAAAAAGAAAGTACGCAGTACAAAGTAGGAGATTACATTATGGTTAAGAATTTCGATAGTACAGGAGGAGTTGCTAGAAAGCTAATACCTAAACATAAGGGTCCATATGTAATAGAGAAGGTATTGAAAAATGATAGGTTTGTAATTAAAGATGTTGAAGGTTTTCAGTTGGCGCGAAATCCATATCAAGGTGTCTGGAGTAGTCAAAATATTAAACATTGGATAGGGAGTAGAAAATAAATTTGTATAATTAAAGATAAGAAAAATAAAAAAAAATATTTTAAGCAAATAGCGACTAAGAACAATGTAATAAGTATAAGTTAGAAAATCTCGACAAGATCAGGTGATCTTAAATGTCAGGACGGTCGAAGTGTAGTAGGCTAGAGGTACATAAGTTTAGTATAGCAACATAGTATATAAACATCAAGTGTATAAACATTAAGTCATGGTTCGCTTTCGGGTGGCATTCTCTCTGTTTCGCAACATCGGCTCTGTAGCAACAAGCATAGAGGCAGATCGTTAACGGAGAGGGAGTCAGTCGATTGCTAAAGTTGGAAATGCAAAGTACCGAATAAACTTAAGAGGCTAAATCCTGCGTTCCTGTTTATTTAAATCAGAGGGCTTATGGTACCCCTACATATAGAAGTGAATAATCACACGCGCCTCCAACGTAACGATTCACCCGCACAGATGCCAAGACCTAGGGCCATTTAGTATAATTCATAATTAAGTGAGTAGATTAAGATTTGTAAACTTAGTGTTAGCCTCTATATAAATTTAGTTTAATTGTTTTCAACAATATTTATTTGTGTAAGTATTAATAATAGAATAAATGCGGTCTGCACTTAATGAGGCGAATTTGTATGTTTGTGCGTGGCGATGACCGACGCTTCTTATCTCCAAATATCGACTGCTTATTACTAATGAGATCTCTTTAGATTACCCTACGTTCTTAAGCAAAGCTTAGCTCTTCTCTCGAAAGGTCCGATACCGATACATTAAAGCGGGCTTAAGTAATAAGTAAGTTACTCCAGGTAACTCCTCTCTTACTAGGATGAAGGCTGTCCTCAGTCCTTTCAAATTATACGAGAATCCTGGTGAGAATCCTACAAAAAATATAAACTGCAAGTACATTGTTAGTTAATAATAGTGATAAAATATAATAATGTACAACGCTCGTTGGTTTTATTATGATATAAAAATACGATGAAGAAGGCCATTAATAACACTAATTGGCTTTTGTTTTTATACCCTGTACCCATTAAAAATGGGTGAAAAGGGTATCATAATATGGTGCAAATATATGTAACAGGCAGAAGGAAGCTTCTCCGACCCCATAAAGTATATATATTCTTGATCAGCATCAACAGCCGAGTCGATATAGCCATGTCCGTCTGTCCGTCTGTCCGTCCGTCCGTCTGTCCGTCCGCCGTCCGTCCGTCTGTCTGTCCCCGCTACCCCGCAAAAAACTGCCACGCCCACAATTATTAACCTAATGCTGTGCAATTTGGCACATGCGTTGGTGCTTATAAAAGCTATCTAATTTTTTAATTTGAACCAAATGGGATAAGAAACACGAAAGGTATGCCACATGCAAAATCTATGGCAAGGGAAGCAGAAGCGCAGCAAAATACGCATTGCGCGACGCCGACTGCGACGTTGGCATCGAAATGTGTATGGCTTTATGACACACGAAACTTATTTTCTTTTTTAATAGAATATTGTTTCATTTATTTATTGATACTAAATAAATAAATTGTAAGCATGTCTAAGGGTACAGGGTATTTTGCAGTCGGGAAACTCGACTGCTTCTCCCTTACTTGTTTATTCTAAGTTATTGTTCTGTAGGCTGTGCTATATAATTGTAATGTCTATTGCTGTTTTGCTGCTTAAGTTTTGGGTCGAAAGGTTCCTGTTGCGTGAATTTATAGTTTTTGAAATTATTAGAGACGGTCGTTCAAGATTTACTTTTAGGCTGTACCTAAGGAGTTGACGATTTTTTATTGTACTGAAAGTTTTGGAGTAGTTGTCTAAATGTAATAAATGTTTAGGTAAATAAACTTTTGACAAGGTGACACTACTGAAATATAATTGACGGACTTAAACAAAGAAAATTATAATCCTAACGTAAGTTATCTTTAAGTACTACCCTTCCCTTAAGACACTTGTACCAATATCTGCTTAAATTTTTTCTTCTTTGTAGCGTGGGGTAAGTTTATTTCCGAGTCGTTTGTTTTGCTTTACAAAGACAGTGTCCCCGACCTCGAAAGTTCTGTCACATCTTGATTTAATAATTCTTCTTCATTGTATTTCTTGTGCTCTGTCAATTTTTTCTGAGATTTCCTCTGCAAATTCTGGGGGCATTGCATGAATTAAGTCGATCCGCTTTTTATTAGTGACTGAATGTACTTTTTTGTTGTTTTCCACGGTTGCTTGAAGTATGAGATTTACCGTATCAACTATGCCTTTTTCTAGTTTTAGGCATCGTGCTATTTCTAACAGTGTGCTGTGAAACCTTTCCATCTATCCATTTGAGGTACTATGATAGGGTGGTTAATTTTCCGCTTGAACATTGATCTGATTTGACAAGAGTGACCTAATTGACTCAGAGTTAATAGATGGCTCATTGTCGCAAAATATTATATTGTCTTTGAGTTTGGATAGAGGTTCATTAACTGCATTATTGTAGGCTCTATGTCGGCTATCGTTCTGTAACCAATGGGTGCAAATAATGAGAATTTATCTATACAGGTCAAGAAATATCTCCTGTCCGTATAGAAAATATCAATGCGTAATGTCTCGCCGATTTGTGAAGGAATAGGCGTTCTCCCAAGGACATGTTTTTGCGGATGACGTACATATTTGGCTTTTTGGCAAACCAGGCAGTTACCTACTATACTGGCTGTTGTATGTATGGTTGCTACAAGTATATCTGACCGGAGGTGGCTTTCTAAAGCATGGATGGCATGCCTGGATAGTGCATCTGCAACATGGTTCTCTCTCCCTGGCTTATACAAAATTTTTGCATTGTGCTCATCTATAAATGCCTTCCACCTTGTGGTTTTAGCATTTGTGTTTTTATCTGACACGGCAAACGTTAATGGTTGGTGGTCTGTGTAAATATTCAGATTTTTAGCGCCATACAGATAGTCCCTTAATGTTTTTAACTCCCATACAATGGCTAAAAGCTCTCGTTCGTTTGTTGCGAAACCTTCTCTACCTTTTAAGGATCTAGATATCATCGTAATAGGCTTTCCTTTTTGTGATAAAACCGCGCCCAGGCCAAGAGCTGAAGCGTCCATAGTTAAATCGAAAGGCTTTCTGTAGTCTGGGTAGGGTAGCATTACATTTTCGGACACTAAGATATTTTTAAGTTTCTGAAATGCAAAGCGTTGCTTATCGTCTAAAATAATGGATATCTTTTTAGAACGAGTGACGGAAACTTTTCCGTTTTCCCCTTTGAGGATGTCATTCAAAGGTCAAGCTATTGAGGCAAAGTCCTTTATAAAGCAGCGGTAATAACTTGCTAGCCCTAAAAAGGATCTAACGTTAAACAAATTAGTGGGTTCTTCATAGTTATGGATAGCCTCTACTTTTTTAGGATTTGTTGTGATGCCGTCTTTGGATACTATGAATCCCAAGTATTCGACACTTTGCTTAAAGAAGTTCGATTTCCCCTTAGACAGCCAACAGGAGGCTTGAAGTAGTCTATCAAGTACCCAACTAATATGATTCAGATGGTCTTCAAGTCGTTCAGAAAAAATAATAACGTCATCAACGTAAACAAAACAAGACTTTCCTATTTGGGGCCTGAGTATGTCATCTATGGCACGTTGAAACATACTGGGCGCATTTTTAAGGCCGAAGGGAAGTCTACAAAACTCGTATTTTCCATGTGCAACCGAGAATGCGGCTTTCTCCCTATCATTTTCTGCAAGTAAGATTTGATGAAACCTTGACTTCAGATCTAGTGTGGTAAAAAATCTGACTTTTCTCAAATTTGATAGGATGAAAACAATATTTGGCACCGGGTATTTGTCATCCACTGTCTTTGAGTTTAGCTTCCGGAGGTCCCAAGTCCCAAGTACCCAAACCGGATTGTTGTAGGGTGAGCGCGAAGGTCGAATGATTCTGTCTTTTAACAACGTCTCTTCATTTACAAAATCTTCTACGCCCATAGGGTATGGATAAAGTCTTGAGTATACCGGTTGTTCATCTTCCGTCCGTATGTTAGCAATAATATTAGTGTTAAATGGCAGTGCCTCTTCTGGGTCTGCAAAGATACCCAATCGTTCTTTTAACATTGTGTGGAATTTGTCGGCTATCTGGTTTGGTACTACGATGTCCTTTATATCAGAGAAATTAACGCTATTGCATTTTAAAAATTTAATTGGTTCGACTGAGTTTTCGATTTTTAATATTTTTTTTAAGTCCAATGTCTGCGTTAGTGTGTCAAATCCTAATATAGCGTCAAAGCTTGACAGGTCCGGTAGAATGAAGAAGGGAATAGTCTTGTTGAAAAGTTCAACAAAATATAAAAAATTCACCGTGTTACAACCATGAAGAGACTTAACTGAAAATTCTTTTTGTACCTGCGTTATGTACTTAAGTTCTGTGAGGGGCTGTATATAATTTTTTGAAGAGTGTTTGAAGTTTTTTGCCGGTGTCGATTAAGATTTTTATGGTTTTCCCTGCTATCTTCCTTTCTATGAACGGCAGCAAGGTTTATAGGTTTTTGTCTTGCATATTAATTCTTCTATGCCTATTAGTATTTTTTTCCAGCTTCGGAACTTTGTCCCGAAAGTTTCATGAGTAGTTCAGAGCGAATTGATAACGGTCGTGATTTGACTCAACCTCCTGTGCTAAAACAAGGGCTGTTGGTAAGTCCTTGGCTCCTTTGGCAAACGGGATATCACTCAATGACTTCTTTGTGCCTGTTATAAATACACGTAACGTGTCAGCCCTATACTTTTTATTGAGTGACATCACTAAGGGTTTATCGCATGTTATTATAGTCCTATTTGTTAGCAGAGTCAATTTTTTCTCGACCTCATCATAAAATTCCTTGAGTGCCATATCACCCTGTCTTAACGTCGACAACTCTTGCTCAATTAGGTAGAACTGCCTTTTGTCAGCATATGTAAAGTCAAGGCGATTAATTATTGCCTTAAAATTCAATGGTGTGCTGAACGAAGATATCACGCTTTTTGTTGAGTTTTTAATTTTATTTCGGATAATACCAAGGGCTTGATAATATTTTGAACTCCCCTCGTATGATTCTTAAACCTTAAAAATTACATGCGCCGCTTTTCTCCACGACACATAGCTTTCGCCCTCAAAGTCTGGCAGCGACATTACTATGTCTAGAGATTCATTACACACTACATCTGGTATAATTTCAGCATCTGTGTAAGTTTCAACTTCTGGGGTGTTCACTGTAATTCTTTGTCAAATAATTCTTTTTGACTTGAAAGCGCCCTGCAACGGCACTTTCTACTATAGCTTTCAGTTTATTTGCTGATAACTCCATTTTACTAGTTTTGTTTTCTGATGTTAAGTTTTTTTGTCTTGCGGTTTCTAATTGTCTAGTCCCTTTCTATTCCAATTCGATATTAAATCGTCTATCTCCTTTTCACTGTCACTCATCAATGTGTTATTTATAACCTTCACTTGTGTGTGAACAGTTTTTTATTTTATTTTTTAATAATTAATAAAGGGGCGTTGCACTTACAACTTGTTTGGTGTTTTTCAATATCTAGTGTTTTTTATTATTTTTTATTGTAATCTCCGCTTGAGTAGGTCTGCTCTAGCTGTTGTGTTTCTCCTTTTAATATGGTGGGTTTTGGATTTGCTTGTCCCCTTGTGATATCGTGGGTTTTAGATTTAATTGTCTCCTTTCATATCGTGGGTTTTAGTTTTAGTTGGGCGCCAATTTAGGTTAATAGTTTTCAACAATATTTATGTGCGTAAGTATTAATAATAGAACAAATGCGGTCTGCACCTAATGAGGCGAATTTGTATGTTTGTGCGTGGCGATGACCGACGCTTTTTATCTCGAAATATCGACTGCTGATGAGATATCTTAAGATTACCCTACGTTCTTAAGCAAAGCTTAGCTCTTCTCTCGAAAGCTCCGATACCGTTACATTAAAGCGGGCTTAAGTAATAAGTAAGTTACTCCAGTTAACTTATACCAAGAGAAGATTCAATAAATAAATAAATAAATATATACAAAAAAAAAGTTGATCCACAATATGATCAATTCTATATTCATATCATTATATTGGGTGCATAAACTTGAAAGCTCTGAATTGAATTGTGAAGGAAAGTTTTTTCTTAGTTGAGATAATATTGTCTTTTCTATTGTCTAGATTAGTTTGGACTAATTCGTAGTTTAAAAGTGATTCGTACGCTAAATTATTTGTACTGACTACATGATCATTATTTGTTGTATTTAGTAGTCTTATAAAAGCGTTTTTAGATGTTGTTATGGTTGATGCTTAATTTCTTGATTTGGAATCAATACACTGTCTTCTTTTGAATTTATATCTATTTATCTAATAACTTGGAATCTTACTGGCAGAAGTATTGAGTCGTTGCCAGAACTGTATGTGTAGCGGATCGATTATTGTAATCGATAGGCGTAGTCATTGTTTTCCTGATGGTGATAGGATTTGGTAGATAAATGTGTGCGGGCACACTGTTTGTCGCCATCGCAAGCCATCGCAAACTTAGCGTGCATTGTCGCACGAGAGTTTGGAGGGCACACTGCGGTAAGGTACGATTAAAATAATTGATATTGAATAACCTTAAAAAATGATTATAGAATAAAACGAGCTAACACTACCGGATGAGTCTTTCCTTTCCTTCGGGATCCAAGGGGAGTAGCCGTTTAAGGCAACTCCATTCGAGCGACGAATGGAGTTTTAAGAAATTTTAAGGGATTGAGTTTTTCGATGTATTATTGGTTACCCGTACATTACTTGTATTATTATAATTGTGGCGCTGATTCGAGTTGCCACGGCCTTTTGAGTATCCTTTATATTGACCTCGTTCATTATTGTATTGGGTATTGTAATTGTCATTGTTATTGTAGCGACTGCGAAAGTTACCTCTATAATTTCCACGACCGCGGATTCCGCCGCGCTGTTGAGTATTTTTGTAATATAGGACAGCGTTTGGCTGTCCGATTGCCTCTGTGCAACAATTTACAAATTTTGTTATGGCCTCATTCATAGTAGTTTTACCTTTTCGATTACCTTTAGCTTAGCTTAAGCTTAGTAGCTTTACCATTTCAATTTTTAGTCATTGCTTTGAATACATGCTGAGTGGAATAACTTCTGGCTAAATCTAGGGGTAAACCGTCTGTTATATATGCACCTTTTTGTCATCTGTTCAATCTCTAGTGTGTACTGTTTAGCAGTTTTTTTGTGTTGCTGTAGGTTTATCAGTTTTGCTAATAATACTTCCACAGTTTTGCCTTTTACATTGTTTTGTAATCTGGAAATGACTTCAGTTATTGTTCCATTTCCGATTAAATTTCCGGCGACACTTTTTAGCCTTGATTTTATAATAGAAACTGCAAATGAATCGTGTTCGCCTTTTATTAAATCCAATATTCGTTATGCATCAATAAAACTTTGTAAGTTTTCAGCTTTACCATCAAAAACTGGTCTAGGCTTAGATGCTGACCATGGACTGCAGGCTCACATGGCACCCTCACCTGATCAACAAGCGCAACCAGGACAATCTACGACTTAAGCAACTGCACTGGCTCCTGGGGAGAAGGTCCAAGCTCAAAGAAGAACTCAAACTGCTAATTTACAAAGTAGTGCTGAAGCCAATCTGGACCTATAGGATACAGTTGTGGGGCACGGAAAGCTGTTCTAACCGCATCAGAATCCAGCGGTTTCAGAATAAATGCCTGAGAACAGTTTCTAACGTCCATCCGTATCACGAAAACTCAATAATCCATAAAAAACTTGGAATTCCATGGGTAGCAGAGGAGATCATCCGACTCAGCGAAAGATTTAAAAAAAGACTGGACAACTACCCCAACCACCTGGCCATCAACCTCCTAGATAACAGCCAATCCCTAAGACGCCTAAAAAGGAAACACCCGCTTGACCTCCCCCACCAATAGACACCTAAGTCAACCTCATTAGATATACATTCCATGTAAGTCAAGCTCACCCCCAAACCATTTAATGATTGTCCACTCGGATAGATTTTAAATACAAAATAAAAATGGTGAAGAAAAAATAAAATAAAAGATAAAATCAATATTGTATCAGAAGTAAGTATCAGAATCTATAGAATTATCCAGATCTGACATCAAAACAACTGGAATAGTGAGGTTATTTAAATCCTGCTCTTCTATTTTAGAATTTTTCCTAAGCTCTTCGGACTCTATTTGGTCAGTGTCAGTTTGTTCGATTGATTCCAGTTCAGTACCAATTTCAATTGATAGAGAAGTGTTAAGTATGGTCAGTACTGATATATCTAGATTAAACATTAGTTTAATTGATATTAAGATAGATCGTAGTCTGATCAAAAATTTTGACACTTGGGACCAATGATCTTGATTTAATTTTTCTTTTTGGCCATTTATTAGTATACGTGCTTCATTAAAGCAATTTACTAATATCTCTACATGTTTCTTAATAGTATTTCTTGAATTGGCCTGTTTTGTGTCTTATATGATTTATGAAAGTCACTTTTTATGCTATTTATTTCTTTATTTAATTCATTCCATTCCATTATTTTATGGATATGAACTCTTTCTGAACTGTATCATGTGTTTCTCTAATTGCCTTTAGTGGAGCCTTACTTCAGTTAATATATTTTTTGTAATTTATTTTATTTAATTTTCATTATTTTATTTCAATATTTCATCTTCCTGACTCTCTAATTGGATTCCACAAACTTAAATATGTTGTTATTGGTTTAGAATTTTTTTGTGTGCTCTCTTTTTTTTTGTATTCATATTGTGTCCAGATCATTTGCCTGTCTCATATATATATATATCTTATACTATATAATTTATAAAAATAATTTGCACACATTATAACAACAATTGCTATTAACAATGTGTTTATTAAATCCCAGTCATTACTGTTTGTTTCTACTTTAATAATGATATTGGCTGTGGAGTTCACTGACTTAACGTCTACTATTCCCATTTTGGGCTTTATATCAAAAATTAATTTCTATTTATAATTATTTTTTGTATCTTCACTAAATTTATCTATTGCATTGCTCTGCATTTACGTTAACAATTTTTCCTGCCTATTGTATAGTATAGCTTTACAGGCTATACTTCTAATCTGGCGGAAATGGTTCCCCACTTTAAAAAAAAAATTTTTTTTAATAATTTAATTTTTTTTTATAATGATAATAATCCGATGAGAATAATGTTATTCGCGTCAACTGGTCCTCGCCGGTTTGGCTACGTTGACGCTCCTTCGTATGCGAAAGTGGCGGAGTGCCCCTCTCGCTGTTGTCTTAACTGCTGCTGGTGTCCGGGGCCTATTGGCTCAGGCGGGGCCGGTGCTGGTCTTCGCACTGGTCTTTAATTTCCAGCATGTGAATTTACATGTTGCGGCGTACAGTGATCCAGGGCAATCGTTCGGGCAGACGTCGTTGATTATATTTATTTTTTCTGAGTGAGTTGTGGTATTCGGCTTTCTTTGCTGGAAGTTTTCTTTTAGAAAGTTTAGTACGGCAGATAATTTCTGTGCCATATGGGCGGTGTTTTATTCGGATATAATAGCCACTTAATGTGTGCTATTCTTTTATTTATTTTATTTTTCTGACCCCCGTTTGCTTTACTATTAAACTCTTATTGGGTTTTGTTGATATTCTTTTATTCAGTTTTGGAAGCAGCGAAGGTGCCGCTTCCAGGGTCCAGTTGAAGGTCTGATTTTACATTCTTCCTTAGGTTCTAAGTAAGCCTAAGTCTTATCGCTGCGCTGCCCACAGTTGGCCAGGAGCGAGAGACGGTTATGTATATTCTATGTGCTATAAATGTATTTATGCTCTGTTAAGCTGGAGCGCGAGGGTAAATGCATACTTGAGTTCGGTCAAGTGGTCGGCGAGTGTAAAAGAATGCTGGCACTTGTACTTTCTGTGAACGTGCCGATCGAATCATATTTCGGCCACTTGGGTTAAAGACCGGAACTCTGTTTATGTAAACACCGCAACAAATTGTTACGTTGTATTTACTAAGTACTCTTGGTACAGTAGATATTAAATATGTATGTACTACACCCCCACAAAAAATAATCCAATTATGTTATCGCACGATCTTGGAGGTCATGGCACAGAAGCATTTCTGGAGATAACGCTTTTACTGGAGATAACGGGCTGTGTGGCAAGTTGTGCCGTCTTGTTGAAACCAAATGTCTTCAAAACCATTCTCACGCACTTTTGAAAACAAAAATTCATCGAGCATGGCTCGGTAGTGGTTCCCGTTGACGGTAACATTCATTCCTTCGTCGTCTCTAAAGAAATATGGCCGTAATATGATACCGCCAGCCCATAAACCGCACCAAACTGTGTATATCTCTGGGTGCATCGGTTGCTCATGGTATGCTTGTGGATTGGTGTTGGCCCATATGCGGCAATTTTGTTTGTTTACCACACCACCAAGACAAAAGTGAGACGCAATTATGACCACCATAAAACGGTGCACTTTCACAAATGACCTCTGATTTTCAAAATAAAATTCAACAATTTGGTATCGCTGCTCAACTGTTAACCTATTCATCATGAATTGCAAAGCCAAACTGAACAAAAAACACTCGACAAATGTCAGCTGACATCAAAGATGGCCGAACTGAACCCTATTCAAAAAAACCTCCTAAAAAACTCCCGATGGAATAATTTGCTTGCTAGAATCCTTGCTGCTAATCAATAACTTCCAGGCTAAAAAACACAACTTACATAAACACATAAACACCAAAATCGAGAGGCACATATAATTTTGAATTTTATGTATCAATCTATTATTATGCAAAACATGAACACAGACGTGCGTCCCAAAGTAAACGGGACTTTTTGAATCTAGCGCCCTCTAGTGGCGTCATTCATATGTCGACTAGTGCGTTAGAATCTGCTATCCTTCATTGACTTCCAGTAATTCAGAATTTTATGTATCAATCTATTATTATGCAAAACATGAACACAGACGTGCGTCCCAAAGTAAACGGGACTTTTTGAATCTAGCGCCCTCTAGTGGCGTCATTCATATGTCGACTAGTGCGTTAGAATCTGCTATCCTTCATTGACTTCCAGTAAAAATTTCATAACATTCCATCTATTAGAAGTGAAGTTATTGCGTTTTGTGTGACAGTACATTTTTTCATCGGTGCGAAAATGAGCTTCGAGCAAAGAGCCAACATTAAATTTTGTTTTAAAATTGGTAAAACTTTCACCGAAACGTTTCAATTGACATCATTAAAGAGGTAAAAAAAGACCCAAACTTCCTTTACAAGATTGTGACTGGTGACGAAACGTGGTGTTTTCAATATGATCCCGAAACGAAACGCCAGAGTGCTGAATGGAAAGCGCCGGACGGGCCGAAACCCAAAAAATCGCGCCTGGAGAAGTCAAAAGTGAAGACAATGCTGATTTGTTTTTATGATTCCAAGGGTATTGTCCACAAAGAATTTGTTCCACCCGGACAAAACGTTAATGCGGTAGTCTACCTTGGAGTTTTGAAGCGTTTGGTGCGTCGTATTCGACGTGTTCGGCCCGAAAATCGCGAAGATGGAAGTTGGCGTTTGTTGCACGATAATGCGCCGTCTCATCGATCGACGCTTGTGACCCGTTATTTGACCAAAAATCACATTTTAACGATCAATCACTCCCCGTATTCACCTGATATGGCACCGTGCGACTTCTACCTTTTCGAAAAAATGCATTTGCCGATGAAAGGAAAGCGTTATGCAGACGTGGAGGCCATTCAAAAGGCTTGCACCGGCATACTGGCGGCCATACCGGGCAACGAGCTAAAACTCTCGTTCGACAAACTTTTGGACCGTGCAAACAGCTGTATTGAAGCAGGAGGAGACTATTTTGAATAAAATTAATTGATTTTGCCGATAAAACCATTTGTTCTGTCTATTTTTTAAAAGTCCTGTTTACTTTGGAACGCACCTCGTATAACTTTCAAATTGTGTACACATACGGTACCATTTGAAAAAAAAATCATAGGATGTGCCCTTTGTACATATTAACGCTAGCACGTTAAATGTAAATACTCCACTATGACTGCTAGACTTTCAACCCTATAGAACGCCATAGATTTTGTTAAGTCAAAACAATTTACAAAAGTTGCAATCATAATAAATTGCCCGAATACTTTTCAAACTCAAACAGATCACACTGTGAACAATTATAGTATACTGCACTTTGAACTTTAACTTATTTATTTTAACCTACAAATTAATTTTATCATTTATTTTAAATCTATTATTCTTTTTTCTCTGTGCCAATATTATTAACCACAATTTTTTGGTTCAAGCTTTTTATTCTTTTACCAAAACATTTCAATTTAACCCGCACACCAAATCGATTCTCCTTAAACACTGTATTTATTTACATTTCGTGGCTTACCTAATTACTTTTTATCCTAAATTCTTTTATTTGCAAGTGGCTTAAAATCTTCATTTCTAACAAAGGGGATGGCGATAACCTGTTTTTCCGAGACGGTCAAGGAAATCTTCATTATTAAACAATTGGCCAAAAACGAAATTTAAAAAAAAATGTGTACTTTTTTTTACTTTTAGAGAGAAAAACCTTACAGTTATTAAAAGCTTAATAAGTTATATTTGTTTTTCTGTAACACCAAATCAGGTAGAATAAAAAAAAAAAAAAACTATAATAAGTTAACAAATTAAAGTTTTTTTTAACAGTTGTCAATTCAAGGAGTTTTTTTGTACTGAGCGGTACTGATGGATTACAGGAATCGATTATCTCAAATTCCATCTTAATGGATAACTCTATCAATGTGCTGCCTGTTCAATTATTAAACATTTTAAATATTATTTAAGTTATAGCCTCCGATATCTCTTTTTTTCACTTTATTAAAAACGAATCACAAGCGAATTACATTTCAACTCTTCGTATTTTTTATTAATTGTTTAGTTTAAAAATATGTTTACAGGTGGTAAATCGACTGCACGAGAACGTGAGATGCATTAGAGAGCAAGTGCAAGCGAGTACATCGGTGCGACCGCCGAAGCGAAGCGACCAATACCAAAAGTGCAATAAGAAAGACCTTTGGCTTGCGGTTGCAAATTTACTTAAGGGCAGATTTTCCAGAGACTTCACGACCCGATATACTCTCTCCTAGTGAAGTTCAGCTTTTAACTAAATCCTAATGAGGCAGTAGGAATAATATGCAAGCTGCATGCGGTGTACTTCAAGATGGCGTTATTAGCAGTGTCAATTGGCACACTTGTCGGGCCATCAGAAGACAATGCTCTGCCACTCACCCAAGTAGTTAATTTTCAGCCTGGTCTGGATCGATGAAGCTAGAAGACGGTTTTTTGTGTAGACATGACCAAAAATGGCAACGTCAAGCTTGGCAGCGCTTTCCGAAACATTATCCAACAGACTCGAACTATTCACATTAGTAATAAAATGCAATAACGCCCGAAGTACGCCGTATTCAATACCGCTGCACCGACAACCCTGTAGTATGGATACCCTGTAGTAATACTTGCTGTTTTGACGGCTGCTTCCAACATGTTACCAAAATGAGGGACATGGAGGTGTGGGACTAGCTGTTGATCTCATTGACGTTGATGTTGTAAATCGCGTATTTAACGAGTTCACTTGTGTCTGCTTGGCCTCCTCAGAAAACATTACCGTCATTCCAGGTTCGGTCAATATGTTTAATTTCCATAATACAACAGTATCCTGCTCCAACTAAGCAATACGAGTGGCCACGTCCAGCAATATCCTTGGTCACATTAAATCTCATCAAATTCTCATTGTCTAGATAATTGTTTCTTACACTTACACGGACTATAAACACGCTCAAGCAGAATATCAAAGAAAAGATGGAGAAGATAAGATCATCGACCACGTACCCACATACCCGTTAATTTCTAATACCCGTTCAATTTATATACTTGTAATATTATGAAATAGCAGTTTTGCTGCTAACTGCTGCACCGACCTAACTGCTAACGAGGTGAAGTAACGGTGACCGCGCATAAACAGCGCAGAATATAAGTTAACACTATTAATGAGTAAACTTCAGTCGATTATAAGTCTTGGGTGATTACGCTAGTATTTTTGTATGCAGATTCATATGGTGAGATATGCTGTTTTCACTAGTGTCGGCACTTTGCTTTGCTGGCTAGCCGGCTAATCAGTTTTTGATTTCAACAATAATAAAGAGCACATAGCTCACGAAACTAACTACAGCTAGGAAGCTTTAAAAGCTTTTGATCAATACGGACGTGTTTACAAACGCAGCGCGATAAAAATTGCAAATACGGAGTCAGCCCAGCTATAACAAGCCTTTACTACATCGTGGGAACGTGTAATGGTTCAGCTTAGCGAACCAAACCAAAAAGGAAATGTTTAAACAAGAATAATTGTCCAAAAGACAATTTCTCATTTTGTTCTTTTTTGGTCGCACTTTTCGCGGTGGGAGGCCCATCTGTTAAATCAGCCGGTGGAGCTGACAACTCATCGTAGACCAACAGTACTGACAGATCTGGTGATCGGGAGCTAAATGGACAGATCAGCGGGGGGCCCCGCCCCCACCGAGAAAGACCCATTCAGGAGGAGCTCCAGAATGTCAAGGTCCCCAACAAAAGGAGGAGGACCTACGGTGCGGGACGCCGGAACCCCTGCGCCGGCGGTGGTGCTGGAGGATTTACCGACTTGCCGCCGCAGGGATGCAGCGTTGGACAACTCGGCCCCTGTAGCCAGCAGCGCTACCAATTGGAGTATTCAGAAGGGAAAGGACGTTATCAGCGTGCCGTCGCACGGCAAAGGAAGAAAATCACCAATCGGATCGCCTATAGGGCCATTAGATCTAGCCGCGGGAACCGCTGCGCCGGCGGTTGTGTTGGAGGATATACCGACTAGCCCCCGCAGTGCTGCAGAGCTGGACAATTCGGCCACTGTAGCCAGCAGCGCGAGCAATACCAGCAACCCGAAGGCAAAGGACGTCATCAGCGTGCCGTCGCACAGGAAAGGAAGGAAATCACCGACGGGATCGCCCATAAGGCCCTTAGAAATCGCCACGGGATTCCAAAACGAAGACTTAAGGAGCATCCTCGCCAGGATGGGTAATAAAATCAACGCAATACTATCCGCGTTCGAAGTTCGGCGCCATGTCATCATAGACGACAAGAGTGAACTACTGGAACTCTCGGCTCTCAGCAACAGGGCCATCGAGCTTTACGAAGGAGTCTTTAAAGGGAAGCTTTCGAAGACCGCTTCTACCCAAACTGAGCCCCAAAAGCCTAGACCAAAGGCTACACCAGCAAGGGAACTGCCAAAGGGGCAGATGCCCAAAGGTCAGGCGCCTAAAGCACAGGCACCCAAGCGCGGCAACTACTCCGCAGTGAGCTCAGAGGGTATACCCAAAGAAGATACATCCAAGCCGCGCAGCTATGCATCCGTCGCCAAGGAGGCTAGCACTGGAGGCGAGTGGAAAAAAGTCCAGCCTAAACGCCTGAGGAAGACGCCGGAGGCACTTAAATTAAAGAAGACGGGAGATGCCTCGTATGCGGAAATGCTCCGGAAACTGAAAACGGACCCGAACCTCAGCGAACTGGGCAAACATGTTCGCAAAGTCCGTAGAACTCAGCAAATGGAACTACTGCTGGAGGTAGATGGGAAAGGCTCCGACAGCGTCCCCAAATTTAAGACCGAGCTGGAAGCAACTTTAAAAGACTTGGCTTCGGTTCGTACGGGTGCGCAAAGAATACCACTATTCTGCAGTGGACTAGACGAGGCCACGACAGCAGATGATCTCCACAGCTGCCTTGTCTCCCAATTTCAAGGCATCCAGCTGAAACCAGAGGACATCAAAGGACTACGTAGGATGCGGGATGGGACTCAGATAGCCTCGGTCCTAATGAACGCTAATGATGCCATTGCGGTCTTAGCGAAGGCCACGGTAACCGTTGGTTGGTCAAGGTACCGCATCATCCAGGACGTCCGGCCCACGAGATGTTACAAGTGCCGGGGCTATGGGCATCGAGCAACGACCTGCAAGGAGATCGATCGATCAGACTGCTGCCTGCGATGCGGCGAACGAGGACACAAGGCAAGAGGATGCGCGGCACCACCAAAGTGCCTATTTTGCAGCAACGAAGTGGATAAAAACCACGCGACGGACTGTTTCGCGTGCCCGACATACAGAGCCAGCCTTAAAGAAGTGAAGTCCCGCCATAATGCAGGAGCAAATTAAGATTGTCCAGCTGAATGTTAACCATTGCGCAGCTGCCCAGAGCCTACTGGCTCAAACTGCGGCGGAGC
Organism: Drosophila vallismaia; assembly: GCA_035047325.1. Taxonomy (NCBI): domain Eukaryota; kingdom Metazoa; phylum Arthropoda; class Insecta; order Diptera; family Drosophilidae; genus Drosophila; species Drosophila vallismaia. The sequence goes on from JAWNPU010000089.1 coordinate 360,680, forward strand.
GCAAGATAGACATCATGCTTTTGAGCGAACCCTATTACCCCGTCCGTGGCAACCCCACAATGATACTGGACGAGACCGGTAAAGCAGCCATCAAGTGTTGCAGCAACCTGCACATACAGGAATTGGCGGCCTCGCCGATGCGCGGAATAGCATATGCGAGAATAAAAGGAGTGCATATTTACAGCTGCTACGCCCCCCTTAGCGACACCCCAGAACAGTTTGAGGAGATGATGGAAGTGCTGGACAGCCACGCGAGAGGGCGCGGCCCAAAGATCATCGCGGGCGACTTCAATGCATGGGCAGTGGAATGGGGCAGCAGGATATCGAATCCCAGAGGACGAGCAGTAATAAACACAATGCTCATGTTGGACTTGGTATTGCTAAAAGACGGCTGCAAACCAACGTTCAACAACGATAAGGGCTCGCCCTATATCGACATCACCTACGTCAGCAGAGGGTTAGTGGCCAACGCGAGCTGGACGGTCCACGACACTGTAACACTAAGTGACCACGCGCTGATTTCCTTCGGCATCCTACCGAAGGGCACGACTTAGAGGCGGCAGAGAGGATCAGTCGGGCAAGCCAAATGGACACGCAGATTCAATGGCAACCGACCTCATGAAGATGCTCGAGGCAACGTGCGATGCAACCATGCCCAGGAAGAAAAAAGAGCAGCGCAAGCCACCAGTGTACTGGTGGAGCGCCAACTTAAGCAAGCTTCGCTCGGAATGCCTAAGGGCAAGAAGAAGGGCGCAACGAACCAGAGGCAGCAGCCAGCACGCAGAACTCGTGGAGGCTTTTAGAAGAAAACGCTCCGAGTTTAAGCACGGCATATTGGCTGCCAAAGCCCGGGCCTATAAGGAACTACTAGATACCGTGGATAGAGAGCCCTGGGGACTTGCCTACAAACTCGTAGCCAACAAGCTAAGGAAGAGAGAGGCAACCCCAACTGACCCGGATGTTCTGGCTAGCATAGTAGCAGAACTATTCCCAAGGCAGACCACTCTATGGCGGCCAACAGCAGTAGCGCCCTCCCCCCTATGACTTCCCGAGCATTACAGACCTAGAAGTTGTGGAGGCAGCCAAGCGAATCAAGCCCAACAAAGCTCCGGGCCTGGATGGAATACCTGGAGCAGTCGTCAAGGCAGCGGCGTTAAATAGACCCGATATATTCAGGAAAATCTGTTGGGAGATTGTCTCTTGGAAGGGGTCTTCCCGACGAGGTGGAAAAGCCAGAAATTAGTTCTGCTGCCGAAAGGCAAGGGATCAGCACACGCCGCAACTAGCTACCGCCCGTTATGCCTACTGGACATCGTGGGCAAGCTATTCGAGCGCATCCTGTATGCCCGAATAGAGGTGATCACGGAGAGCAGCAACGGACTAGGTACGCAGCAGCACGGATTCCGGAAGGGCAGGAGCACCCTGGACGCACTTATGGCGGTGAGAAACATCGCCGAGAATGCTCTCCATGGTGACAGATGGCTGGGTGGAAGTAAGGAGTACTGTGCAATCGTCACGTTGGACGTGAAGAACGCCTTCAACACCGCTAGATGGCCAGTAATACTCAGCGCCATGCATAGGATGGGCATCCCGGAGTACCTTGGGATCGTCGTTGGAAGTTACTTCACGGATCGTGTCCTATAGTTCGATACGGACGCTGGCCCGAGATGCTACAGTGTTTCTGCAGGGGTCCCACAAGGATCTGTGCTTGGACCGATCCTGTGGAACATTATGTACAATAGAATCCTGGGCATCAACAGGCCCTTAGGAGCTGAGCTACAATGCTTTGCAGACGATGTGGCAATAACTGCAGTGGCCAAGACAATAGCAGTCCTCGAAGAGAAGTGCAACGCGACAATTACTATGGCCATCGACTGGCTTCAGAGAGCCGGCTTAGCAATTGCGGCGCAAAAGACCGAGGCAGTCCTACTAAGCAGCAGGAAGAAGGTGGAAAGAATGGTGATCACGGTCAACGGAACACAGGTGGCATCACAAGACTCCTTAAAATACGTGGGAGTAATGATAGACCACAGGCTAGCTTTTAAGGATCATGCTAGCTACGCAAGCAGGAAAGCAGCAATAACAACTGCGTCATTGTCCAGGCTCATGCCCAATATAGGAGGACCAAACTACCCGGCAAGGAAACTACTGGTAGCGGTAGCCAAGGCAACGCTGCTCTATGCTGCACCAATATGGAGCAACGCCACCAAGAAAGCCACTTACTTGAAGGGAGCTCGGGCTGTGGTACGGTCTATGGCCCTTAGGCTCATCAGAGGATTCAGGACCATTTCCGGAGACGCAGCACTAGCACTGGCAGGCTTGCTGCCAATCGACCTGGAGATAAAGGCCGTTTGTCAGGTACAAGAAGGTGCTACACGGCTGGAGGCTCACGAGCGACTGATGGGAGAGTGGCAGAACAGATGGATAACATCGCAACGGGGGAGGTGGTCCTACCAACTCATCCCCGATTTAACGACGTGGGCCAATTGCCGCCACAAGAAACTGGACTACCACCTTACCCAGTTCCTCACGGACCATGGCTGCTTTCGGGCGTACCTACTCCGGTTCCACCACGTAGAGGCAGCTCAATGCCTCTACTGCCCCGATGCTGAGGAAACAGCAGAGCATGTACTCATGCACTGCTCCAGGTTCACGAAGGAGAGGGCGTAGCTAAGGGCGCTGATCGGTGCCCCGCTCAGCCCTGGCGGATTGATCGCGGCCATGATGGATAACAGCGACTCTTGGGAATGGTTGGGCAACGAAATTTGGGTACATCATAATATTGTTTTCTGATTGAATTTGTTCGATTACATTGATATTATGGTTCGTGTGATCTTCGTTTATCTTAGAATATTTTACAATTAATTTCTTAGGTATATTCTTAAATTTATACGCTAAATACAGGGTCAAGCTAATAATTGTAATAATAAATGTAGTGATGCATATAATTTGGAATATACTGTAGTATTTTACATGTGACGTTATTGGTGATATAAACTGTCTGTGTCAAATCGGCTAGACTGTTTGAAATTATAAAGTCATTCATCTGGGTTGTCAAATTTTTAATTTTTATAATGTTGCTGCCTTATACTATAATCTTGTTTGTGCAATCTTGATTTATTATTGTCTCTGGTAGATTCCAGGTAATCAGAATGTTTGGTTCTATGTAATTTATTTGAAAATTTTTGTGAGTTTTCGTATATTTACACTGAGTTGGTTCCTGTTTAATAATTCCATTTGTCAAATATTAACTTTTCTGTATCTTTTTGATATACTTGATTATTGAATTTGTCGAATGTATGCTCGGTTAGAATGTAGTTCAAATTATCTTCGGCTGCACTGTGTACTATTACATGTGCGTTATCAGCAACCTCGCCAAGCATGGCTTCTTCGATTTTTGTGCAGGAAAGAGCATCCGCTACATAATTTTCTCTGCCAGGAAGTTATAATCGAATTCATTTAACTTTATTTTACTTTAAGGTGGAAACCTTTGCAACTTTTTTGGCACCTTTATATTATTAAGCCATACCAAAGGTTTGTGATCACTTAATATTTTAAATGGCCTTCCGAATAGGTATGATCTGAAATATGTTGTCGCCCAAACTATAGCTAATTATTCTTTTTCAATAGTAGCATAGTTAATTTCGTATTCGTTCAGCGTTCTGCTGGCATAACAAACGGGCTTATGGTTTTGTGATAACACTGCACCAATGGCAACGTTACTCGCATCATTTGTTAGGGTAAAGGATTTTGAAAACTCAGGGTAAATTAATATCGGATCTGATGTTATCAAAACCTTTAGTGTTTCAAATGACTCGATGTAATCTTTGCATTTGGTATCGATTACCGCATCTTTCTTCAGCTTAAGGGTCATAGGTTTAACTATTTTCGCGAAATTGGGGATGAATTTGCGATAGAAGTCACATAAACCCAATAATGATTTAATTTTTTTAGGTGTTTTAGGTAATGGAAAATTTTTGATTGCATTCGTTTTATTTGGATTAGGTCTGATGCCATTAGTAGTTACAACATGTCCCAAGAATTCGGTTTCTTTTTCATGAACTCGCATTTCATGAACTGGCATCCCTGAGCTTTCCAAAGACCTTACTTAACGACAAGATGTGTTCTCCATTGAAGTGGAGTAAATTATAATGTCATCTAAGTATACTAAGCAATTTTTATAGATTAAATCTTATAAAAGATTGTTCATGCATCTCTGAAATGTTGCAGGGCGTTTTTCAGACCAAAGGGCATACGTGTGTATTCATGGTGCCCATGCTTAGTCGAAAATGCAGTTTTCGCAATGGAGTTTTCGTCCATCTGAATTTGAATGGAATTCTTCTTTGTACTGAATGTCTCTATAGTCATATAGGACCTACTTTAAACATTCAACTTCCTCTGCATTTAGATGCTCAAGTCTATATTCATTACATTCGCGCAATTCATTATTGATCGCGAAGTTGACTATATCTTCATTAATAGACGTGGGATCGAGATGTGTTACATCATTGTCCACTGTGTTAATAGTAACTTTTGGAGGCATTTGGTTGATGCAGTCTCCTCCTTCTATTGCTTTTGTTTAAGCTTTGGTTTAAGGCACTTAGGTGCGGTCTTAACCTTTTGCTTTTTTGTGTTGATCTGCTCTACTTTAGCTGAATCAACTTTTGATTTTGGGTCAAGGCATTTTTTAGATGCGGTCTCGCCCTTCTTTTCTTCGTATATAAACTTATAAATTCTTGAACCTAAAATTACCGTCTCATTCTCATAATTAATCTTTGCTTAGGTATCTTCTAGATACTTTCGACCTAACAGGAAATCATAATTTTCAGAAAAATTATGGATGTAGAATTTCTGTTCGGACAGACATATTGGGTTGGGTTTCATCATAATGCTATTAGTAAATTTTATTGGCCCATTTATTGTATATACCGTCAGATCTTCTTGTTTTCTTCTAACCCAGTAAAATTTTCCTTTGTGATATTGACGGAAGAACCTATGTCGCCCATTCCTCTATAAAGATTATTATGGTAATTTATTCTAACATGAGGACTGACTCTTCTTCCCCCGATTCCTGAGTGTCCGAGGCAGTCTGATGAAAGTTTACATCCATTCTGCTCTGTGCACTCTGGCTTTCTCGCTGTCTTTCTACTGGTCTACTACTATTCATTTTATTCGAAGTTGAAGGCTGATAATTAAGGGGGTTATTCTGCCTACCTTGATTTAAATCATTTCTGAATTTGTGATAATTTCCCCTCTGATTAGCAGGAATAGGACGAGTCGAGTTTTGGGTTTGATTAATATTTTGATTTTGGGTTGGGATGTTAAAGTTTTGGCTTGTTGAGGGATAATAGGTACTATAATTGTGGTATCTATTGTTATAGTATCTTTGGTTGTTTCTTTAATTTCCACTACCCCTATTATTTCTCTTCTGCCCTTCCGATTTGCTGAAACATTGATCTTCTGGATTAGCAACATAAATTCCAAGCTTCATTATAGCTTGTTTTAATTTTGGGATAGTGTCAATATCCATACGCGCGAACGACGTGTACATTCTATCTGACAATTTTCTATCAATTGTTACTTTAATGGTTCTTTTTAGCATTTCTGTATAGTTAGATTTACTGGCATGGTCAACCTCTAATTCAAGCTTTTCATAAATGTTCCTATATTGCACTTCAAGAATTTCGATAAACCTGCTTATGCTACCAGGGTATGGTGTTTCTTCCAGCTGATTCACCAGAGTCACGTAAGGCCTGTGATCCTTGAAGGATATAGCTAGTGCTGCTCTCATATCCATCCTTGTGTTTGCGTTAGCCTGGATAACGGCTTCCAATGCTGAGTCCACAAATACCCGTCTTACTGCTCCATAGATAATATGAGCGTGTCAAGCGTCCTGAGTAGGGTATAAGCTAAGCAGTTGCTCAACTTAACTGATGAATCCAGATAGTTTGCCAGGTGTGCCATCATAATAATTCAGTTCCTTTATTTGAGCCAATACTTGGTTCAAATGAATTTCAGAGAGTTGCGGAGGGCTTGCCATTATTGTGTTTTTGTAATTATTCGATGTACAGAATTTAAGGGTTAATGGATTTTGGATTTTTGTTAAATCTCCGGAATTAAAAATTTAATTTAAATTTTGTTTCCGACCACGCGGGTTTTTTTTATTTTTTTGATTTGCAGATTGTTTCTGACCACGTGTGTTTGTTTTTTATTTTTTAATTTGCAAATTGTTTCTGACCAAGCGGGTTTTTTTATTTTTTTGATTTTCAGATTGTTTCTGACCACGCGGGTTTTTTATTTTATGATTTACAGATTGTTTCTGACCACGCGGGTTTTTTATTTTTTGATTTCTTCTTGCGCGTGGATTCTTCTGCGGATCACAATTTAGAATCACTGCTTTTAATTCGCTGGTTTAGGATAGCTAGTCAAATAGCGTATCCTTCACTTAATCAGTACCGTATTAAAGGACTCTTTAATTATGATTGATTTACGATCAAGCCTCGGGCTCTTTAATTAGTTGATCCTATCGACTGCGCCAATTAAATACTTTTGTTTTATTCGTAAAAATAAAATTAATTTTATTTTACCAAATTTTACGTTTTTATTATTTACGTTGAAGAACACCGACTGATTTTATTTAGGTCTCAAACTGAACTCGACTTGTTATCTGCATTGATTTACGATCAAGTCTCGGTCTCGAGCTTTTTTGAATATGGACTTTGAATTTCTTGACTTTGATTTACCCTTGGATTCAAGTGCGTTTGCCCTTGGATACAAGTCCTCTTTGATTTGGTCTTCCGATCTTGTAATCTGCTTTTGTTTTCGAGTTTGGCGAGTCCGATTCTTATCTGGTATTGACTGGATAGCAAAGGGTAACATAGGATGTATTGGTTTTATTTATTACATTTGAATAATGTAGTGCAGGGTATTTGTGCTATGTGTGTACTTATATAGTAGGCGTGTGATTTATGTAGGAAAGTGCTAAGTGCTTAGGTACTGTTGATATGTCACTATATATATATTTGAAATTATTTGTTTTAATTTTTTTCATTTAAATATATACATATAAAATTTATTTATTTTCCTTTGATAATTTGTTAAGGAGTATTTTTCTGTTATTTTCAACTGAATAAAGGCGTCGGGATGCGATGAATCGTAGCCGCGAATTTTATGACGACAATGTTGAAGATGTTCGCCTTCAAAACTCTTAACGGTTAGCAGAGACCCGTAAAATTTTTTTTATTATTATTTATTTACTTATTGAATCTTTTCTTGGTATATAGAGGCTAACAATTAGTTTAAAAATCTTAATCTACTCACTTAATTATGAAATATACTAAATGGCCCTAGGTCTTAGCATCTGGGCGAGTGAATCGTTACGTTGGAGGCGCGTGTTTTATTCACTTCTATAAGTGATTTGGCCAAATGATTTGGATGCGCTGCAAGTCGCTTTAGGTATTTAGCCTTCTGCTGGGCAATTTCAGTTTTTAGAACTAGAATCCGTAGGTCCTGGTGGATGTTCGCGTTCCTGATGTACCAAGGCGCACCAGTTATTGTTCGCAGGATTTTTGATTGTGCTCCTTGTATTATTTCAATGTTGCTGTTGCATGCATTGCCCCATAGTTGACATCCATATGTCAATATTGGTTTTAGAACGGTGTTGTATAACAGCACCTTGTAGTCCAAACTTAGTGGAGAGCGTGAGTTGATAAGTCAGTGAAACCTACTGGCTTTCAGCTTCAAATACGTTTTCTTGGCTTCAATGTGCTACGCTGAGGGACTCCCGGTTCGATGACATAGTCCTCGGAGATATTCGCATTGCACCTTACAGCAAATTTTCTTTTGAAAAGATATGATTAAAGCAGCTTGTGTGTACTTGGTGGAAGGAGTGTATTTATTTTATACATGAGGCTCTCCAACCACACTCGGTTTAATGTTTGGGAGACGTCAAGGAATTCGACTGTGCAAAAGTCCTTGTGCTCAAAAGTTCTGATCTCTGTTGTTATTCTGTTCAGTTGTTCAATTGTTCCACGATTTTGACGGAATCCAAATTGATGCGATGGAACTGTGATACGATTTTGCAGATATGCTTGTATTCGAATGATGAGTAATTTTTCAAAGAGCTTAATGATGCATGAAAAAAGACTTATTGGTCTGTAGGATGATGACTGCGTTCTATCTTTTCCTGGCTTTGGAATCATAAGTATGGTGGATTTTTTCCATTGGTTGGGAAAATAATTGTTTTTAGCTATGGCATTGAACAATGTGCTGATATGTCGTACAGCACAGTTTGGTAGCTCCATAATCATTTTTGGAGATATAATATTAAGTCATGGCCAGGTGCTTTTTTTGGATTCAGTTGTTCTTTGATATCTTTTTCAATTTTGTTCGGAGGAAAATTCAGTGGATCAGTATGTTGTCCATCGGAGACGTGCGGGAGTGTAAAGCCATTTGTTGGTGGGTTCGGCTGAAACACATTTTGTACATGAGCAGCAAATATATTTACTTTTCTGCATCACTACGGGCCCATTTCCCAGTGTTATCCCGAATAGGCATCTCTTAGGCAAAGATTTGCCTTCCACAATGACTGTCTTGTGTTTGTCGGCTATAGTTTCTCAATATACCGACGATGTTCTTTATCCTTCTCATTCTTAAGAGCTTTCTTTAGGACGCGTGTTGTCGTCTTCAGCCGTTGTTTTGTGGTTGGTGATCGGTGGGTTTGCCACTCTCGTCGGAGACGTCGTTTTTCTAGCACTAAGTTCTCGATTTGCCTGTTCGTAGTCCCATATCTTAAGTGTTGCTTAGAAGTCATTTGAGGTGTTGCAGCACTAGCAGCTTTTCTTATTATCGACCCAAATGTTTTTACAGAATTTAATATCTGAATTTGTGTCTAGCATAGATTTGAGTTCTAAGTGTGTGCTGACATATTTTTTATACTTTAACCAGTTTGTGGCTGATGTTTTACGATGACGCGGCCTTTCTTTAATTTGTGACGGCCGAAAAATGTTGAAGTGTACGGGTGAGTGGTCAGATGAGAGATTTTCAAGCGTTATAGCGTTAAGAAGCACTGTAGGAATTTTTCTTACAATCGCAAAATCAATCAGATCTGGTAATTTTCGTGGGTCTGAAGGCCAGTATGTGGGTTTCCCAGGTGATAGACAGTTCAACCTATTTATCGGATTGAGGGCAGTATATAGCTGTTTACCTTTGGAGTACATCCCAAAACGGGATCCCCAGTGTATATATTTGGCGTTGTAGTCGGCCGAAGCAAAAAATTGATCCCCAAGGGTGCAAAAGAATTTCATAAATTGATTCTCATTAATTGAGAAGCGGGGCGGACAGTAGACGGCGGCCAGAGTTATATTACCGCCATTAGAATGGACCACCACAGATGTAGCTTGTAGGTAGTTTTTCCCAAAACGATTAAGGAAGTTATGTTTAATGCGACTACTGATCAAGATGCCGGTTCTTCCATGTGCTTTTCCATCGGGGTGATTAGTGGCGTAGAACACGTAGCCATTTATTTGAAAATTGTACTTGCTGGTTAGATGGGTCTCTAAGAGCAACATAATATCAACTTCTTTATCTTTCAAGAACCTATCGAGATCAAGTTTGTGGCGGGAGACGCCATTCGCATTCCATAAACATATACGAAGGGAGGTCATTTTTTTTTATTTTGTCATCGTTGCTTGGAATGATAACATAATTTTTTCTATGGCACTTGTGGGTTGTCGCAGGTCATCTGGCACGGTTCGAGGTTGCGGCGCTTTTGAGAACGCTGTTGTGGACAAAGGACCTTCCGTTCCCGATTTTAGGGCACTGGCAAATGAAACACTCGGTATGGTGCTTACTGGAGGAAGACATGACATTTTGGCGTTGGAGAAGAAAGTGTCAGGAAACGATTGGGAGGGTACTATAAATTTTTGTGTGTTATTAGTACTACGAGCCGAAGCAATTCGTTTGTTTATGCGACTTTTAAGATCTTTGTGGACAGGGCATCACCGGTAATTAGCTGTGTGGTTTTCACCACAATTGCCACATTGTTATACCCTATACCCATTAACAAGTAAGGGAGCAGCAGTCGAGTTTCCCGACTTCAAAATACCCTGTACCCTTAGACATGCTTACAATTTATTTATTTAGTATCAATTAATAAATGAAACAGTATTCTATTAAAAAGGAAAATAAGTTTTTTGTGTCATAAAGTCATAAACATTTCGCTGCCAACGTCGCAGTCGGCGTCGCGCAGTGCGTATTTTGCTGCGCTTCTGCTTCCCTTGCCATAGATTTTGCATGTGGCATACCTTTCGTGTTTCTTATCCGATTATCCGAAATTAAAAAATTAGATAGCTTTTATAAGCACCAACGCATATGCCGAATTGCACAGCATTAGGTTAATAATTGTGGGCGTGGCAGTTTTTTGCGGGTAGCGGGGGGTGATATCAAAATAAAACAACAAACTTGTACTGCGTATGTTAATTACCTATCCAACGATATATGGCACATGTCTGTAGCTCTTGTAGTTTTTGAGATCTAGGCGTTGATACGGACAGACAGACGGACAGACGGATGGATGGACGGACGGACGGACAGACGGACGAACGGACAGACGGACAGACGGACATGGCTATATCGACTCGGCTGTTGATGCCGATCAAGAATATATATACTTTATGGGGTCGGAGATGCTTCCTTCTGCCTGTTACATACATTTGCACCATATTATGATACCCTTTTAACCCATTTTTAATGGGTACAGGGTATAAAAATGGGTCAAAAAGGGTATCATAGTATATTATTTTTTTTTTATCATTCTTATTTTGTATTTAAAATCTGTAAAATCTGTGGGGGTACTTCTGCTCTTATAGGCGTAGGCGTGCTGATTGATGATCTGCTTCTCACTCGGAATTCTCTTCCTCTGTGTACGACTTGAGGAAGGCGAAGTGGGAACTTCGAAGGTGGGATTTAATTTTGAAAAGGAGTCCAGGGTGCCAGACTCTGTCAAACGCCTGTTTGACATCCACCATAACGGCGCCGCAGTACTTCTTTACTTCTTTACTTTACAGTACTTCTTCTTTTCGAAGGCCTCTAGTATGCTCTGAACAAGTCGGTGACATTGCTCTGGTGTTCCATGAAGGCGATCTGGTGATCAGGGATCAGTCCGTCCTCGTCCAAAACTGGCAGTATTCTACGCAAAAATACTCTTTTAAGTATTTTAGACAGGATTGCCAGCAAACTAATCGGACGATACGAGGCTCGATTGGTTTCATTTTTTCCACGCTTGAGGAGGATAATTACTTCAGCACGCTTCCACACTTTTGAGAAGTACCCTAGATGTTAGCCAGTCTTTGGGAACAGATTACGGGCAACATTTTCAGTGCTGTTGCATCAATTCGGTCAGGACCTGGTGACTTGCCATTTTTTAAGGAGGCGATCTCCTGCACAATCTCCTCTGTTTCGACGGACTGCATTGGCGGGCCAGGAGTACTTGGGCTATCTACGAACTTTATGGTGGCAGCTCTCTCTTCGCCAGTGCATCTGTCGAAAGGTGAGAATGCATTATGTAAATGGTCAGCAAAGGCTTCTGCTCTTTCGACCTCAGACCGACACCAGGACCCGTCCACTTTGCGCACGGGTGATATCTTCTTCGCAGGTCTTTTAATGTGCCTCGTGGCATTCCACAGATTGTGCTGCGGGTCTCCAGGTTCCAGCTCCTTAAGGAATCTATGGAAGGAGTCCTGCCGTAGGATGGTTAGCTTGTCCTTCAGTTCCTTGGTTCACGATTAAGTGCTGTCTTGTCCCTGGGGTTGTGCGATGAAAACCAGACTCTTCTGAGGCTCCTTTCTGCCACGAGTTCCGCGATTTCAGGAAACCACAAGTGCACGTCTCTTTCAGGTGTTCTCGAGGTGGTCGGAGGAGGTGGATTCGCAAATTCAGCAGCATTGTGAATCTCTTTGGTTAGTTCTTCGATGGCCGCATCTATGTTGCTTGGTGTGGGAAGAGGGGGATCTGGGTACAGGGAGGAAAGCATACAGAACGTAAACTTGGGGGCATTTGTGTGTTTCCCGGTGTGTCTTCTAGGCGGGGTTCTTCTGAGGACGTTTCTGAGGATGTTTAGGAGCAAGTTTACTGCGCTGTGGTCGGATAGCAGTTTATCAAAGCTTGAGCATGTTATCTTAGAGTGTCCTATGCCCCTGGAGACGGCGAAGTCCAGAAGATCCGGCTGCTTTGAAGGGTCGGAAGGCCAGTGTGTAGGTTCTCCAGTGGAATGGCAGTCCAGACTCTTCCGCTGCAGGTACTTATAGAGCTTTTTGCTTTGGGGTTGTTTGTGCGGAACCCCCACTAGGAGTGTTTGGCGTTAAAGTCTCTGGCTGCTATAAAGCGAGGTTCGAGGGACTCGAGGAAGTCCTGAAGGTGGGTCTCGGTTATCGAGTGTCTGGGTGGGAAGTAAACCGCACCAATGGTGATATCTCCCTGTGGGCTAGAAATCCTGGTCACGGCGCACTGAGTCCATTCCTCCTGAAACGCGGAAAGTTCCGTGTACTGAATGCCACTTCTGATGAGCATAGCTGCTCCTCCGCGTGCTCTGCCAGATGGATGGTTGGTATGTAACAGTTCGTACCCACTGATGTTAAAGTAGGCTCTGGGACACAAGTGGGTTTCCGAAACTAGAAGAACATCGATATTGTCTGTTTTGATGAGGTACTCTACTTCGGCTTTGCTCCTCTGCAGGCCGTTTGCGTTCCAAAAAACTATATTATATTGGATGGGAGGAGGTTTGTTGCTACTCACAAAGTGTCTGGGTTTGGGAGATTGATGTGCCTTTGCCTTTTTGTAGGCAGGGCATCCTCTGAACGACGCAGGGTGATCAGCTTGGCAATGTAAACAGCATGCATTCTCGTCATCTTTTTTGGTGCATGACCTGGAGTCGTGAGGACCACCACGTTTCACGCAGCGATGTTCCAGGAAGCAGTAGCGCTGGGCATCTGAAACCCTTGGCATCTGAAACATTGTGGAACGTCGTTGTGGGGGCTCAGTGGGAGCTCAACGGTGTCGACTGACCTGCAAATCCTCTTTTTTTGAAAACCTCTGTGTTGTTGCGCGCTGGTTCTAGATTAACAAAAAATATCCCCAGTGGTTGGCACTTTCTGCCAATGGGATTGTGCAGATCCCTCACAGTATGGCCGTATTTGTGGAGTTCTTCTTTAATTTCAGTCTGGTCCGTTGTGTGGTGAAGTCCCTTGATGACCGCCCTGTACGCTTTCTCGTCGTTTGGTTGGAAGGTGCGGTGCCTTTTGTTATGTGCCACGAGGTGCTGGCGTAGGGCTGTGTAGGACTCCTTATCTGGCATCATTACGCGTACATTATTATTTCTCTCCGTTTTGTATGAGAAGTCCTTTTTGGTACCCACGAGAGTCGTTATCATCTTGACAATCTCGGTAATGTCGGTCACGTCTGGGATGTAGATCGGGGGGAGGCTTGAGGGTTTTCGGGATCGGTTTCACTGCCGTTTTAGATGCCACTGCTTCTGAGGCAGTTTCGGGTTTGTCATGTTCGTTGTCATCTTCTTTGCTTGAGAGGAGGGGTTGTTTGCCAGCTTGCTGCGCAAAGCTGCGCTGGTGATAGGCGTGACATCTGGCTTGTCTCCTTGCCTATTACGCGCGGGTTTGCGCTTGATCTCGCTGGGCTCCGGTTAAGAAGAACTCCAGCTAAAGTCTCTGCTCGAGCTGCATTTCCTTGCTTTGAGGGCCTTCTTGCAGGGCATTGTTTTTCCGAGCTTGATGGCACGCGGCGGGGCCTGCCAGTCCATACTCTAGGTTGGCGTTCAATTAGCGTTTATGCAAATAATTAGTCACAGCAGCGAAGGGGCAACTGACACAGTGGAACTCCGCTCTTGGCAGCCCCACCCCGCCCATAAAATGCGCAGTCCACCAAGTCCCAAGTGCGGGAAGGTCGTAAAAAAAAATAAAATAAAATTGGAATAACAAAACACAAAATTCCAAAAAATAATTCAATTTAACAACGAAAACCAAGTTCCTTGTTGATGAACGATTTTTCAATGAATGGTATCAAAATATGTTGCAAATGTATGTAACAGGCAGAAGGAAGCATCCCCGACCCCATAAAGTATATATATTCTTGATCAGCATCAACAGCCGAGTCGATATAGCCATGTCTGCCTGTCCGTTCGTCTGTCCGTCCGTCTGTCCATCCGTCTGTCCGTCTGTCTGTCCGTATCAACGCCTAGACCTCAGAAACTACAAGAGCTACAGATTTTTTTTTAATATCACCCCCCGCTCCCCCGTAAACCACAAAAAACTGCCACGCCCACAATTATTAACCTAATGCTAATAAGCTATCTAATTGAAACAAATAGGATAAGAAATACGGAAGTTATGCCACATGCAAAATCTATGGCAAGAAGCGCAACAAAACACGCATTGCGCGACGCCGATTGCGACGTTGATAGCGAAATGTGTATGGCTTTATGACAGACGAAACTTATTTTCTTTTATAATAGAATATTGTTTCATTTATTTATTGATACTAAATAAATAAATTGTAAGCATGTCTAAGAGTACAGGCTATTTTGCAGTCCGCAAACTCGACTGCTGCTTACTTGTTTTGAATTTGGATGAAGTTTATTAGCCGGACAAGTGCCAGATTCATGCAGATCCCCGCAAACGAAAGGAAAGGTTCAATATGTCTTGGTGTGGCCATATTCTTGGACCATTGTACTGGACCATTACGCTTATGTGGTTCTTCTACAGTAATTTTACGGTGTAATAAGAATTGGAGATTGTAAATTGGGTGCACTTCATTTCTCTTTAGTGTTTGGCTAGTTGGGTCTAGCTCGGCCTTGAAGAGCGGTTGGGACTTCTTATCTTCATTAGGAATATTAATAACTGATTTAACGTTAAAGTCCTTTTCGTGAAGTGCATTCGAAACTTAATTGGGAGTGATATCAGGCTCAATGCCTTTTATGGTAGTACCACTTGCAGCCCTTTACTGCTTTTGAGTTGGTACGTGTACATTTTTTTGCCGTTTTGGTTTAAGAACTTCGAAACCGCATGAAACTAGTCTTCGGTTGCAACATGGAGCTTAGTTTATTGAATTTTTCCTCTTCTTGAGAAAATTATTATTTCCGATAGGCTGAACTATTTTATTAATCAGTGCGTTCGTAGTAATCTCTCGGATGTATATTGGTGGAGGCTTTGGTTTTTGAGATACACTATCTGTCCAGGTGCGAGCAGGAGGCCGCCAACGGTATCCAGAACTACGCAACCAGATTTGCTGACTGGGCTAGGAGATGGAATATTGGCATAAATGGCAACAAGTCCACGAATGTTTGCTACACCCTCAAACGGAGAACGCCACCAGCAGTGCTCATTGACGACACCGCCTGCTCACTTTCTCGAAGCAAGTGAGTGAATTGAGAATACGCATACGGGCCGCCGCTTCAAAGCACTACTGGCTCATGGGCCCGCGTAGCAAATTGTCGCTGAGAAATAAGTTGACTATCTATAATCAAATTATAGCTCCTATTTGGAGCTATTTGGTATGCGTGCCAAATTTGGGGCCTGGCGTGTGACAGCCAGATCCGCAGAATCCAGAGCATCCAAAATAAAATGGCGAACACCACCACGATATTCTCCCCATCGTCTTTCTTTTTTTTATATTTTTTGTTTTTAAGCTTTGTAAATATTGTTAGTTTGTAAGTTTAAATTAAGTAATAATGGTAACGCTAAGCACACTTAGCCGGCGAGCCTCTCGGGCAGTATTAATAGATGCCAATGTCACCAGGGGGTTTTAAGATACCCTGTATGCCTCAATAAATAGTTATAAAAAAAAAAAACTATCTGTCGTTTTATTAGCTTCCTCGCTTCCGTTTTCTGCTAGCAGTGCAAACATTTTTTTTATTGTTGGTAGTAGTAGTTTTTGTTTCGCTACCACAATTTATTTTGGCTCTATTACCTGTTGTGCGTTTAAGTTTTACAAAATCGTAGCGATCCATACCAGTCTGCATGACCGAATTTGGGCGGCCTCTTGGATTGCTCTTTGACTCACATAAATCGGTAATTGTAGCTGTTAGTTGTTTTGCTTGCAATGCAAAAGCCGGTGAGGACGTTGACAGAATCGTTTGAGTTAAAGAGACTGTTGCGGTTGTTGTTGTCGATGCGATTGCAGTTGTAAGAGAGGCAACCGTGCTGGTGTTACTGCAGATTGGCTTAAGAGAGTAGGCTTTCCTACAATGGGTAACGGAGTATGTGTTGTTGGTTGCGGCATTGGGGAAGCGCACTCTTCGCTCCAAGATTTTGGAACTGTGCTTGGCAACGACGGAGAGCAAGAGTGCGCTCTCTGATCTTGGGATGGCTTGAGCGTTTCCGTAGAAACGAATGAGAAATACGCGTTGTTTTTGGTTGAAGAGAGCCGACGCTCGTCTTGTTTACGTGGACGTTGCTCTCGAATTTCGTTTTACATTTTTACATTTTGTGTGTTCATATTTTACTAAATACAATTCGTACAAATTAAAATAGGTTTTGATTTTAGATAATAGCTTAGTTAAATTTTTAACCAACTAATCCTCGCCAAACCGTTTTTTCGCACTACTTTTTTGAATTACACTTAAATTCACTGATTTTGTGATTTATTTATTTGTTGATTATACATTAGTTGGAGAGCACGAAATACGTCTGCACTCGCCGACATTTGACCCGTGAAAATGACGAAGTTTTTAGATAACAAGAAGGGATAAGGGATACTGCTTGGCGTACCATGCGTAGGTGAAGTGCAAGAATTTAGCAACATGAATGATATCCCATTCTGTTCGTCGAGGAAATATTGAAATCCGGGAATTAGAACGCGAACGCGATGCTGCTGCTTATGCTACTCGTAGACAAGATGAAGTCTTACGAGTAGATGAGCAACATAGAAATACAGTAGAACACGTTGTACGTCGACTCGACAATAATTATCGCGAGATTGCGCGCGAACGCAACGCGATGTGCTGCTCATGCTACTCGTAGACAAGATGAAGTCTTACGAGTAGATGAGCAAGAAAGAAATACCGAAGAACATGCAGCACGACGTCAAAATGAAAATATTCGGTCTGAAGAAAGAGCAAGAGATGCTTCTCGAAGAAATTTATTAGTAGGACGCAGTGAGAAAGTCGTCAATTCATCGCAGTGACGCGATACTCGGGGTCAGGCGCGAATTTTAAGAGACCAAGTTTTCGAAATGAATGAAGCGCGCGTCATTGAATTTTGGGAAAATTTAGAAAATAGGGCGAGGCAATCTTATCAGCAGTCTCAAAGGAATAGAACAGCTAGGGAAGAATTGACGCCTGAAGAACTCGAGCAGCAACGTGTTCTTCAAAGGCAGCGTAGACGAGCAACAGCTAGGGATTTATATTTAGAAAATATTAGGAAAGGCCCTACAAATATTTACATTTCTCGCGGGGGCACATGGTTTTCATCTCAGGTTAGGAAATTAAACAAATCCGTAATATCAGCAAAAAAAGCATTGCTTAATATTACGGAAGCATTTTATTTGTCCGCTAAATTTCCGAATGAGTCTGAGGACTATTTGTTTTGCACTACATGTCACAAAAGTATAACTTGGGGTGAAATTCCGAATTTATTATTATCTAAGGGTTTTGATTTTCCTGAAATTCAAACATGCCTCAAGAACTTGACATGTCTTGATGAGCGTCTTATCTTATCTGCAGTGAGAGGTGCAGTTGTTAATGTGACTGTTTCAGTGCCGGAAACAGTTACTGCTCTTCCACGTACATTTGAAAGCAGCTATGTTGTTCAAACTCATTTAAAGCACAAACTCGAAGATAATCATAATTTTATAACCGAAACAATTCGGCCAGCTTTTGTTCTCGATGCGTTGAGATATTTGGTGGATACTCCTTTGTATCTAAAACACAATATGTCTATTTCTGCTGACTGGCTAAATGCCGTTGGAAATTCAGAAGTTGTTCCTTTTATTGCTGATCCAGCTGACAGGCCAACAGTTGAAAATCTCTTCCGTCAAGGCATGGAAATCGATTCCGAAAATGCAAATGACGAGCCCCAAGATAACATCAATCCTGGTGGCGAAGAGACTCTCTTGGATAATGATGACATATATAATAGGTGAGTTCTAGATCGCATCGCATTGGCGCCTGGCGAAGGCCGAAAACCTACAGATATGACAACAGATAAGGATGCTAAAGAGCTAATGCCTAATCACAGATTCGGTTTTACGATCGTTGTTGCAAAATATCCAAAAATATTATATATGTCTAAGCGCTATGAGCTTACACATATGGTATCCGTAATACCGTATGGTAAAAGATGCCATATGCCCCAGGAAAATATGAGGCAATGTTGTTACTGCAGGCAATGTTTTAGATGAGACTTTTGTTAAGAATCTTGTGAAACGTAATAATGGTTATCGTATTTTGAAAGAATTGAGATCTTCTCCGGCCCATTGGGAAGGTGGAATGAAAAAAGTACTAGCTATGATTCGTCAGTTCGGTCTGCCTACATTCTTCATAACGTTGTCCGTTGCTGAAATAAAATGAAATGAACTTTTGGTTATTCTATCTCTCCTTTTAGATAACAGAATCCTTACCAATGACGAGGTAGCCAATCTTCCTAGCTCTGAAAAAGCTAGACTCATTCGGTCAGACCCTGTCACATGCTCTAGGTATTTTGATTACAGTTTTCGACACCTTTTTAAGCTGTTTAAATCTGATATTTTTGCTGAATTCGAATTGACTCAATATTATTAGAGAATTGAATTTCAGCATGTATTGGCTCCATGGTGCCCCTAAGGTAGACAGTAATAGTTCCCAAAATATTAGTCAGGTAGTTGAATTTATTGATAGATTTATTACAACTGAGGGTGATACTTAGAATTACAGGAGGTAATTAAATATCAGCAACACAGACATAGTGCGTCGTGTTTAAGGGATATAAATAGGCAGAAATTGTGTATTGTTGGTTTAATATGCCATACTATCTTGATCAAAAAGTTCCCGGAATTTATTAATTTTTTTTTTTATTATTCATTATTATTCAAAATCGATATTGTCCCCTTCAAAGTACTCCCCATCGACTGCAACGCACTTATGCCAGCGCTTGATCCAATCCTTGAAACATTTTTCATATTCAATTTGCGGTATGGCCATCAAAGCCATCTTCGATTTTTCCATGATTTCATCCCGGGTGCTGAAACGTGTTCCACGGAGCGGTTTCTTGAGTCGACCGAATAGGAAAAAGTCGCAGGGAGCCAAGTCAGGAGAATTCGGTGGTTGTTGAATGGTATTCGTTCCGTTTTTAGCCAAATGTTCACGGATAATGATGGCATTGTGCGACGGTGCGTTATCGTGGTGCACAATCGTAGATGTACTCAATACGGCGTCACTTTTACAAATGTCACACTATCAAGCTGAAAATTTTATAGAATGTCAATGAGGGTTGTGCCAACCTAAAAAAAAACTAGAGAAAAAAGAGAACTAAAATCGAGTGACTGAAAGCGCCACACGTGATTCCGGGAACTTTTTGATCAAGGTAGTATACCCTCCAATGCCTCATACGGAAGTATTATACCCATTGGAGGATGAAAATCCCCACCGAAGAAGGTATAAAAGTATGTGGAATAAAGTCCAAGAGCTTCTAAACAAGTCTGTTCCAGAGACTGAAGCTCTATATTTGAACTCATTTGAGAATTTCATGTCCGAACTCAATACGGACTACAGTGAATATATATTTGCTCTGCGCTCACATTTAAAGAAGCCGCAAATATTCCTCCAGAGAAAATTCACTGATAAAATGCTGAACGCATATAATAAGGATATATTAGCTCTATACAGAGCCAACATGGATATCCAATATATTTTAGATCCATATGCTCGTTGTAGTTACATAGTCAACTATATCAACAATTCTAACAAAAGAGTTTCATAACTTCTGCGAGAGGCCATGGATGGGATCAATGCTGAGAACTATTCCATTAAACAACAGTTGCAACATCTCGGTAGTAAATTTATCAATGGCACAGAAATTTCAGCACAAGAAGCGGCTTATAATATTCTTGGCTTACATATGTCAGAGTCAAGCCATGGCCAAATTTTCGTGAATACTTCACCTCCCGATGAACGGGTTCGCATGGTTAAGTCAAAGAGAGATTTGGAAAAACTCCCACAAGGCTCAACTGACATTTATCTTTCTTCTTTGCATGATTACTACGTTGACAGGCCCGATATGCTGGAAAATCTGTGTTTAGCGGATTTTGCAGCCAATTACAATTATTACATTAAGACTCGTACAAATCAATTGCCTGATGAAGAATATCAGGAAAATGATGACGAGCTGGACGATAATGCTGATATTGAGCAGCCATTAAACCGCAGGGGTATTCTCAAAAGTCGTAGCCTTCCACTCATTCTTCGGTGGAAAAAATACAGCATTAATAAATCCCGATCCGATTTTTTTAGGGAAAACATACTGTTGTTTTACCCTTGGCAATGAGGAAGAGCATGTTCTGAATAATGATAATGAGCAGGCTTACATTATTCATAAAGATATAGTTGAAGCGAATAGGAGAAAATATATTTATTTATACGATGATGAGTTAGCACAGGCTTTAGATTAAGTAAGTAATAATAATGTAGGAGAAAATCAGGAGATTTCAGAATCGCAGCTGCTTGATGAAGAGTTTGGGGGCTTTGCCATACCAGAGATTGATCGTAATATTAACGTATTTAATTATAATACGAGTGACGACAACTCTGACGAAAATTCAATGAGAATGATAAGATTACCTCCACAAATTCCAGAAAATGAGCTGCATTTATTGGTACGTTCGCTGAACTGCAAGCAGTGTCAATATTTTGCTCATGTCATGCATAACATGAATACTGGACAAATTTTCTATGAATGTGTTGGTGGCGGTGCTGGAGTGAGAAGGAGTCAATTATTTTCAAAGATTTTCCAATCGTTAACATTGAGGTTTAATAGTAGAGCAGGTAGCAATAGTGACTCGCCCAAGGTTCTCCTGTGTGCACCAACAGGAAAAAAAGCATTTGGAATTGGTGGATTAACACTCCATTTCTAATTTTCTTTTCCTGTTAACCAATCATCGTCTGAGCTTAGGCAACTTAATAACGATGTTGTTAACTCAGTGCGCTTGAAGCTGTTACACCTCAAGCTAATTATTATTGATGAAATATCAATGGTCGGCGCAAAAATGTTGTCTTTTTGGACCGACGGTTTAAGCAAATTTTCACCAATAATGACAACTTTGGTATATCGATATTGGCATTTGGCGATCTCAAGCAGTTGCGTCCCGTTGGCGATAAATGGATATTTTTGGCCAATTCACTTGATAACTATAGTGTTTTTGTAGGTCTTCTTCTTTGGAATTCGTTCCGATTTTATGAATTGACAGAAATAATGCGTCAACGAGAGGATAGAAGTTTTGCTGTGGCATTGAATAATATGTTCGAAGTCAAATTGACAGAGCAAGATAGGGAACTATTTAAGCAGAGAGTTATATAACCTAGGGATTATAGTGAAATACACTTATTTTATGACAATAAAAGGACGAGTGAATACAATAGTATTAAGTTGGCGCAAATTCACACAGATGAGTTTACGTCAACAGCTAAAGATGCAGTGAAGGCTATTTCGTAATCTTACCGAGAAAAGACTAGCATTAGCATTTTAGAAAATGTTAAGACTTTCAAAACGTCAGAGACTCAAGGCCTGCCATATTTAATTCTGCTGAAAACAACAGCAAAATATATGGTCTCTGTGAATATTGAC
>JAWNPU010000089.1:387500-390000 GCA_035047325.1 Drosophila vallismaia
TAGATAGAAATAGATAATAATAGATAAAGATAAAGATAATAGATAGATAGATAGATAGATAGATAGATAGAAGATAAAGATAGATAGATAATAAAGATAGATAAAGATAAAGATAGAAGATAATAGATAGAAAAGATAAAGATAAAGATAGAAGAAGATAGATAGATAGATAATAGATAATAGATAGATAGATAGATAGATAGATAGATAGATAGATAGATAGATAGAAATAGAAGAAGAAAAGATAAGATAAAGATAAAAAATAATAAAGAAAAGATAAAGATAAAAAAAGATAAAGAAATAGATAAAGAAAAGATAAAGATAAAGAAAAGATAGAAGAAATAGATAAAGATAAAGAAAAGATAAAGATAAAGATAATAGATAAATAGATAGATAATAATAGATAGATAGATAAAGATAAAGATAAAGATAAAGATAAAGATAAAGAAGAAGAAGATAGAAAAGATAGATAGAAGAAGAAGAGATAAAGATAAAGAAATAGATAGAGATAGATAGAAGATAGATAAAGAAATAGAAATAGATAGAAAAGATAGATAGAAATAGAAGAAGAAATAGATAGAAGATAAAAAGATAGATAAAGATAGAAGATAAAGATAGAAGAAATAGATAGATAGAAGAAGAAGAAATAGATAGAAAAGATAAAGATAAAGAAAAGAAGAAGAAGATAGAAGATAGAAGAAAAAAGATAGAAAAGAAGAAGATAGATAGAAGATAGATAGATAGATAGATAGAAGAAGATAGAAGATAGAAAAGATAATAGATAGATAGATAAAGATAATAGATAAAGAAAAGATAGAAGATAGATAGATAGAAGATAAAGATAAAGATAGAAGAAGAAGATAAAGATAAAGATAAAGATAAAGATAAAGATAAAGATAAAGATAGAAGAAGATAGATAAAGATAAAGATAAGATAGATAGAAAAGATAAAGAAGATAGAAAAGAAAAGATAGATAGAAGATAGATAAAGATAAAGATAAAGATAAAGATAAAGATAGATAGATAAAGATGATAGATAGATAGATAGAAGATAGAAGATAGATAGATAATAGATAGAAGATAGATAGATAGATAATAGATAAAGATAAAGATAAAGATAAAGAAGATAGATAAAGATAAAGATAATAGATAAAGATAGATAGATAATAGATAATAGATAGATAGATAATAGATAGATAGATAATAGATAATAGATAATAGATAATAGATAAAGATAATAGATAGATAGATATAGATAATAGATAATAGAAAAGATAGATAGATAGATAGATAAAGATAAAGATAAAGATAGATAGATAGATAGATAATAGATAGATAGATAAAGATAAAGATAATAGATAGATAATAGATAATAGATAATAGATAGAAGATAAAGATAGATAGATAAAGATAAAGATAAAGAAATAGATAGAAGAAAAGATAATAGATAATAGATAATAGATAGATAGATAATAGATAGATAGATAGATAGATAATAGATAGATAGATAGATAGATAGATAGAAGAAGATAGATAGATAATAGATAGATAGATAGATAGATAATAGATAGATAGATAGATAGATAGATAGATGATAGATAGATAGATAGATAGATAGATAGATAGATAGATAGATAGATAGAAGATAGATAATAGATAAGATAATAGATAATAGATAGATAGATAGATGATAGATAGATAAAGATAATAGATAGATAGATAGATAGATAATAGATAGATAGATAGATAGATAATAGATAGAAGATAGATAGATAGATAGATAGAAGAAATAGATAGATAAAGATAAAGATAAAGATAAGATAAAGATAGATAGATAATAGATAGATAGATAGATAGATAGATAGATAGAAGAAAAGATAAAGATAAAGATAAAGAAAGATAGATAAAGATAAAGATAAAGATAATAGATAAAGATAAAGAAAAGATAGAAGAAAAGATAAAGATAAAGATAGAAGATAGATAGATAGATAGATAGATAGATAGATAGATAATAGATAATAGATAAAGATAAAGATGAAGATAGAAGAAGATAGAAGATAGATAGAAGAAAAGATAGATAGATAGAAAAGATAGATAGATAAAGATAAAGAAAAGAAAAGATAAAGAAAAGAAGAAGATAAAGAAATAGATAGAAGAAAAGAAGAAAAGAAGAAGATAGAGAAGAAGAAAAGAGAAGAAGAAGAAAAGAAATAGAAGATAGATAGATAGAAGAAGAAGAAGAAAAGAAAAGATAAAGAAGAAGAAAAGAAAAGAAAAGAAGAAATAGAAGAAGAAGAAGATAGAAGAAAAGAAAAGATAGATAGAAGATAGATAAAGATAAAGAAGAAGATAGAAGATAGAAGATAGAAGATAGATAAAGAAATAAAGAAGATAGAAGAAATAGATAGAAGAAGATAGATAGATAGAAGATAGATAGATAAAGATAGAAGAAGATAGATAGATAGATAGATAGATAGATAGAAGATAGATAGAAGATAGAT